>CM022298.1:40990584-41528129 GCA_011799875.1 Thinopyrum elongatum | reverse complement strand
GCAGTGCGCTTCTTTATTCTACCATAGTTCGCTAGGTATGACTAACACCGTTTTGCTCTCGCTTAATATGCTTGACTAAGAATTCCCTATTCTCCTGAAGAAGTTGTTTAATTTCTTTGCACCATCATATGTGGTGCCGATCTATCCTCTCCCGTTTCAGTGATTAGCTTGACGACTTCTGAGCAGTCAGTTTGAATAACATGGGCAAGGGCTGACCACTGAATGGCAAGGAAAATGCCTTCCCAGCATGCATGTATTTCAGACTCCATGGAGACGCACACCGACTCAGTTCTCCGGCAAGACAGTAGATGATCGCTCCCCTATCATCACGAAGGACCATCCCAGCCCCTGCTGTATCATCTTTCTCTGAAAATGAGCCATCAATACTTAACGCCGCCCAGCCCGCCGCGGCGCGTCCCATCATGCCTTTTTCTTTACTACCTCACCCGCATGTTGGTAATGCACGCTTCTTGTACTGAGGTACAGTCGCCATCTGCCTTTAACATGGTCACCATTGGGATTGGCCTGCAAGCAAGTAAGGAGCATATGTAGCTGGAGAGAAACCGGGTCGATGCCTCCACTGGGGGCGGCCGTTTGTGATGGACGATCTCATTTCTCACGTGCCAGCATCGCCAAATCGTCATGAGCGTGTACACACGCTCCTCCTCCGGCAACTCCGCTAGCACTTGAGCAGCCACTCCGGCCCTGTATTCACCATCGTCAGACGTCCGGAACTCCATTGCTGCGTCATTGCCTGCCACAGCGCGACTGCTCGAGGCATCTGCAAAGAGCATGAATGTGTCCTCCGGTTTGGTGGCACACAGGACCAAAGATTAGAAACTTCAAGTGTACGATGCTGCTTATTAACCCATGTAGGTAAGCATTCAGTAGCCACCCGCCACGCGAACACACGCACCTTAGAGGAGCAGGGCACCTCCATAAAAGCCCAGACGGCTCGTCGCCCGTCCGGTGCCCTGCTCGCCGCGACTGATGATGGACGAAGTCGATCGCCGAGCGCCAGCCGATACGCGCTCCGAACCGAGAAGACACCATTGCGCTCCGTTTTCCCATGCCAGGTGAAGTGCGAATTTTTACAATCTGTTCCACGTCCACAGGTAGAAATATTGCTGCAGGAGGTCTACACGCCAAGCTCCTCGGTCATCCAGCAGTCAGAAACTCTCCGCAGCCGGCATCTTCCTTGCCTAGTGATAGGTTTCCTGAGCCCCCTTTCGGTATCCAGCGATCCCTCCAGATGCGTATGGACCGGCCGTTGCCCACCCTCCAAATTATGCCACGTTTTAGAAGATCAAGTCCATGCACTATAGCTTGCCATGTTGGTGACGCTCCATTTGGAAACACTGTATCCTCCAGATTACCATAGGGAAGTACTTGGCCTTTAACAATTGTGAGCACAAACTATCCGGGATATTGAGGTTGCGCCAAGCCTGTCGTGCCAACAGTGCTTGGTTGAATAAGCGAAATTCCCGGAAACCCATACCACCATGTGATTTGGGCTGCAATAATTTATCCCATGCTCGCCAATGCGTTTTCCGCCGGCCCTCCTCAGCTCCCCACCAAAATTCCTCACCATAACGATTGAGGTCGTCGCATGTAGACACCGGTAACCTGAACACACTCATCAAGTATGTTGGCAATGCTTGAGAAATAGATTTAATTAGAACTTCTTTTCCACTCTGCGCCATTGACTCGCACCATGTCACAATCTCTGGTAATTTTTTCCTGGATATTCTTGAACCTCCCTTAGACATGCGGCCATTAGTGTTTGGGAGTCCAAGGTACTTCTCCTCAAAACTCACATTGTGCACACCCAACACTCGAACCACATCATCTCTGTCTCCCTGATTACAGTGTTCATCAAACAGTTCAAACATTTCTGGGGGTTAATAAGTTGCCCTGTAGCTCGAGCGTACTCATCCAGGACACCTTTAATATGTACTGCCTCTCCTTCTGTTGCACGGAAGAACAAAAGTGTGTCGTCAGCAAATAGAGATGGGAGATCCCTGGCGCCCTTGGGCACACTCTCAGTGGTGATATATATGCATTTTCTCCCCTCTTTCCTAAGAAGTGCCGCAAGACCATCTGCCACAAACAAAAATAAGAATGGTGATAGCGGATCTCCCTGCCGTAGCCCACGCAACGGTGCAAATGAATCCGAGCGGGCTCCATTGATTTTTATAGTGTATCGCACCGAGGTGACACATGACATTATCCATCTCACCCTCGATGCTCAAAGCCCAACTGTTACATCACTCGCTCCAGGAAAATCCAATCCACCCGATCATATGCCTTGGACAGGTCTAGCTTGTACCACAAAATCTTCTATCTGGGTTCTTCTCATGTCGGATATAGTGAGTACACTCGAATGCCATAAACGCATTATCTGTAATAAGCCTACCGGGCACGAAGGCACTTTGTTCCAGTGAAATGATTCCACCTAGTAGAGGCCTAAGCCTGTTTACCAGGCATTTGGCAATAACCTTATAAATCACGTTGCAGAGGCTAATTGGCCGGAAATCAGACAACTTGGTCGGTTCATCGATCTTTGGGATAAGCACAATAGTTGTCATATTAACTCCCTCTGGCATGTGTCCCGACTCAAAGAATATCGCACTGCTGAAATTATATCATCTTTCATAATGGCCCAATGCTTCTGAAAAAATCTCGCCGGAAAGCCATCGGCCCTGGCGCCTTAGTGGCCCAATCTGAAACATCGCATCGGCTATCTCCTTATCAAGAAAAGAGAAACCACCTTATCATTCATGTCATCTGTAACTACCCGCTCAAACAAGGGCACCACATTATCTGATTCAGGGAGGCGTCAGCAGTAAAGAGATTTTGAAAAAAGTCCATTGCCATACCTTCCATCGCTCTCTGATCTGTGTGCACCACCCCTGAATTATCAGCAAGGCCTTTAATTCTATTTTTCCTAGCTCTCCATACAGCCCGCTGGTGGAAGAACTGGGTATTACGGTCGCCGTCCTTGAGCCAGTCAATCGAGACCGCTGCCGCCACAACATCTCTTCCCTGTACAGCAGTTCCTCCAAGTGATCAGACTCCCTTCTTATTTCTTTACGGTCTGCATTCATGTGCATTAGTTCTTCAAGCGGGATCTAGATTTATCAATTTCCTTGATCACGTTTCCAAATTTCTTGTGGCTCCACTTATGAAGTTTCTCCATTACCATGTCCAGTGAAACTTTGATGTCATGCGACCATGTTTTGCACCTCCATCATGCCATGCTTGTGCCACGACCTCCTCTAGGGCGGCCTCTCTCTCCCACATACCTCGTAGCGACGACACATCTCTCCCTACCTCGGACTCAGGGATGCATCGCATCAGTAGGGAAGATGGTCCGAACAGGAAGAAACCAAGTGTTTTACTGATGCCTCAGGAACTTGTACCTCCACCTGTTTATCCGCAACCACTCTCTCAGTCTGACCTGTACATTCGCTCTTCGCTGCGCTTATTATCATAAGTGAAGGGGTAGCCAGAGAACCCATATCAGCTAAGTTGCAAGCTCAAGCACATCCCTAAATGCAATCATCTGTCCAGGCGATCTCGGTGTCTCTGACAGATGTTTCGTAGTCCCACATAACTTCATTAAAATCTCCTGCCAAGAGCCAAGGCAAATCATCCTGGGCTTTTAGTCTTTTCATCCCTCCCACATTAGTGTCTATTTTCCACTCCGGTTCACCATAGACAAAAGTACTCTCCAAACTTGATCATCAGCGGGCAACCGAATTTCGCATCAATCCACCTTTTATTGCAGTCACGAATGTCGACTGCAAAGATTCATCCCAAAATAAGGCTAGACCACCACTATTACCCTCACTGCTTAATCCTTCAAAGCCACGAAGACCGAGTCTATTACGAAGACGATACATCTTATCTTTCTGTTGTCTAGTTTCACATAAAAATATCATACTTGGGGAATGGGCTCGAGAGAGAGAGCCACCACCGATACTCCGAACTGTCGAAGCATTCCCCGCACCTCGACAGTTCCACACGATGCAATTCATTGCTCCTGACGGGGCGCCACATCTGGCCCCGTCAGTTTTCGGCGGCCCTGGGCCGGTTGCCTCCAATTCCACCTCGCCTTCCATGCTGGTTGCTTCATCCTCCCTCTGCTGGCCCTTAGTCTTTCCCTTCTTCTGTATGCCTCCAGCTGGAGCCTCAACATATGGTACCAGGTCTTTGCCTTCACTAGCAGCCTCTCCATGCCCAAACAAACCAGCCACCTGTCGTTTGCCAGGATGAAAACATTGTACTCCAAAGTTCACAACGTTACCCAAGAGACCTCCCGCTTCATGTTGCTAACATCATGCACCACTGGTAGCTCTATTACATTTGTTTGCTGGATGTCCACAGATTTCTGCTGCACCTCCACTTCCCCTATTTCCTTCTCTTTTTTCGCTGAAACCTCTCCGGATCTTCCTCACTGAGTTGCATGTACCTCTTCCTAATTCTGGCCTGGTGACCTACATCTGCAGGGCTCGGGGCTTCATCAACAGTTGGCTTCGGGCGGGAAACTCCCTCACCGGTGTCCCATGATCGCCCCCACAAGCCGTTGAGTTCACACACCGTGCCGTCAGGAGCAAGGCCACGGGGGTGCAATTTCTGTCATAGTCCCGCTAGAGAGACCTAGTGAGTCTCGATCAGGCGGTACCCTCGTGCGTAGATCGGTTTGTGCTTGTTGAGGACCCTAAGATCCTTCTCTTCTTCCGCTGCCGAACAAAGACTCTTGTGGATCAGGGGACTGCCAACACCTGCGATCCCGCTTCCAGTTGCGCCATGCTTAGTACCTTCCCAACCTGGACTAATCTTGCCTTGCCGAGGAACTGCTCGAGAGTCACGCTTCTACGTTCCTCCGAGTCGCGGGCGGATGGAGCCGCAACAAGTCCAACATGCAGACCTGGGTTGCATGTGGAGACGGTGCCTGCCTGCCTTCCGGCCGGCCGGCCGGGCGGTGGCGGCGGCGAGGGGCGAACGCCCCAAAGTCGCCTAACCCTAACGAAACGGTAGCCATATTCCCTGTCTTATTTTGGTTATCCCCAACGCTAGGTCAAATTTTCTACTTCGTCCGCCGTATGAGGTTGGTGTATCTCGCAAGCTTTCTCAGGTCTTGGGTAAACACATGGTTATTATGGCGATCGACCACTTATGACGACTCTGCTATAGTTGATCTCAGGTTTTTGGTTTATAAAATAACAATTTCTCATTAGAGTTGCACAGATTTATTTTGCTTTTACCCAATATGGGTGGCAGTATGATCTTAGGATTGGCCCTCCTTCGTTGCAGGCGTTATACGGACTCCAGTCTCTTGTATTTCGCCTTTTTTATTTTTTGTTTTGTGAGAGGACTGTTTTTGGCTGTGTGCATTTTAGTTATGCAGAGGCCGGTTGTAAGGCTTAAATCTTTTAAGTAATAAAGCGTTCCTTTTCGAAAAAAGAAAAGTTATAAGAAAATAAGATAAAAGTAGTGGTCTGATATTTCACAAACTAAACAGCTTTAACGTTCAATTTTTATAACCCTTTTGTTGTTTTTTTTTTTTTTGCGAGGGGAAGGAGAATTCTTAATCAAGCGGCAGCCAAGTCTGCAATACAAAGGTTCAGGTACCTCTGGTCCTGAGCGAAGCCACACCGCAGTGCGCTTCTTTATTCTACCATAGTTCTCGCTAGGTAATGACTACAACGTTTTGCTCTCCTTAATATGCTTGACTAGAATTCCCTATTCTCCTGAAGAAGTTGTTTAATTTTCTTGCACCATCATCATGTGTGCCGATCTATCCTCTCCCGTTTCAGTGATTAGCTTGACGACTTCTGAGCATCAGTTTGAATAACAATGGGCAGGGCTGACCCACTGAAAAAGAAAGGCCTTCCCAGCATGCATGTAGTTCAGACTCCAATGGAGACGCACACCGACTCAGTTCTCGGCAAGACGAGTAGATGATCGCTCCCCTATCATCACGAAGGACCATCCCAGCCCCTGCTGTATCATCTTTTCTCAAATGAGCCATCAATACTTAACGCCGCCCAGCCCGCCGCGGCGCGTCCATCCCTGCCTTTTCTTTACTACCTCACCCGCATGTGGTAATGCACGCTTCTTGTACTGAGGTACAGTCGCCATCTTGCCTTTAACATGGTCACCATTGGGATTGGCCTGCAAAGCAAGTAAGGAGCATATGTAGCTGGAGAGAAACCGGGTCGATGCCTCCACCTGGGGCGGCCGTTTGTGATGGACGATCTCATTTCTCACGTGCCAGCATCGCCAAATCGTCATGAGCGTGTACAAACGCTCCTCCTCCGGCAACTCCGCTAGCACTTGGAGCAGCCACTCCGGCCCTGTATTCACCAGTCGTCAGACGTCCGGAATACTCCATTGCTGCTCATTGCCTGCCACAGCGCGACTGCTCGAGGGCATCTGCAAAGAGCATGAAATGTGTCCTCCGGTTCGGTGGCACACACAGGACAAAGATTAGAAACTTCAAGTGTACGATGCTGCTTATTAACCCATGGTAAGCAGTCAGTAGCACCCCGCCACGCGAACACACGCACCTTGAGGAGCAGGGCACCTCCATAAAAAAGCCCAGACGGCTCGTCGCCCGTCCGGTGCCCTGCTCGCCGCGACTGATGATGGACGAAGTCGATCGCCGAGCGCCAGCCGATACCGCTCCCGAACCGAGAAGACACCATTGCGCTCCGGTTCCCATGCCAGTGAAGTGCGAATTTTTACAATCTGTTCCCACGTCCACAGGGTAGAAATATGCTGCAGGAGGTCTACCACGCCAAGCTCCTCGGTCATCCAGCAGTCAGAAACTCTCCGCAGCCGGCATCTTCCTTGCCTAGTGATAGGTTTGCCTGAGCCCCCGTTCGGTATCCAGCGATCCCTCCAGATGCGTATGGACCGGCCGTTGCCCACCCTCCAAATTATGCCACGTTTTAGAAGATCAAGTCCATGCACTATAGCTTGCCATGTTGGTGACGCTCCATTTGGAAACACTGTATCCTCCAGATTACCAGTAGGGAAGTACTTGGCCTTTAACAATTGTGAGCACAAACTATCCGGGAAGTTGAGGATGCGCCAAGCCTGTCGTGCCAACAGTGCTTGGTTGAATAAGCGAAATTCCCGAAACCCATACAACCAACATGTGATTTGGGCTGCAATAATTTATCCCATGCTCGCCAATGCGTTTTTCCGCCGGCCCTCCTCAGCTCCCCACCAAAAATTCCTCACCATACGATTGAGTCGTCGCATGTAGACACCGGTAACCTGAACACACTCATCAAGTATGTTGGCAATGCTTGAGAAATAGATTTAATTAGAACTTCTTTTCCCACTCTGCGCCATTGACTCGCACCATGTCACAAATCTCTTGGTAATTTTTTCCTGGATATTCTTGAACCTCCCTTAGACATGCGGCCATTAGGTGTTTGGGAGTCCAAGGTACTTCTCCTCAAAACTCACATTGTGCACACCCAACCCTCGAACCACATCATCTCTGTCTCCCTGATTACAGTGTTCATCAAACAGTATCGAACATTTCTGGGGGTTAATAAGTTGCCCGTAGCTCGACGTACTCATCCAGGACACTTTTAATATGTACTGCCTCTCCTTCTGTTGCACGGAAGAACAAATGTGTCGTCAGCAAATAGGAGATGGGAGATCCCTGGCGCCCTTGGGCACACTCTCAGTGGTGATATAGTGCATTTCTCCCCTCTTTCCTAAAAGTGCGCAAGACCATCTGCCACAACAAAAATAAGAATGGTGATACGGATCTCCCTGCCGTAGCCCACGCAACGGTGCAAATGAATCCGAGCGGGCTCCATTGATTTTTATAGTGTATCGCCACCGAGGTGACACATGACATTATCCATCTCACCCGTCGATGCTCAAAGCCCAACTGTTACATCACTCGCTCCAGGAAAATCCATCCACCCGATCATATGCCTTGGACAGGTTCATCGTTCTTTACGCCAAAATCTTCTATCTGGGTTCTTCTCATGTCGGATATAGTGGTACACTCGAATGCCATAAACGCATTATCTGTAATAAGCCTACCGGGTCACGAAGGCACTTTGTTCAGTGAATGATTCCACCTAGTAGAGGCCTAAGCCTGTTTACCAGGCATTTGGCATAACCTTATAAATCACGTTGCAGAGGCTAATTGGCCGGAAATCAGACAACTTGGTCGGTTCATCGATCTTTGGGATAAGCACAATAGTTGTCATATTACTCCCTCTGGCATGTGTCCCGACTCAAAGAAAGTCGCACTGCTGAAATTATATCATCTTTCATAATGGCCCAATGCTTCTGAAAATCTCGCCGGAAAGCCATCCGCCCTGGCGCCTTTAGTGCCCATCTGAAACTCGCATCGCTATCTCTTATAGAGAAAGAGAAACCACTTATCATTCATGTCATCGTAACTACCCGCTCAAACAAGGGCACCACATTATCTGCATTCAGGGGCGTCCGCAGTAAAGAGATTTTGAAAAAAGTCCATTGCCATACCTTCCATCGCTCTCGTCTGTGGCACCACCCTGAATTATCAGCAGGCCTTTAATTCTATTTTCCTAGCTCTCCATACGCCGCTGGTGGAAGAACTGGGTATTACGGTCGCCCGTCCTTGCCATTCAATGCGAGACCGTTGCCGCCACAAACATCTCTTCCCTGTACAGCATTCCTCCAAGTGATCAGACTCCCTTCTATTTCTTTACGGTCTGCATTCATGTGCATTAGTTCTTCAAGGCGGGATCTAGATTTATCAATTTCCTTGATCACGTTTCCAAATTTCTTGTGGCTCCACTTATGAAGTTTCTCCATACCATGTCCATTGAAACTTTGATGTCATGCAGACCATGTTTTGCACCTCCATCATGCCATGCTTGTGCCACGACCTCCTCTAGGGCGGCCTCTCTCTCCCACATACTCGTAGCGACGAACACATCTCTCCCTACCTCCGGACTCAGGGATGCATCGCATCAGTAGGGGAGAGGTCCGAACAGGAAGAAACCAAGTGTTTTTTACTGATGCCTCAGGGAACTTGTACCTCCACCTGTTATCCGCAACCACTCTATCATGTCTGACCTGTACATTCGCTCTTCCTCGCGCATTATCATAAGTGAAGGGGTAGCCAGAGAACCCCATACAGCTAAGTTGCAAGCTTCAAGCACATCCCTAAATACAATCATCTGTCCAGCGATCTCGGTGTCTCTACGATGTTCGTAGTCCCACATAACTTCATTAAAATCTCCTGCCAAGAGCCAAGGCAAATCATCCTGGGCTTTTAGTCTTTTCAATCCCTCCCACATTAAGTGTCTATTTTCCACTCGCGTTCACCATAGACAAAAGTAACTCTCCAAACTTGATCATCAGCGGGCAACCGAATATTCGCATCAATCCACCTTTTATTGCATGTCACGAATGTCGACGTGCAAAGATTCATCCAAAATAAGGCTAGACCACCACTATTACCCTCACTGCTTAATCCTTCAAAGCCACGAAGACCGAGTCTATTACGAACGATACATCTTATTTTCTGTTGTCTAGTTTCACATAAAATATCATACTTGGGGAATGGGCTCGAGAGAGAGAGCCACCAGATCCCGAACTGTCGAAGCATTCCCCCACCCGACATTTCCACACGTGCAATTCATTGCTCCTGACGGGGCGCCACATCTGGCCCCGTCAGTTTATCGGCGGCCCTGGGCCGGTTGCCTCCAATTCCACCTCGCCTTCATGCTGGTTGCTTCATCCTCCTCTGCTGGCCTTAGTCTTCCCTTCTTCTGTATGCCTCCAGCTGGGCCTCAACATATGGTACCAGGTCTTTGCCTTCACTAGCAGCCTCTCCATGCCCAAACAAACCAGCCACCTGTCGTTTGCCAAGGATGAAAACATTGTACTCCAAGAGTTCACAACGTTACCCAAGGAGACCTCCCGCTTCATGTTGCTAACATCATGCACCACTGGTAGCTCTATTACATTTGTTTGCTGGATTTCCACAATTTCTGCTGCACCTCCACTTCCCCTATTCCTTTCCCTTTTTTCGCTGAAACCTCTGCCGGATCGTTCCTCACTGGAGTTGCATGTACCTTCTTCCTACTTCTGGCCTGGTGACCTACATCTGCAGGGCTCGGGCTTCATCAACAGTTGGCTTCGGGCGGGAAACTCCTCACCGGGTGTCCCATGATCGCGCCCACCAGCCGTTGAGTTCACCACGGTGCCGTCAGGAGCAAGGCCACGAGGGTGCAATTTCTGTCATAGTCCGCTAGAGAGACCTAGTGAGTCCTCGATCAGCGGTACCCTCGGCGTAGATCGGTTTGTGCTTGTTGAGGAACCCTAAGATCCTTCTCTTCTTCCGCTGCCGAACCAAGACTCTTGTGGATCAGGGGACTGCCAACACCTGCAGATCCCGCTTCCAGTTGCCCCATGCTTAGTACCTTCCCAACCTGGACTAATCTTGCCTTGCCGAGGAACTGCTCGAGAGTCCGCTTCTACTGTCCTCCGAGTCGCGGGCGGATGGAGCCGCAACAAGTCAACTGCAGACCTGGTTTTGCATGGTGGAGACGGTGCCTGCCTGCTCCGGCCGGCCGGCCGGTCGTGGCGGCGGCGAGGGGGCAACCCCCAAAGTCGCCTAACCCTAACGAAACGGTAGCCATATTCCCTGTCTTATTTTGGTTATCACCAACGCTAGGTCAAATTTTCTACTTCGTCCGCCGTAGGAGGTTGGTGTATCTCGCAAGCTTTCTCAGGTCTGGGTAAACACATGGTTATTATGGCGATCGACCACTTGACGACTCTGCTATAGTTGATCTCAGGTTTTTGGTTTATAAAATAACAATTTCTCATTAGAGTTGCACAGATTTTTTTGCTTAACCAATATGGTGGCAGTATGATCTTAGGATTGGCCTCCTTCGTTGCGCGTTATACGGACTCCAGTCTCTTGTAATTTGCCTTTTTATTTTTTGTTTATGTGAGAGGACTGTTTTTGCTGTGTGCATTTTAGTTATGCAGGGCGGTTGTAAGGCTTAAATCTTTTAAGTTAAAGCGTTCCTTTTCGAAAAAAGAAAAGTTATAAGAAAATAAGATAAAGTATGGGCTGATATTTCGACAACACTAAAAAGCTTTAACTTCAATTTTTTATACCCCTTTTGTTTGTTGTTTTTTTTTTGCGAGGGAAAGGAGAATTCATTAATAAAGCGGCAGCCAAGTCTGGCAATACAAGGTCAGGTACCCTCTGGTCCTGAGCGAAGCCACACGCAGTTGCGCTTCTTTATTCTACCATAGTTCGCTAGGTAATGACTAACAACGTTTTGCTCTCGCTTAATATGCTTGACTAAGAATTCCCTATTCTCCTGAAGATTGTTTAATTTCTTGCACCATCATCATGTGTGCCGATCTCTCCTCTCCCGTTTCAGTGATTAGCTGACTCCTTCTGAGCAGTCAGTTTTGAATAACATGGGCAGGGCTGACCACTGATAAGGAAAATGCCTTCCCAGCATGCATGTAGTTCAGACTCCAATGGAGACGCACACCGCCTCAGTTCTCGGCAAGCATTAGATGATCGCCCCCTATCATCACGAAGGACCTCCCAGCCCCTGCTGTATCATCTTTCTCTGAAAATGAGCCATCAATACTTAACGCCGCCCACCCCCGGCGCGCTCCCATCCCTGCCTTTTCTTAACTACCTCACCCGCATGTGGTAATGCACGCTTCTTGTACTGAGGTACAGTCGCCATCTTGCCTTTACCATGGTCACCATTGGGATTGGCCTGCAAGCAAGTAAGGAGCATATGTAGCTGAGAGAAACCGGGTCGATGCCTCCACTGGGGCGGCCGTTTGTGATGGACGTCTCATTTCTCACGTGCCAGCATCGCCAAATCGTCATGAGCGTGTACAAACGCTCCTCCTCCGGCAACTCCGCTAGCACTTGGAGCAGCCACTCCGGCCCTGTATTCACCAGTCGTCAGACGTCCGAATACTCCATTGCTGCGTCATGCCTGCCACAGCGCGACTGCTCGAGGGCATCTGCAAAGAGCATGAAATGTGTCCTCCGTTCGGTGGCACACACAGGACAAGATTAGAAACTTCAAGTGTACGATGCTGCTTATTACCCATGTAGGTAACAGTCAGTAGCCACCCGCCACGCGAACACACGCACCTTAGGAGGAGCAGGCACCTCCATAAAAAGCCCAACGGCTCGTCCCCGTCCGGTGCCCTGTCGCCGCGACTGATGATGACGAAGTCGATCGCCGAGCGCCAGCCGATACGCGCTCCGAACCGAGAAGACACCATTGCGCTCCGGTTTCCCATGCAGGTGAAGTGCGAATTTTTACAATCTGTTCCACGTCACAGGGTAGAAATATTGCTGCAGGAGGTCTACACGCCAAGCTCCTCGGTCATCCAGCAGTCGAAACTCTCCGCAGCCGCATCTTCCTTGCCTAGTGATAGGTTTGCCTGAGCCCCCTTTCGGTATCCAGCATCCCTCCGATGCGTATGACGGCCGTTGCCCACCCCCAAATTATGCCACGTTTTAGAAGATCAAGTCCATGCCTATACTTGCCTGTTGGTGACGCTCCATTTGGAAACACTGTATCCTCCAGATTACCAGTAGGGAAGTACTGGGCCTTAACAATTGTGAGCACAAACTATCCGGGAGTTGAGGATGCGCCAAGCCTGTCGTGCCAACAGTGCTTGGTTGAATAAGCGAAATTCCCGAAACCCCATACCACAACATGTGATTTGGGCTGCAATATTTATCCCATGCTCCCAATGCGTTTTCCGCCGGCCCTCCTCAGCTCCCCACCAAAAATTCCTACCATCGATTGAGGTCGTCGCATGTAGACACCGGTAACCTGAACACACTCATCAAGTATGTTGGCAATGCTTTGAGAAATAGATTTAATTAGAACTTCTTTTCCACTCTGCGCCATTGCTCGCACCATGTCACAAATCTCTGGTAATTTTTTCCTGGATATTCTTGAACCTCCCCTTAGACATGCGGCCATTAGGTGTTGGAGTCCAAGGTACTTCTCCTCAAAACTCACATTGTGCACCACCCAACACTCGAACCCATCATCTCTGTCTCCCTGATTACAGTGTTTCATCAAACAGTATCGAACATTTCTGGGGGTTAATAAGTTGCCCTGTAGCTCGACGCGAACTCATCCAGGACACCTTTAATATGTACTGCCTCTCCTTCTGTTGCACGGAAGAACAAAGTGTGTCGTCAGCAAATAGGAGATGGGAGATCCCTGCGCCCTTGGGCACACTCTCAGTGGTGATATATGGCATTTCTCCCTCTTTTCCTAAGAAGTGCCGCAAGACCATCTGCACACAACAAAAATAAGAATGGTGATAGCGGATCTCCCTGCCGTAGCCCAGCCACGGTGCAAATGAATCCGAGCGGGCTCCATTGATTTTTATAGTGTATCGCACCGAGGTGACACATGACATTATCCATCTCACCCGTCGATCTCAAAGCCAACTGTTACATCACTCGCTCCAGGAAAATCCAATCCACCGATCTATGCCTTGGACAGGTCTACTTGTCGCCACAAAATCTTCTATCTGGGTTCTTCTCATGTCGGATATAGTGAGTACACTCGAATGCCATAAACGCATTATCTGTAATAAGCCTACCGGTCCACGAAGGCACTTTGTTCCAGTGAAATGATTCCACCTAGTAGAGCCTAAGCCTGTTTACCAGGCATTTGGCAATACCTTATAAATCCGTTGCAGAGGCTAATGGCCGGAAATCAGACAACTTGGTCGTTCATCGATCTTTGGGATAAGCACAATAGTTGTCATATTAACTCCTCTGGCATGTGTCCCGACTCAAAGAATAGTCGCACTGCTGAAATTATTATATCTTTCATAATGGCCCAATGCTTCTGAAAAAATCTCGCCGGAAAGCCTCCGGCCGGGCGCCTTTAGTGGCCCAATCTGAAACATCGCATCGGCTATCTCCTTATAGAGAAAAGGAAACCCAACTTATCATTCATGTCATCTGTAACTACCCGCTCAAACAAGGCACCACATTATCTGCATTCAGGGAGGCGTCACAGTAAAGAGATTTTGAAAAAGTCCATTGCCATACCTTCCATCGCCTCCTGATCTGTGTGCCCCACCCCTGAATTATCAGCAAGGCCTTTAATTCTATTTTTCCTAGCTCTCCATACAGCCCGCTGGTGGAAGAACTGGGTATTACGGTCGCCGTCCTTGAGCCAGTCAATGCGAGACCGCTGCCGCCACAACATCTCTTCCCTGTACAGCATTTCCCCAAGTGATCAGACTCCCTTTCTTATTTCTTTACGGTCTGCATTCATGTGCATTAGTTCTTCAAGGGGATCTAGATTTATCATTTCTTGATCACGTTTCCAAATTTCTTGTGGCTCCACTATGAGTTTCTCCATTACCATGTCCAGTGAAACTTTGATGTCATGCAGACCATGTTTTGCACCTCCATCATGCCTTGCTTGTGCCACGACCTCTCTAGGGCGGCCTCTCTCTCCCACATACCTCGTAGCGACGAACACATCTCTCCCTACCTCCGGACTCAGGGATGCATCGCATCATAGGGGAAGATGGTCCGAACAGGAAGAAACCAAGTGTTTTACTGATGCCTCAGGGAACTTGTACCTCCACCTGTTACCGCAACCACTCTATCATTATCTGACCTGTACATTCGCTCTTCCGCTGCGCTTATTATCATAAGTGAAGGGTAGCCAGAGAACCCCATATCACGCTAAGTTGCAGCTTCAAGCACACCTAAATGCAATCATCTGTCCAGGCGATCTCGGTGTCTCTGACAGATGTTCGTAGTCCCCACATAACCTTCATTAAAATCTCCTGCCAAGAGCCAAGGCAAATCATCCTGGCTTTGTCTTTTCAATCCCTCCCACATTAAGTGTCTATTTTCCACTCGCGGTTCACCATAGACAAAAGTAACTCAAAAACTGATCATCAGCGGCAACCGAATGTTCGCATCAATCCACCTTTTATTGCAGTCACGAATGTCGACGTGCAAAGATTCTCCCAAAATAAGGCTAGACCACACTATTACCCTCACTGCTAATCCTTCAAAGCCACGAAGACCGAGTCTATTACGAAGACGATACATCTTATCTTTCTTGTCTAGTTTCACATAAAATAATCATACTTGGGGAATGTGCCGAGAGAGAGAGCCACCAGATCCCGAACTGTCGAAGCATTCCCCGCACCTCGACTTTCCACCCGATCAATTCATTGCTCCTGACGGGGCGCCACATCTGGCCCCGTCATTTTATCGGCGGCCCTGGGCCGGTTGCCTCCAATTCCACCTCGCCTTCCATGCTGGTTGCTTCATCCTCCTCTGCTGGCCCTTAGTCTTTCCCTTCTTCTGTATGCCTCCAGCTGAGCCTCAACATATGGTACCAGTCTTTGCCTTCACTAGCAGCCTCTCCATGCCCAAACAAACCAGCCACCTGTCGTTTGCCAAGATGAAACATTGTACTCCAAGAGTTCACAACGTTACCACAAGGAGACCTCCCGCTTCTGTTGCTAACATCATGCACCACTGGTAGCTCTATTACATTTGTTTGCTGGATGTCCACAGATTTCTGCTGCACCTCCACTTCCCCTATTCCTTCTCTTTTTTCGCTTAAACCTCTGCCGGATCGTTCCTCACTAGTTGCATGTCCCTTCTTCCTAATTCTGGCCTGGTGACCTACATCTGCAGGGCTCGGGCTTCATCAACAGTTCGGCTTCGGGCGGGAAACTCCTCACCGTGTGTCCCATGATCGCCCCACCAGCCGTTGAGTTCAACCACCGGTGCCGTGCAGGACAAGGCCACGAGGGGTGCAATTTCTTTCATAGTCCCGCTAGAGAGACCTAGTGAGTCTCGATCAGGCGGTACCCTCGTGCGTAGATCGGTTTGTGCTTGTTGAGGACCCTAAGATCCTTCTCTTCTTCCGCTGCGAACCAGACTCTTGTGGATCAGGGACTGCCAACATCCGCTCAGATCCGCTTCCAGTTGCGCCATGCTTATACCTTCCCAACCTGGACTAATCTTGCCTTGCCGAGAACTGCTCGGAGTCACGCTTCTACGTTCCTCCGAGTCCCGGGCGGATGGAGCGCAACAAGTCCAACATGCAGACCTGGGTTGCATGTGGAGACGGTTCCTGCCTGCCTTCGGCCGGCCGCCGGGCGTGGCGGCGGCGAGGGGGCGAACGCCCCAAAGTCGCCTAACCCTAACGAAACGTTAGCCATATTCCCTGTCTATTTGGTTATCACCAACGCTAGGTCAAATTTTCTACTTCGTCCGCCTTGAGGTTGGTGTACTCGCAAGCTTTCTCAGGTCTTGGGTAACACATTGTTATTAGGCGATCGACCACTTATGACGACTCTGCTATAGTTGATCTCAGGTTTTTGGTTTATAAAAATAACAATTTCTCATAGAGTGCAACAGATTATTTTGCTTTTACCCAATATGGGTGGCAGTATTATCTTAGATTGGCCCTCCTTCGTTGCAAGGCGTTATACGGACTCCTCTCTTGTATTTCGCCTTTTTATTTTTTGTTTCACCTCCATAAAAAAGCCCAGACGGCTCGTCGCCCGTCCGGTGCCCTGCTCGCCGCGACTGATGATGGACGAAGTCGATCGCCGAGCGCCAGCCGATACGCGCTCCGAACCGAGAAGACACCATTGCGCTCCGGTTCCCATGCCAGGTGAAGTGCGAATTTTTACAATCTGTTCCACGTCCACAGGGTAGAAATATTGCTGCAGGAGGTCTACACGCCAAGCTCCTCGGTCATCCAGCAGTCAGAAACTCTCCGCAGCCGGCATCTTCCTTGCCTAGTGATAGGTTTGCCTGAGCCCCCGTTCGGTATCCAGCGATCCCTCCAGATGCGTATGGACCGGCCGTTGCCCACCCTCCAAATTATGCCACGTTTTAGAAGATCAAGTCCATGCACTATAGCTTGCCATGTTGGTGACGCTCCATTTGGAAACACTGTATCCTCCAGATTACCAGTAGGGAAGTACTTGGCCTTTAACAATTGTGAGCACAAACTATCCGGGAAGTTGAGGATGCGCCAAGCCTGTCTTGCCAACAGTGCTTGGTTGAATAAGCGAAATTCCCGAAACCCCATACCACCATGTGATTTGGGCTGCAATAATTTATCCCATGCTCGCCAATGCGTTTTCCGCCGGCCCTCCTCAGCTCCCCACCAAAAATTCCTCACCATACGATTGAGGTCGTCGCATGTAGACACCGGTAACCTGAACACACTCATCAAGTATGTTGGCAATGCTTGAGAAATAGATTTAATTAGAACTTCTTTTCCACTCTGCGCCATTGACTCGCACCATGTCACAAATCTCTTGGTAATTTTTTCCTGGATATTCTTGAACCTCCCCTTAGACATGCGGCCATTAGGTGTTGGGAGTCCAAGGTACTTCTCCTCAAAACTCACATTGTGCACACCCAACACTCGAACCACATCATCTCTGTCTCCCTGATTACAGTGTTCATCAAACAGTATCGAACATTTCTGGGGGTTAATAAGTTGCCCTGTAGCTCGAGCGTACTCATCCAGGACACCTTTAATATGTACTGCCTCTCCTTCTGTTGCACGGAAGAACAAAAGTGTGTCGTCAGCAAATAGGAGATGGGAGATCCCTGGCGCCCTTGGGCACACTCTCAGTGGTGATATATGTGCATTTCTCCCCTCTTTCCTAAGAAGTGCCGCAAGACCATCTGCCACAAACAAAAATAAGAATGGTGATAGCGGATCTCCCTGCCGTAGCCCACGCAACGGTGCAAATGAATCCGAGCGGGCTCCATTGATTTTTATAGTGTATCGCACCGAGGTGACACATGACATTATCCATCTCACCCGTCGATGCTCAAAGCCCAACTGTTACATCACTCGCTCCAGGAAAATCCAATCCACCCGATCATATGCCTTGGACAGGTCTAGCTTGTACGCACAAAATCTTCTATCTGGGTTCTTCTCATGTCGGATATAGTGAGTACACTCGAATGCCATAAACGCATTATCTGTAATAAGCCTACCGGTCACGAAGGCACTTTGTTCCAGTGAAATGATTCCACCTAGTAGAGGCCTAAGCCTGTTTACCAGGCATTTGGCAATAACCTTATAAATCACGTTGCAGAGGCTAATTGGCCGGAAATCAGACAACTTGGTCGGTTCATCGATCTTTGGGATAAGCACAATAGTTGTCATATTAACTCCCTCTGGCATGTGTCCCGACTCAAAGAATAGTCGCACTGCTGAAATTATATCATCTTTCATAATGGCCCAATGCTTCTGAAAAAATCTCGCCGGAAAGCCATCCGGCCCTGGCGCCTTTAGTGGCCCAATCTGAAACATCGCATCGGCTATCTCCTTATCAGAGAAAAGAGAAACCAACTTATCATTCATGTCATCTGTAACTACCCGCTCAAACAAGGGCACCACATTATCTGCATTCAGGGAGGCGTCAGCAGTAAAGAGATTTTGAAAAAAGTCCATTGCCATACCTTCCATCGCTCTCTGATCTGTGTGCACCACCCCTGAATTATCAGCAAGGCCTTTAATTCTATTTTTCCTAGCTCTCCATACAGCCCGCTGGTGGAAGAACTGGGTATTACGGTCGCCGTCCTTGAGCCAGTCAATGCGAGACCGCTGCCGCCACAACATCTCTTCCCTGTACAGCAGTTCCTCCAAGTGATCAGACTCCCTTCTTATTTCTTTACGGTCTGCATTCATGTGCATTAGTTCTTCAAGGCGGGATCTAGATTTATCAATTTCCTTGATCACGTTTCCAAATTTCTTGTGGCTCCACTTATGAAGTTTCTCCATTACCATGTCCAGTGAAACTTTGATGTCATGCAGACCATGTTTTGCACCTCCATCATGCCATGCTTGTGCCACGACCTCCTCTAGGGCGGCCTCTCTCTCCCACATAACCTCGTAGCGACGAACACATCTCTCCCTACCTCCGGACTCAGGGATGCATCGCATCAGTAGGGGAAGATGGTCCGAACAGGAAGAAACCAAGTGTTTTACTGATGCCTCAGGGAACTTGTACCTCCAACTGTTATCCGCAACCACTCTATCAAGTCTGACCTGTACATTCGCTCTTACGCTGCGCTTATTATCATAAGTGAAGGGGTAGCCAGAGAACCCCATATCAGCTAAGTTGCAAGCTTCAAGCACATCCCTAAATGCAATCATCTGTCCAGGCGATCTCGGTGTCTCTGACAGATGTTCGTAGTCCCACATAACTTCATTAAAATCTCCTGCCAAGAGCCAAGGCAAATCATCCTGGGCTTTTAGTCTTTTCAATCCCTCCCACATTAAGTGTCTATTTTCCACTCGCGGTTCACCATAGACAAAAGTAACTCTCCAAACTTGATCATCAGCGGGCAACCGAATATTCGCATCAATCCACCTTTTATTGCAGTCACGAATGTCGACGTGCAAAGATTCATCCCAAAATAAGGCTAGACCACCACTATTACCCTCACTGCTTAATCCTTCAAAGCCACGAAGACCGAGTCTATTACGAAGACGATACATCTTATCTTTCTGTTGTCTAGTTTCACATAAAAATATCATACTTGGGGAATGGGCTCGAGAGAGAGAGCCACCAGATCCCGAACTGTCGAAGCATTCCCCGCACCTCGACAGTTCCACACGATGCAATTCATTGCTCCTGACGGGGCGCCACATCTGGCCCCGTCAGTTTATCGGCGGCCCTGGGCCGGTTGCCTCCAATTCCACCTCGCCTTCCATGCTGGTTGCTTCATCCTCCCTCTGCTGGCCCTTAGTCTTTCCCTTCTTCTGTATGCCTCCAGCTGGAGCCTCAACATATGGTACCAGGTCTTTGCCTTCACTAGCAGCCTCTCCATGCCCAAACAAACCAGCCACCTGTCGTTTGCCAAGGATGAAAACATTGTACTCCATAGAGTTCAAAACGTTACCCAAGGAGACCTCCCGCTTCATGTTGCTAACATCATGCACCACTGGTAGCTCTATTACATTTGTTTGCTGGATGTCCACAGATTTCTGCTGCACCTCCACTTCCCCTATTTCCTTCTCTTTTTTCGCTGAAACCTCTGCCGGATCGTTCCTCACTGGAGTTGCATGTACCTTCTTCCTAATTCTGGCCTGGTGACCTACATCTGCAGGGCTCGGGTCTTCATCAACAGTTGGCTTCGGGCGGGAAACTCCCTCACCGGGTGTCCCATGAGCGCCCCCACCAGCCATTGAGTTCACCACCGGTGCCGTCAGGAGCAAGGCCACGAGGGGTGCAATTTCTGTCATAGTCCCGCTAGAGAGACCTAGTGAGTCTCGATCAGGCGGTACCCTCATGCGTAGATCGGTTTGTGCTTGTTGAGGAACCCTAAGATCCTTCTCTTCTTCCGCTGCCGAACCAAGACTCTTGTGGATCAGGGGACTGCCAACACCTGCAGATCCCGCTTCCAGTTGCGCCATGCTTAGTACCTTCCCAACCTGGACTAATCTTGCCTTGCCGAGGAACTGCTCGAGAGTCACGCTTCTACGTTCCTCCGAGTCGCGGGCGGATGGAGCCGCAACAAGTCCAACATGCAGACCTGGGTTGCATGTGGAGACGGTGCTTGCCTGCCTTCCGGCCGGCCGGCCGGGCGGTGGCGGCGGCGAGGGGGCGAACGCCCCAAAGTCGCCTAACCCTAACGAAACGGTAGCCATATTCCCTGTCTTATTTTGGTTATCACCAACGCTAGGTCAAATTTTCTACTTCGTCCGCCGTATGAGGTTGGTGTATCTCGCAAGCTTTCTCAGGTCTTGGGTAAACACATGGTTATTATGGCGATCGACCACTTATGACGACTCTGCTATAGTTGATCTCAGGTTTTTGGTTTATAAAAATAACAATTTCTCATTAGAGTTGCACAGATTTATTTTGCTTTTACCCAATATGGGTGGCAGTATGATCTTAGGATTGGCCCTCCTTCGTTGCAGGCGTTATACGGACTCCAGTCTCTTGTATTTTGCCTTTTTATTTTTTGTTTATGTGAGAGGACTGTTTTTGGCTGTGTGCATTTTAGTTATGCAGAGGCCGGTTGTAAGGCTTAAATCTTTTAAGTAATAAAGCGTTCCTTTTCGAAAAAAGAAAAGTTATAAGAAAATAAGATAAAAGTAGTGGTCTGATATTTCGACAACACTAAACAAGCTTTAACGTTCAATTTTTTATAACCCTTTTGTTGTTGTTTTTTTTTTGCGAGGGGAAGGAGAATTCATTAATCAAGCGGCAGCCAAGTCTGCAATACAAAGGTCAGGTACCTCTGGTCCTGAGCGAAGCCACACCGCAGTGCGCTTCTTTATTCTACCATAGTTCGCTAGGTAATGACTAACAACGTTTTGCTCTCGCTTAATATGCTTGACTAAGAATTCCCTATTCTCCTGAAGAAGTTGTTTAATTTCTTGCACCATCATCATGTGTGCCGATCTATCCTCTCCCGTTTCAGTGATTAGCTTGACGACTTCTGAGCAGTCAGTTTGAATAACAATGGGCAGGGCTGACCACTGAATGGCAAGGAAAATGCCTTCCCAGCATGCATGTAGTTCAGACTCCAATGGAGACGCACACCGACTCAGTTCTCGGCAAGACGAGTAGATGATCGCTCCCCTATCATCACGAAGGACCATCCCAGCCCCTGCTGTATCATCTTTCTCTGAAAATGAGCCATCAATACTTAACGCCGCCCAGCCCGCCGGCGGCGCGTCCCATCCCTGCCTTTTCTTTACTACCTCACCCGCATGTGGTAATGCACGCTTCTTGTACTGAGGTACAGTCGCCATCTTGCCTTTAACATGGTCACCATTGGGATTGGCCTGCAAAGCAAGTAAGGAGCATATGTAGCTGGAGAGAAACCGGGTCGATGCCTCCACTGGGGGCGGCCGTTTGTGATGGACGATCTCATTTCTCACGTGCCAGCATCGCCAAATCGTCATGAGCGTGTACAAACGCTCCTCCTCCGGCAACTCCGCTAGCACTTGGAGCAGCCACTCCGGCCCTGTATTCACCAGTCGTCAGACGTCCGGAATACTCCATTGCTGCGTCATTGCCTGCCACAGCGCGACTGCTCGAGGGCATCTGCAAAGAGCATGAAATGTGTCCTCCGGTTCGGTGGCACACACAGGACAAAGATTAGAAACTTCAAGTGTACGATGCTGCTTATTAACCCATGTAGGTAAGCAGTCAGTAGCCACCCGCCACGCGAACACACGCACCTTAGGAGGAGCAGGGCACCTCCATAAAAAAGCCCAGACGGCTCGTCGCCCGTCCGGTGCCCTGCTCGCCGCGACTGATGATGGACGAAGTCGATCGCCGAGCGCCAGCCGATACGCGCTCCGAACCGAGAAGACACCATTGCGCTCCGGTTCCCATGCCAGGTGAAGTGCGAATTTTTACAATCTGTTCCACGTCCACAGGGTAGAAATATTGCTGCAGGAGGTCTACACGCCAAGCTCCTCGGTCATCCAGCAGTCAGAAACTCTCCGCAGCCGGCATCTTCCTTGCCTAGTGATAGGTTTGCCTGAGCCCCCGTTCGGTATCCAGCGATCCCTCCAGATGCGTATGGACCGGCCGTTGCCCACCCTCCAAATTATGCCACGTTTTAGAAGATCAAGTCCATGCACTATAGCTTGCCATGTTGGTGACGCTCCATTTGGAAACACTGTATCCTCCAGATTACCAGTAGGGAAGTACTTGGCCTTTAACAATTGTGAGCACAAACTATCCGGGAAGTTGAGGATGCGCCAAGCCTGTCGTGCCAACAGTGCTTGGTTGAATAAGCGAAATTCCCGAAACCCCATACCACCATGTGATTTGGGCTGCAATAATTTATCCCATGCTCGCCAATGCGTTTTCCGCCGGCCCTCCTCAGCTCCCCACCAAAAATTCCTCACCATACGATTGAGGTCGTCGCATGTAGACACCGGTAACCTGAACACACTCATCAAGTATGTTGGCAATGCTTGAGAAATAGATTTAATTAGAACTTCTTTTCCACTCTGCGCCATTGACTCGCACCATGTCACAAATCTCTCGGTAATTTTTTCCTGGATATTCTTGAACCTCCCCTTAGACATGCGGCCATTAGATGTTGGGAGTCCAAGGTACTTCTCCTCAAAACTCACATTGTGCACACCCAACACTCGAACCACATCATCTCTGTCTCCCTGATTACAGTGTTCATCAAACAGTATCAAACATTTCTGGGGGTTAATAAGTTGCCCTGTAGCTCGAGCGTACTCATCCAGGACACCTTTAATATGTACTGCCTCTCCTTCTGTTGCACGGAAGAACAAAAGTGTGTCGTCAGCAAATAGGAGATGGGAGATCCCTGGCGCCCTTGGGCACACTCTCAGTGGTGATATATATGCATTTCTCCCCTCTTTCCTAAGAAGTGCCGCAAGACCATCTGCCACAAACAAAAATAAGAATGGTGATAGCGGATCTCCCTGCCGTAGCCCACGCAACGGTGCAAATGAATCCGAGCGGGCTCCATTGATTTTTATAGTGTATCGCACCGAGGTGAC
Organism: Thinopyrum elongatum; assembly: GCA_011799875.1. Classification (NCBI taxonomy): domain Eukaryota; kingdom Viridiplantae; phylum Streptophyta; class Magnoliopsida; order Poales; family Poaceae; genus Thinopyrum; species Thinopyrum elongatum. Next base: position 41,504,538 of record CM022298.1, on the reverse strand, counting down.
ACATGACATTATCCATCTCACCCATCGATGCTCAAAGCCCAACTGTTACATCACTCGCTCCAGGAAAATCCAATCCACCCGATCATATGCCTTGGACAGGTCTAGCTTGTACGCACAAAATCCTCTATCTGGGTTCTTCTCATGTCGGATATAGTGAGTACACTCGAATGCCATAAACGCATTATCTGTAATAAGCCTACCGGGCACGAAGGCACTTTGTTCCAGTGAAATGATTCCACCTAGTAGAGGCCTAAGCCTGTTTACCAGGCATTTGGCAATAACCTTATAAATCACGTTGCAGAGGCTAACTGGCCGGAAATCAGACAACTTGGTCGGTTCATCGATCTTTGGGATAAGCACAATAGTTGTCATATTAACTCCCTCTGGCATGTGTCCCGACTCAAAGAATAGTCGCACTGCTGAAATTATATCATCTTTCATAATGGCCCAATGCTTCTGAAAAAATCTCGCCGGAAAGCCATCCGGCCCTGGCGCCTTTAGTGGCCCAATCTGAAACATCGCATCGGCTATCTCCTTATCACAGAAAAGAGAAACCAACTTATCATTCATGTCATCTGTAACTACCCGCTCAAACAAGGGCACCACATTATCTGCATTCAGGGAGGCGTCAGCAGTAAAGAGATTTTGAAAAAAGTCCATTGCCATACCTTCCATCGCTCTCTGATCTGTGTGCACCACCCCTGAATTATCAGCAAGGCCTTTAATTCTATTTTTCCTAGCTCTCCATACAGCCCGCTGGTGGAAGAACTGGGTATTACGGTCGCCGTCCTTGAGCCAGTCAATGCGAGACCGCTGCCGCCACAACATCTCTTCCCTGTACAGCAGTTCCTCCAAGTGATCAGACTCCCTTCTTATTTCTTTACGGTCTGCATTCATGTGCATTAGTTCTTCAAGTCGGGATCTAGATTTATCAATTTCCTTGATCACGTTTCCAAATTTCTTGTGGCTCCACTTATGAAGTTTCTCCATTACCATGTCCAGTGAAACTTTGATGTCATGCAGACCATGTTTTGCACCTCCATCATGCCATGCTTGTGCCACGACCTCCTCTAGGGCGGCCTCTCTCTCCCACATAACCTCGTAGCGACGAACACATCTCTCCCTACCTCCGGACTCAGGGATGCATCGCATCAGTAGGGGAAGATGGTCCGAACAGGAAGAAACCAAGTGTTTTACTGATGCCTCAGGGAACTTGTACCTCCACCTGTTATCCGCAACCACTCTATCAAGTCTGACCTGTACATTCGCTCTTACGCTGCGCTTATTATCATAAGTGAAGGGGTAGCCAGAGAACCCCATATCAGCTAAGTTGCAAGCTTCAAGCACATCCCTAAATGCAATCATCTGTCCAGGCGATCTCGGTGTCTCTGACAGATGTTCGTAGTCCCACATAACTTCATTAAAATCTCCTGCCAAGAGCCAAGGCAAATCATCCTGGGCTTTTAGTCTTTTCAATCCCTCCCACATTAAGTGTCTATTTTCCACTCGCGGTTCACCATAGACAAAAGTAACTCTCCAAACTTGATCATCAGCGGGCAACCGAATATTCGCATCAATCCACCTTTTATTGCAGTCACGAATGTCGACATGCAAAGATTCATCCCAAAATAAGGCTAGACCACCACTATTACCCTCACTGCTTAATCCTTCAAAGCCACGAAGACCGAGTCTATTACGAAGACGATACATCTTATCTTTCTGTTGTCTAGTTTCACATAAAAATATCATACTTGGGGAATGGGCTCGAGAGAGAGAGCCACCAGATCCCGAACTGTCGAAGCATTCCCCGCACCTCGACAGTTCCACACGATGCAATTCATTGCTCCTGACGGGGCGCCACATCTGGCCCCGTCAGTTTATCGGCGGCCCTGGGCCGGTTGCCTCCAATTCCACCTCGCCTTCCATGCTGGTTGCTTCATCCTCCCTCTGCTGGCCCTTAGTCTTTCCCTTCTTCTGTATGCCTCCAGCTGGAGCCTCAACATATGGTACCAGGTCTTTGCCTTCACTAGCAGCCTCTCCATGCCCAAACAAACCAGCCACCTGTCGTTTGCCAAGGATGAAAACATTGTACTCCATAGAGTTCACAACGTTACCCAAGGAGACCTCCCGCTTCATGTTGCTAACATCATGCACCACTGGTAGCTCTATTACATTTGTTTGCTGGATGTCCACAGATTTCTGCTGCACCTCCACTTCCCCTATTTCCTTCTCTTTTTTCGCTGAAACCTCTGCCGGATCGTTCCTCACTAGAGTTGCATGTACCTTCTTCCTAATTCTGGCCTGGTGATCTACATCTGCAGGGCTCGGGGCTTCATCAACAGTTCGCTTCGGGCGGGAAACTCCCTCACCGGGTGTCCCATGATCGCCCTCACCAGCCGTTGAGTTCACCACCGGTGCCGTCAGGAGCAAGGCCACGAGGGGTGCAATTTCTGTCATAGTCCCGCTAGAGAGACCTAGTGAGTCTCGATCAGGCGGTACCCTCGTGCGTAGATCGGTTTGTGCTTGTTGAGGAACCCTAAGATCCTTCTCTTCTTCCGCTGCCGAACCAAGACTCTTGTGGATCAGGGGACTGCCAACACCTGCAGATCCCGCTTCCAGTTGCGCCATGCTTAGTACCTTCCCAACCTGGACTAATCTTGCCTTGCCGAGGAACTGCTCGAGAGTCACGCTTCTACGTTCCTCCGAGTCGCGGGCGGATGGAGCCGCAACAAGTCCAACATGCAGATCTGGGTTGCATGTGGAGACGGTGCCTGCCTGCCTTCCGGCCGGCCGGCCGGGCGGTGGCGGCGGCGAGGGGGCGAACGCCCCAAAGTCGCCTAACCCTAACGAAACGGTAGCCATATTCCCTGTCTTATTTTGGTTATCACCAACGCTAGGTCAAATTTTCTACTTCGTCCGCCGTATGAGGTTGGTGTATCTCGCAAGCTTTCTCAGGTCTTGGGTAAACACATGGTTATTATGGCGATCGACCACTTATGACGACTCTGCTATAGTTGATCTCAGGTTTTTGGTTTATAAAAATAACAATTTCTCATTAGAGTTGCACAGATTTATTTTGCTTTTACCTAATATGGGTGGCAGTATGATCTTAGGATTGGACCTCCTTCGTTGCAGGCGTTATACGGACTCCAGTCTCTTGTATTTTGCCTTTTTATTTTTTGTTTATGTGAGAGGACTGTTTTTGGCTGTGTGCATTTTAGTTATGCAGAGGCCGGTTGTAAGGCTTAAATCTTTTAAGTAATAAAGCGTTCCTTTTCGAAAAAAGAAAAGTTATAAGAAAATAAGATAAAAGTAGTGGTCTGATATTTCGACAACACTAAACAAGCTTTAACATTCAATTTTTTATAACCCTTTTGTTGTTGTTTTTTTTTTGCGAGGGGAAGGAGAATTCATTAATCAAGCGGCAGCCAAGTCTGCAATACAAAGGTCAGGTACCTCTGGTCCTGAGCGAAGCCACACCGCAGTGCGCTTCTTTATTCTACCATAGTTCGCTAGGTAATGACTAACAACGTTTTGCTCTCGCTTAATATGCTTGACTAAGAATTCCCTATTCTCCTGAAGAAGTTGTTTAATTTCTTGCACCATCATCATGTGTGCCGATCTATCCTCTCCCGTTTCAGTGATTAGCTTGACGACTTCTGAGCAGTCAGTTTGAATAACAATGGGCAGGGCTGACCACTGAATGGCAAGGAAAATGCCTTCCCAGCATGCATGTAGTTCAGACTCCAATGGAGACGCACACCGACTCAGTTCTCGGCAAGACGAGTAGATGATCGCTCCCCTATCATCACGAAGGACCATCCCAGCCCCTGCTGTATCATCTTTCTCTGAAAATGAGCCATCAATACTTAACGCCGCCCAGCCCGCCGGCGGCGCGTCCCATCCCTGCCTTTTCTTTACTACCTCACCCGCATGTGGTAATGCACGCTTCTTGTACTGAGGTACAGTCGCCATCTTGCCTTTAACATGGTCACCATTGGGATTGGCCTGCAAAGCAAGTAAGGAGCATATGTAGCTGGAGAGAAACCGGGTCGATGCCTCCACTGGGGGCGGCCGTTTGTGATGGACGATCTCATTTCTCACGTGCCAGCATCGCCAAATCGTCATGAGCGTGTACAAACGCTCCTCCTCCGGCAACTCCGCTAGCACTTGGAGCAGCCACTCCGGCCCTGTATTCACCAGTCGTCAGACGTCCGGAATACTCCATTGCTGCGTCATTGCCTGCCACAGCGCGACTGCTCGAGGGCATCTGCAAAGAGCATGAAATGTGTCCTCCGGTTTGGTGGCACACACAGGACAAAGATTAGAAACTTCAAGTGTACGATGCTGCTTATTAACCCATGTAGGTAAGCAGTCAGTAGCCACCCGCCACGCGAACACACGCACCTTAGGAGGAGCAGGGCACCTCCATAAAAAAGCCCAGACGGCTCGTCGCCCGTCCGGTGCCCTGCTCGCCGCGACTGATGATGGACGAAGTCGATCGCCGAGCGCCAGCCGATACGCGCTCCGAACCGAGAAGACACCATTGCGCTCCGGTTCCCATGCCAGGTGAAGTGCGAATTTTTACAATCTGTTCCACGTCCACAGGGTAGAAATATTGCTGCAGGAGGTCTACACGCCAAGCTCCTCGGTCATCCAGCAGTCAGAAACTCTCCGCAGCCGGCATCTTCCTTGCCTAGTGATAGGTTTTCCTGAGCCCCCGTTCGGTATCCAGCGATCCCTCCAGATGCGTATGGACCGGCCGTTGCCCACCCTCCAAATTATGCCACGTTTTAGAAGATCAAGTCCATGCACTATAGCTTGCCATGTTGGTGACGCTCCATTTGGAAACACTGTATCCTCCAGATTACCAGTAGGGAAGTACTTGGCCTTTAACAATTGTGAGCACAAACTATCCGGGAAGTTGAGGATGCGCCAAGCCTGTCGTGCCAACAGTGCTTGGTTGAATAAGCGAAATTCCCGAAACCCCATACCACCATGTGATTTGGGCTGCAATAATTTATCCCATGCTCGCCAATGCGTTTTCCGCCGGCCCTCCTCAGCTCCCCACCAAAAATTCCTCACCATACGATTGAGGTCGTCGCATGTAGACACCGGTAACCTGAACACACTCATCAAGTATGTTGGCAATGCTTGAGAAATAGATTTAATTAGAACTTCTTTTCCACTCTGCGCCATTGACTCGCACCATGTCACAAATCTCTTGGTAATTTTTTCCTGGATATTCTTGAACCTCCCCTTAGACATGCGGCCATTAGGTGTTGGGAGTCCAAGGTACTTCTCCTCAAAACTCACATTGTGCACACCCAACACTCGAACCACATCATCTCTGTCTCCCTGATTACAGTGTTCATCAAACAGTATCGAACATTTCTGGGGGTTAATAAGTTGCCCTGTAGCTCGAGCGTACTCATCCAGGACACCTTTAATATGTACTGCCTCTCCTTCTGTTGCACGGAAGAACAAAAGTGTGTCGTCAGCAAATAGGAGATGGGAGATCCCTGGCGCCCTTGGGCACACTCTCAGTGGTGATATATGTGCATTTCTCCCCTCTTTCCTAAGAAGTGCCGCAAGACCATCTGCCACAAACAAAAATAAGAATGGTGATAGCGGATCTCCCTGCCGTAGCCCACGCAACGGTGCAAATGAATCCGAGCGGGCTCCATTGATTTTTATAGTGTATCGCACCGAGGTGACACATGACATTATCCATCTCACCCGTCGATGCTCAAAGCCCAACTGTTACATCACTCGCTCCAGGAAAATCCAATCCACCCGATCATATGCCTTGGACAGGTCTAGCTTGTACGCACAAAATCTTCTATCTGGGTTCTTCTCATGTCGGATATAGTGAGTACACTCGAATGCCATAAACGCATTATCTGTAATAAGCCTACCGGTCACGAAGGCACTTTGTTCCAGTGAAATGATTCCACCTAGTAGAGGCCTAAGCCTGTTTACCAGGCATTTGGCAATAACCTTATAAATCACGTTGCAGAGGCTAATTGGCCGGAAATCAGACAACTTGGTCGGTTCATCGATCTTTGGGATAAGCACAATAGTTGTCATATTAACTCCCTCTGGCATGTGTCCCGACTCAAAGAATAGTCGCACTGCTGAAATTATATCATCTTTCATAATGGCCCAATGCTTCTGAAAAAATCTCGCCGGAAAGCCATCCGGCCCTGGCGCCTTTAGTGGCCCAATCTGAAACATCGCATCGGCTATCTCCTTATCAGAGAAAAGAGAAACCAACTTATCATTCATGTCATCTGTAACTACCCGCTCAAACAAGGGCACCACATTATCTGCATTCAGGGAGGCGTCAGCAGTAAAGAGATTTTGAAAAAAGTCCATTGCCATACCTTCCATCGCTCTCTGATCTGTGTGCACCACCCCTGAATTATCAGCAAGGCCTTTAATTCTATTTTTCCTAGCTCTCCATACAGCCCGCTGGTGGAAGAACTGGGTATTACGGTCGCCGTCCTTGAGCCAGTCAATGCGAGACCGCTGCCGCCACAACATCTCTTCCCTGTACAGCAGTTCCTCCAAGTGATCAGACTCCCTTCTTATTTCTTTACGGTCTGCATTCATGTGCATTAGTTCTTCAAGGCGGGATCTAGATTTATCAATTTCCTTGATCACGTTTCCAAATTTCTTGTGGCTCCACTTATGAAGTTTCTCCATTACCATGTCCAGTGAAACTTTGATGTCATGCAGACCATGTTTTGCACCTCCATCATGCCATGCTTGTGCCACGACCTCCTCTAGGGCGGCCTCTCTCTCCCACATAACCTCGTAGCGACGAACACATCTCTCCCTACCTCCGGACTCAGGGATGCATCGCATCAGTAGGGGAAGATGGTCCGAACAGGAAGAAACCAAGTGTTTTACTGATGCCTCAGGGAACTTGTACCTCCACCTGTTATCCGCAACCACTCTATCAAGTCTAACCTGTACATTCGCTCTTCCGCTGCGCTTATTATCATAAGTGAAGGGGTAGCCAGAGAACCCCATATCAGCTAAGTTGCAAGCTTCAAGCACATCCCTAAATGCAGTCATCGGTCCAGGCGATCTCGGTGTCTCTGACAGATGTTCGTAGTCCCACATAACTTCATTAAAATCTCCTGCCAAGAGCCAAGGCAAATCATCCTGGGCTTTTAGTCTTTTCGATCCCTCCCACATTAAGTGTCTATTTTCCACTCGCGGTTCACCATAGACAAAAGTAACTCTCCAAACTTGATCATCAGCGGGCAACCGAATATTCGCATCAATCCACCTTTTATTGCAGTCACGAATGTCGACGTGCAAAGATTCATCCCAAAATAAGGCTAGACCACCACTATTACCCTCACTGCTTAATCCTTCAAAGCCACGAAGACCGAGTCTATTACGAAGACGATACATCTTATCTTTCTGTTGTCTAGTTTCACATAAAAATATCATACTTGGGGAATGGGCTCGAGAGAGAGAGCCAACAGATCCCGAACTGTCGAAGCATTCCCCGCACCTCGATAGTTCCACACGATGCAATTCATTGCTCCTGACGGGGCGCCACATCTGGCCCCGTCAGTTTATCGGCGGCCCTGGGCCGGTTGCCTCCAATTCCACCTCGCCTTCCATGCTGGTTGCTTCATCCTCCCTCTGCTGGCCCTTAGTCTTTCCCTTCTTCTGTATGCCTCCAGCTGGAGCCTCAACATATGGTACCAGGTCTTTGCCTTCACTAGCAGCCTCTCCATGCCCAAACAAACCAGCCACCTGTCGTTTGCCAAGGATGAAAACATTGTACTCCACAGAGTTCACAACGTTACCCAAGGAGACCTCCCGCTTCATGTTGCTAACATCATGCACCACTGGTAGCTCTATTACATTTGTTTGCTGGATGTCCACAGATTTCTGCTGCACCTCCACTTCCCCTATGTCCTTCTCTTTTTTCGCTGAAACCTCTGCCGGATCGTTCCTCACTGGAGTTGCATGTACCTTCTTCCTAATTCTGGCCTGGTGACCTACATCTGCAGGGCTCGGGGCTTCATCAACAGTTGGCTTCGGGCGGGAAACTCCCTCACCGTGTGTCCCATGATCGCCCCCACCAGCCGTTGAGTTCACCACCGGTGCCGTCAGGAGCAAGGCCACGAGGGGTGCAATTTCTGTCATAGTCCCGCTAGAGAGACCTAGTGAGTCTCGATCAGGCGGTACCCTCGTGCGTAGATCGGTTTGTGCTTGTTGAGGAACCCTAAGATCCTTCTCTTCTTCCGCTGCCGAACCAAGACTCTTGTGGATCAGGGGACTGCCAACACCTGCAGATCCCGCTTCCAGTTGCGCCATGCTTAGTACCTTCCCAACCTGGACTAATCTTGCCTTGCCGAGGAACTGCTCGAGAGTCACGCTTCTACGTTCCTCCGAGTCGCGGGCGGATGGAGCCGCAACAAGTCCAACATGCAGACCTGGGTTGCATGTGGAGACGGTGCCTGCCTGCCTTCCGGCCGGCCGGCCGGGCGGTGGCGGCGGCGAGGGGGCGAACGCCCCAAAGTCGCCTAACCCTAACGAAACGGTAGCCATATTCCCTGTCTTATTTTGGTTATCACCAACGCTAGGTCAAATTTTCTACTTCGTCCGCCGTATGAGGTTGGTGTATCTCGCAAGCTTTCTCAAGTCTTGGGTAAACACATGGTTATTATGGCGATCGACCACTTATGACGACTCTGCTATAGTTGATCTCAGGTTTTTGGTTTATAAAAATAACAATTTCTCATTAGAGTTGCACAGATTTATTTTGCTTTTACCCAATATGGGTGGCAGTATGATCTTAGGATTGGCCCTCCTTCGTTGCAGGCGTTATACGGACTCCAGTCTCTTGTATTTCGCCTTTTTATTTTTTGTTTATGTGAGAGGACTGTTTTTGGCTGTGTGCATTTTAGTTATGCAGAGGCCGGTTGTAAGGCTTAAATCTTTTAAGTAATAAAGCGTTCCTTTTCGAAAAAAGAAAAGTTATAAGAAAATAAGATAAAAGTAGTGGTCTGATATTTCGACAACACTAAACAAGCTTTAACGTTCAATTTTTTATAACCCTTTTGTTGTTTTTTTTTTTGCGAGGGGAAGGAGAATTCGTTAATCAAGCGGCAGCCAAGTCTGCAATACAAAGGTCAGGTACCTCTGGTCCTGAGCGAAGCCACACCGCAGTGCGCTTCTTTATTCTACCATAGTTCGCTAGGTAATGACTAACAACGTTTTGCTCTCGCTTAATATGCTTGACTAAGAATTCCCTATTCTCCTGAAGAAGTTGTTTAATTTCTTGCACCATCATCATGTGTGCCGATCTATCCTCTCCCGTTTCAGTGATTAGCTTGACGACTTCTGAGCAGTCAGTTTGAATAACAATGGGCAGGGCTGACCACTGAATAAGGAAAATGCCTTCCCAGCATGCATGTAGTTCAGACTCCAATGGAGACGCACACCGACTCAGTTCTCGGCAAGACGAGTAGATGATCGCTCCCCTATCATCACGAAGGACCATCCCAGCCCCTGCTGTATCATCTTTCTCTGAAAATGAGCCATCAATACTTAACGCCGCCCAGCCCGCCGGCGGCGCGTCCCATCCCTGCCTTTTCTTTACTACCTCACCCGCATGTGGTAATGCACGCTTCTTGTACTGAGGTACAGTCGCCATCTTGCCTTTAACATGGTCACCATTGGGATTGGCCTGCAAAGCAAGTAAGGAGCATATGTAGCTGGAGAGAAACCGGGTCGATGCCTCCACTGGGGGCGGCCGTTTGTGATGGACGATCTCATTTCTCACGTGCCAGCATCGCCAAATCGTCATGAGCGTGTACAAACGCTCCTCCTCCGGCAACTCCGCTAGCACTTGGAGCAGCCACTCCGGCCCTGTATTCACCAGTCGTCAGACGTCCGGAATACTCCATTGCTGCGTCATTGCCTGCCACAGCGCGACTGCTCGAGGGCATCTGCAAAGAGCATGAAATGTGTCCTCCGGTTCGGTGGCACACACAGGACAAAGATTAGAAACTTCAAGTGTACGATGCTGCTTATTAACCCATGTAGGTAAGCAGTCAGTAGCCACCCGCCACGCGAACACACGCACCTTAGGAGGAGCAGGGCACCTCCATAAAAAAGCCCAGACGGCTCGTCGCCCGTCCGGTGCCCTGCTCGCCGCGACTGATGATGGACGAAGTCGATCGCCGAGCGCCAGCCGATACGCGCTCCGAACCGAGAAGACACCATTGCGCTCCGGTTCCCATGCCAGGTGAAGTGCGAATTTTTACAATCTGTTCCACGTCCACAGGGTAGAAATATTGCTGCAGGAGGTCTACACGCCAAGCTCCTCGGTCATCCAGCAGTCAGAAACTCTCCGCAGCCGGCATCTTCCTTGCCTAGTGATATGTTTGCCTGAGCCCCCGTTCGGTATCCAGCGATCCCTCCAGATGCGTATGGACCGGCCGTTGCCCACCCTCCAAATTATGCCACGTTTTAGAAGATCAAGTCCATGCACTATAGCTTGCCATGTTGGTGACGCTCCATTTGGAAACACTGTATCCTCCAGATTACCAGTAGGGAAGTACTTGGCCTTTAACAATTGTGAGCACAAACTATCCGGGAAGTTGAGGATGCGCCAAGCCTGTCGTGCCAACAGTGCTTGGTTGAATAAGCGAAATTCCCGAAACCCCATACCACCATGTGATTTGGGCTGCAATAATTTATCCCATGCTCGCCAATGCGTTTTCCGCCGGCCCTCCTCAGCTCCCCACCAAAAATTCCTCACCATACGATTGAGGTCGTCGCATGTAGACACCGGTAACCTGAACACACTCAACAAGTATGTTGGCAATGCTTGAGAAATAGATTTAATTAGAACTTCTTTTCCACCCTGCGCCATTGACTCGCACCATGTCACAAATCTCTTGGTAATTTTTTCCTGGATATTCTTGAACCTCCCCTTAGACATGCGGCCATTAGGTGTTGGGAGTCCAAGGTACTTCTCCTCAAAACTCACATTGTGCACACCCAACACTCGAACCACATCATCTCTGTCTCCCTGATTACAGTGTTCATCAAACAGTATCGAACATTTCTGGGGGTTAATAAGTTGCCCTGTAGCTCGAGCGTACTCATCCAGGACACCTTTAATATGTACTGCCTCTCCTTCTGTTGCACGGAAGAACAAAAGTGTGTCGTCAGCAAATAGGAGATGGGAGATCCCTGGCGCCCTTGGGCACACTCTCAGTGGTGATATATGTGCATTTCTCCCCTCTTTCCTAAGAAGTGCCGCAAGACCATCTGCCACAAACAAAAATAAGAATGGTGATAGCGGATCTCCCTGCCGTAGCCCACGCAACGGTGCAAATGAATCCGAGCGGGCTCCATTGATTTTTATAGTGTATCGCACCGAGGTGACACATGACATTATCCATCTCACCCATCGATGCTCAAAGCCCAACTGTTACATCACTCGCTCCAGGAAAATCCAATCCACCCGATCATATGCCTGGGACAGGTCTAGCTTGTACGCACAAAATCTTCTATCTGGGTTCTTCTCATGTCGGATATAGTGAGTACACTCGAATGGCATAAACGCATTATCTGTAATAAGCCTACCGGGCACGAAGGCACTTTGTTCCAGTGAAATGATTCCACCTAGTAGAGGCCTAAGCCTGTTTACCAGGCATTTGGCAATAACCTTATAAATCACGTTGCAGAGGCTAATTGGCCGGAAATCAGACAACTTGATCGGTTCATCGATCTTTGGGATAAGCACAATAGTTGTCATATTAACTCCCTCTGGCATGTGTCCCGACTCAAAGAATAGTCGCACTGCTGAAATTATATCATCTTTCATAATGGCCCAATGCTTCTGAAAAAATCTCGCCGGAAAGCCATCCGGCCCTGGCGCCTTTAGTGGCCCAATCTGAAACATCGCATCGGCTATCTCCTTATCAGAGAAAAGAGAAACCAACTTATCATTCATGTCATCTGTAACTACCCGCTCAAACAAGGGCACCACATTATCTGCATTCAGGGAGGCGTCAGCAGTAAAGAGATTTTGAAAAAAGTCCATTGCCATACCTTCCATCGCTCTCTGATCTGTGTGCACCACCCCTGAATTATCAGCAAGGCCTTTAATTCTATTTTTCCTAGCTCTCCATACAGCCCGCTGGTGGAAGAACTGGGTATTACGGTCGCCGTCCTTGAGCCAGTCAATGCGAGACCGCTGCCGCCACAACATCTCTTCCCTGTACAGCAGTTCCTCCAAGTGATCAGACTCCCTTCTTATTTCTTTATGGTCTGCATTCATGTGCATTAGTTCTTCAAGGCGGGATCTAGATTTATCAATTTCCTTGATCACGTTTCCAAATTTCTTGTGGCTCCTCTTATGAAGTTTCTCCATTACCATGTCCAGTGAAACTTTGATGTCATGCAGACCATGTTTTGCACCTCCATCATGCCATGCTTGTGCCACGACCTCCTCTAGGGCGGCCTCTCTCTCCCACACAACCTCGTAGCGACGAACACATCTCTCCCTACCTCCGGACTCAGGGATGCATCGCATCAGTAGGGGAAGATGGTCCGAATATAAAGAAACCAAGTGTTTTACTGATGCCTCAGGGAACTTGTACCTCCACCTGTTATCCGCAACCACTCTATCAAGTCTGACCTGTACATTCGCTCTTACGCTGCGCTTATTATCATAAGTGAAGGGGTAGCCAGAGAACCCCATATCAGCTAAGTTGCAAGCTTCAAGCACATCCCTAAATGCAATCATCTGTCCAGGCGATCTCGGTGTCTCTGACAGATGTTCGTAGTCCCACATAACTTCATTAAAATCTCCTGCCAAGAGCCAAGGCAAATCATCCTGGGCTTTTAGTCTTTTCAATCCCTCCCACATTAAGTGTCTATTTTCCACTCGTGGTTCACCATAGACAAAAGTAACTCTCCAAACTTGATCATCAGCGGGCAACCGAATATTCGCATCAATCCACCTTTTATAGCAGTCACGAATATCGACGTGCAAAGATTCATCCCAAAATAAGGCTAGACCACCACTATTACCCTCACTGCTTAATCCTTCAAAGCCACGAAGACCGAGTCTATTACGAAGACGATACATCTTATCTTTCTGTTGTCTAGTTTCACATAAAAATATCATACTTGGGGAATGGGCTCGAGAGAGAGAGCCACCAGATCCCGAACTGTCGAAGCATTCCCCGCACCTCGACAGTTCCACACGATGCAATTCATTGCTCCTGACGGGGCACCACATCTGGCTCCGTCAGTTTATCGGCGGCCCTGGGCCGGTTGCCTCCAATTCCACCTCGCCTTCCATGCTGGTTGCTTCATCCTCCCTCTGCTAGCCCTTAGTCTTTCCCTTCTTCTGTATGCCTCCAGCTGGAGCCTCAACATATGGTACCAGGTCTTTGCCTTCACTAGCAGCCTCTCCATGCCCAAACAAACCAGCCACCTGTCGTTTGCCAAGGATGAAAACATTGTACTCCATAGAGTTCACAACGTTACCCAAGGAGACCTCCCGCTTCATGTTGCTAACATCATGCACCACTGGTAGCTCTATTACATTTGTTTGCTGGATGTCCACAGATTTCTGCTGCACCTCCACTTCCCCTATTTCCTTCTCTTTTTTCGCTGAAACCTCTGCCGGATCGTTCCTCACTGGAGTTGCATGTACCTTCTTCCTAATTCTGGCCTGGTGACCTACATCTGCAGGGCTCGGGGCTTCATCAACAGTTGGCTTCGGGCGGGAAACTCCCTCACCGGGTGTCCCATGATCGCCCCCACCAGCCGTTGAGTTCACCACCGGTGCCGTCAGGAGCAAGGCCATGAGGGGTGCAATTTCTGTCATAGTCCCGCTAGAGAGACCTAGTGAGTCTCGATCAGGCGGTACCCTCGTGCGTAGATCGGTTTGTGCTTGTTGAGGAACCCTAAGATCCTTCTCTTCTTCCGCTGACGAACCAAGATTCTTGTGGATCAGGGGACTGCCAACACCTGCAGATCCCGCTTCCAGTTGCGCCATGCTTAGTACCTTCCCAACCTGGACTAATCTTGCCTTGCCGAGGAACTGCTCGAGAGTCACGCTTCTACGTTCCTCCGAGTCGCGGGCGGATGGAGCCGCAACAAGTCCAACATGCAGACCTGGGTTGCATGTGGAGACGGTGCCTGCCTGCCTTCCGGCCGGCCGGCCGGGCGGTGGCGGCGGCGAGGGGGCGAACGCCCCAAAGTCGCCTAACCCTAACGAAACGGTAGCCATATTCCCTGTCTTATTTTGGTTATCACCAACGCTAGGTCAAATTTTCTACTTCGTCCGCCGTATGAGGTTGGTGTATCTCGCAAGCTTTCTCAGGTCTTGGGTAAACACATGGTTATTATGGCGATCGACCACTTATGACGACTCTGCTATAGTTGATCTCAGGTTTTTGGTTTATAAAAATAACAATTTCTCATTAGAGTTGCACAGATTTATTTTGCTTTTACCCAATATGGGTGGCAGTATGATCTTAGGATTGGCCCTCCTTCGTTGCAGGCGTTATACGGACTCCAGTCTCTTGTATTTCGCCTTTTTATTTTTTGTTTATGTGAGAGGACTGTTTTTGGCTGTGTGCATTTTAGTTATGCAGAGGCCGGTTGTAAGGCTTAAATCTTTTAAGTAATAAAGCGTTCCTTTTTGAAAAAAGAAAAGTTATAAGAAAATAAGGTAAAAGTAGTGGTCTAATATTTTGACCACACCAAACAAGCTTTAACGTTCAATTTTTTATATAACCCTTTTGTTGTTTTCCTTTGCTGATGATTATTGCGGCCAAGGCCGGCCCGACAAAGGGCATAATTATAAGAAACTTTGGTCATCAGCATGTTTCCATATCAAAATCAGTCTTTTTTCGGTTATTTTCGGATATTACGAGATGCCAAGCAGAGTACGGACTGCCTTGAACAAATATGCGCTTTTTCTCCTATCTTGGTACGCTAGAGCTATGAATATGCTCCGCGTAGGCTGCGATAACATGGCAAGAACTCACACGGAATCAGTCTCGTATCCCCAACAAGTAGTAAATCCTCGACGCGCCATTGATCTATCTCTCAGGAAACAGGAAAGTGCACTTTTTAAAGTAAGGAAGGTGTCGATTTTCAAAGGAACCTATAATTCTCTCATTATATATATCTATACCAATACAAAAAGACCCAAAGGGGCAGATCCAACAAATCCCGGCCGTCAAATCAGGTCAATCCAACGACTCAGGCTGCTTCAATGGTGAGCGCTCAACACGTTGAGTGTGCAATTAATATCATACCAAATATTATTGCCAATGCTAATCACATAATTAATACGTAAATAATATCCTACCTAATATTTACGTGTAATTAATATATCACCTAATATCAACGTGCATTGCACGTACACAATTACTAGTTTATAGACTAGAGGGAGAGGCAGAAGATTATCATCAAATATCAATGACGACGGCCTTGGAGATGGACGCGCCTCCTCGTCCGGCAACGGAGATGGACGCGGTTGCACCTCACATCGTCGTCGTCGTCGGAGGCCCTTCAGAGGCACCCGGAGCGGCGGAAGGTCAACAGCGGGGTAATTGTTTCACCCGTTGCCGCAACCGGAAGATCACACCTTGCAAGATCGCCAAGATCCTAGTGGCATGTTGCTTCGTCGCCTTCATCGCCTGTACCATCCGGTATCTTGCCACGTACAAGGACCCAAACTACTCCGTCGTGATCGCCGACGTCTCCGGCCTTGACCGCCGGCCGGCGATGGAGCCGGAGTTCAACCTCACCTTTAACATCACTTTTCGGAGCTCGGGCGGGAGCGCGTGCGACGAGCGCGCCACAATGGTGCAGGTAAGCAACCACGGTTTCGAGCTCGCCAGCGCTGGGGCGCCGCAGGTCTACAGGACCACGCACAAGCACGCCAACAAGGGCAGCACGGCGCGGAGCACCATTGTGGCCCAGAGAATCCGGGTGTGGCTGCCCGAACTGGAACTGGATAGCCTCACGGCTGACCTGCGGCGCGGAGCCGGGGTGTTTGACGTCGTGCTCACGCTTGGGGATACGAGGAGCGGGCGAGGGCGCGACGATGACGGGCTGCTCGTGTCGTGCATGGGGAGGCCAGTTGGGGATGCCGGTGGCGGAGCTTTGTGTGACGTGCGCCGGGTGGAATGGAGCCGATGACGTGACATACATGCATGATTCAGCACCTACGCCAGGGTGCGACGGCGACGGCGACGGCGTCGTACCCTCCTCGCACTCCTTCTTGAAGGCGTCGCCTCGGGTTCCCGGAAGCACGGTGGGCGCTTTGCGGTGCGTGTGAGGTGTTTGGCGGCGGCAATGTGTGCAGCGTTTTATCTATTCTACCGCCGGTCTTCATCTTGTGGTAGCGCTCCTTCGGCTTGGAGATGGACTAGTGTAGGTGGTGGTCGTCGTTTGGCGTCATGGTGGCGTCGATGGCGGAGGAACCTGCCAAGGTTGGCACCTCAATCTGCTCTGAAGATGGACCAGTGGAAAATGGCGGCGACGACACATGTGAGTGCGTCGGACCGGATTGTGCACCGGACCCGGTATGTGGCTCGGTCGGGGCTTCCGGCTTTAGATGTTAGGCTTAGGTGAGAGGTCTGGGTATATGGCCCAGCTTGCACCCCTTCATCATATGGGTAGGAGTAGCGGCAGATGTTGCCAAGATGACGGATTCAGGCATATTGTTGTACTTCTTTGTAAGGTCCTCGAAAATAATCAATAAAATGGCCACATGCATCTACCAGATGCAGAGGCCGGGGGTCATCCTCCTTTTCTAAAAAAAAAAGCACCTACGCTAGGGATTGAATTAAGCCGTGATTTGTGGGGCTAATTAGAACTTTATACACTTTGAAATTTTGAATAATCTCTACTTATTGAGTACCTTTTTTATAATCACTAGTTACTAGTAATCTTGCACATGCAACACACGTCTCAGACGTTGACCACATGAATGGATACATAGCGTTGGGATGTTGCTCAATTTATATTTCCCATGCTGAGACATCACTATGATCATGTTGTTGCATATGGAGACAATAATATATTAATATGTACGTTGTTTCATCCATTCGGTGTTCTGATACGTTGTAAAGGAAGAAGAGATCAGGTTATTATTGGAAATTAGCCTTGCATTGTGTTTATTCTTTAGAGATGCAATCCTACATTTGGTCTTAATATCATGGTGTAGGCAATTAACAACTAAATGAGAGAGACAGAGAAAAATTAGATCAACGAACAGTTCATATATGAGATTGCAGGTATGCTAACCTGCATACCTTGACAATGTACTCAGAAATCAAAACTAAATGGCACCGAACTAATATTATGAAGTAAAATCTCAACAAAAATATACTTTAAGAGGCTTCACAATGTAGTTTTTTGTCCGCGGACCGGAATTTACTGGCGTGTAGTGCGCGTCAGCACGTCGCACCATATGGATTGAAAAGGTACTATTTTTTTCCAGGGTTTGGCAGTCCATTATAGGAATTGAGTTGCAACGTAGCAGTTTATACGAAGGATGGGTACATCTAATTAATACTAGTGTGAAGGACATCTACGATATATAGTAGTGGTTGCTAATAGATCAAAAGATGGTAAGTTTCTGTTCTTCTTCTACAACTGAGAAGTCGATCCCCTGCTTAGTTCGTCTCTATGTTGTAGTGGTAGAGGGATGAATTTAAGTTTCCTGTTCTAGTTCTTCGTGGTTTGTTGCAAGAGTAAACGATGGTTATGTTGTCATCGGGTGCACTATTGTGCGCCTTGTTTTCTCTTGTTGTGTTTCCTTTCAAATACATGCACAACTTTCTCCATTCAGCAGAATGAATGCAAGTAGAAGTGATGGAAAGGCAGATAAGCAATCCATAGTATGAAGAAAGTCATACTAATTTTCAATGATTTTTTGTAACCCATATCAACTGCTTGGACACTTAAAATCTCAGGTTTAAAAAAATTGCATGGATCATCTTGCTGATGGAGTCGTTTTAGGGAACCTATAATTTAATATGCAACCCATCTGACATTCACAATACGATACAGTGACGTGCTTCCATAAATTAAAAAGCAACTTTCACTTGTTCTGAACACCCAAGTCGAAGCATAAATGAGAGATCTAATCAGACGTCCATGCTAAGTGTCGATGCATGCACGGTCCTTTCCTCCCTTCCTCGCTTGATGTTTTTTTTTTTTGGAAAAGGAAGCTTGCCCCCGGCCTCTGCATCTGAACGATGCATGCAGCCATATTATTAAAAGTCTCAAAGTAGCATAAAGTCTTCTAAGTATTACAGCTCACAAAAGGAGCAAAGAAACATAAAAGAACGCAATGCCACAACCGGTATGAATTAAAGGACTAGGGCCCTAGACTTCTATCCTGTTATGCGACCGCCATCCAAACCGGTTGAAAATAGCCCATGCTACCATCTCCCATTGGTTGCACCCAGTAACCAATGGCTCCCTGGAGTCCGTAGGGGTGAGTAAGGACCACGTATGGATCCATGTCGTAGCTCTGAAGATGACCTGCAAGAAGGTTAAAATATGTTGTCTATTAAAAATCATATCATTCCTGCAGTTCCATATAGCCCACATAAGTGCACATATTCCAATTCGAATACGAGCCGCAGTAGTATTTTCCACCCCAGCTAACCACGTCACAAATAACGATTCAATGCTAACTGGAGGGACGATGTTGAAGGCTATATGAATCGTTCGCCAAGGTAATTTGGCGAGAGGGCAATCTATGAAGAGATGTTGTATTGTTTCATCATGATCACAAAAACAACATCGCGAACTGCTTACCCATCGTCGCTTTAACAAATTATTTTTGGTGAGGATCACTTGCTTGTGGACAAACCACATAAAGATTTTAATACGCAAGGGAACCTTAACCTTCCAGATATGAATAGATCTCGGGATTGGGCCAGAATTAATGAGATCCATATAAAAAGATTTTACGGTAAACACTCTGTTTCTAGCCAACTTCCAGTGTAATGAGTCAGGTTGGTCGGATAATTTAACATCCATCAATCTCCATACCAAGTGCATCCAGGAATTCCAACGCTCCCCAACTAAAGCTCGCCTAAACTGAATATTCAAGGAAACCGATTGTAATACTGTGCCTACATAATCTTCCTTATGTTGCACAATATTATAAAGGCTTGGATATTGTATGGCTAATGGCGTCTCCTCTAGCCACGTATCCTCCCAAAATCTTGTTGTCATCCCATTGCCAACAAGAAATTTGGTCCTACGAAAGAATAAGTCTTTCGTTCTCATAAGCCCCTTCCAGAATGGCGAATCGTTCGGCCTCGCGGTGACTTAGGCAAGAGTTTTCGATTGTAGATATTTGTTGTGTAATATCTGTGCCCACATACCGTCATTCTCTACTAATAACCTATAAAGCCATTTACTCATAAGGCATTTATTCTTAATTTCCAGGTTCTCAATACCGAGACCTCCCTGATCCTTGGGTCGGCATAATATATCCCATCGTGCTAGGCGATGTTTCTTCTTGGCCTCATCTGACTGCCAGAAGAATCGAGATTGAAAGAAATCTAGTCTCTTCCGTACCCCCTTGGGTACTTCAAAAAAGGATAACAGGAACATGGGCATACTAGTTGTGATGCCCCCGGCTTAATCGTGCACTAACCATACACGCAATTGCACACGATCAAGCCTAAAGACTCACTTGAAGATATCACAACACAACTCTAAAACATAAATAAAGTCATACAAGCTTTATATTACAAGCCAGGGCCTCGAGGGCTCGAATACATAGCTCGATGGCATACAAGCATCAGCGGAAGCATCAGATATCTATGTACAGATATTACAGAGGAACATATAAGCCTTTAGAAAGGCGGGGCTAAATAAAAAGTTACGATCGAAAGGCGTAGGCCTTCTGCCTAGGACCCTCCGAACCTACTCCTGGTCGTCAACCATCTCGAAGTAATAGCCATCCTCGGGGTGGTAGAAGTAGTCGGCGGCGGGGGCAGCGTTATCAGGGGCTTCGTCATCTAGTCACGACAAACTGGTATGGGGAGGAAAAAGAAAGCAAAGCAACCGTGAGTACTCCGAAGTACTCAGCGAGCAAGGATCTACACTACATATGCAACATTATCAAAGGAAGGCTGTATATGTGGACTGGGCTGCAGAAATGCCAGAATAGAGAGAAGGCCTAGTCTTATCAAAGACTAGCATCTTCAACGATCTTGCAGCATTAGAAGAGTACAGTATAGCATAATGTAAAGTAGTAGTAGTATCAAGTAACAGGCTCGCCCAGAGATCCTTTCTCGACTCCCTGCGAGAAAGCGATCCCGGAGCCACATATCCAGGTACCATCTCAAGTTCTAGTTGTACCGATCGGGATACAACTCCGAGTGTCCTTTACCATAGGACCGGCTATCGATAGATGTGTTCTTCCCTGCAGGGGTACACCAACTTACCCACCACGCTCGCTTAACTCCGGCCGAACACACTTTCCTGGGTCATGCCCGGCCTCGGCCAAACGACACACTGCAACCCTACCTATAGCTCAGCAGAGAGGTCCCCGCCGGTCTACCTCCTAAGCGCAAGGGGGTCTTGGGCCATCGCCGCTCGCCCTCCGGGTCATTGCGCACAAGCGGATCCAGGTACCACCCCTCAGGATGGCGCCGGCCCAGCCATGCCGCGATGCTGAACTGGACGTCTGACAGAGCTTTCGGCTGATGCTACGATGCAGAGTGCCCATAACTCTTCCCACGTGATGGTTAGTGCTATCCGACCATAGGCCGGCTCGGATCAAATATCCAAATCGTTAGAGGTCTAGGGGCTTGCGGTAACGAGCAGAGACTCACGATCGATGTGACCCCGTCGCCCCGTCTCGAGGATTTGCTGCAAGGGCTAAGAATGCCCGGCCGCGCCTCGTAAAATAACTCACGGGTAACTATCCATCATTCGCGGGTACCCCTCAGGGTCGACCCGCCTTACCAAGTAGCAGTATCATCAGTTATGTAAGGCATTCGTGTGGCTACCATATCAAGGGGAAATCCGAGGCATCACCCTCGTTGGACTCCCACCTGAGGTAATAACGAGGTGGACGTAGGAGGAATCACCCTCGAGGTCCACACTTGAGGTGTTGCACGACTTCGTCGTTATCCGGGGTGGTGTAGGAGGAATCACCCTTGCTGACCACGACCGAATAACTAACCTACAAGGTTATCATCAGAAGTGTTGACGAGGTATCACCCTCGGCACTCGATAGTAACCCAGTAGTGTCGAGCAACTAAGGAGGAAGTGAGGTGCGGTGCCGGGTCCTGGTCTTCGATCCCGTTAATCGGGTCTTCTGATACTCCAGCGGGGCAGTCGGGATAAGTGGGGGTCACTGATGGGGCTCTACCCAGTCTATTCTAAACAGTTTAGGATGAACAGGAAGGTATCAACAGCAGGTTACAATAAACAGGCTATGCAGCAGAATAGGAGCAATCATTTACAATAGCAAAATCTAATGCAAGCATGAGAAAATAGAATAGGCGATATCGGGATGATCAAGGGGGGGGGGGGGTGCCTGTGTCGGCGGCAAAGGCAGAATCGTCGGTAATGTAGCCAATCACCGGGGCTGCGTCGATCTCGGAGGCTACGCCGGTACCGGGCTCTATCGAGAGAGAAGAGGGGAAGAAAACAGATAAATATAAGGTAGACAAAGCAACACAGAGCTTGCTAGGCTAACGTGCGGTGCAGGGTTACCTAAAGCATGTCTAAGTCATATTAGTTATTTAGGCTTAAAGCTGCATTTATTAACCGGTGGTTATGTACTATTCATCTACCGGAAATAGGCTAAAAATTACGGGTTCACCTCCGTAGAGGGTCCCGACACGGAAACAGACAGCACAGTTAGCTTCGTCTCATCGTTTTGATCAACTTTCATGTACAAAGTTTTTCGATCCGAGCTACGGTTTATTTTCTATTGAATTTCAAAGTTTAATCAATATTCTGAAATTGTTTTAATTACTAAATTCGAATTTAAACAGTAGAAGAAATTGCTATGTGTACCCAGTTTTGTACCCAGCGGACCAGCACAGAGGCTGACCAGTGGGCCCGTTGACTGGGTCAGCGGTCCAGTCAACGGTCAGCCCACAGTGGCTGACATGTGGGCCAGCCTGCTGAGTCAGCAGCTGACTCAGCAGTGCTTATCCACTGGAACAGTGGTTGGCCCCACCTGCCAGTGACGGCGGGGGTTAATCTGGTTTAGTTTAATTAACTGGACATTAGTTAGGAGGTGGGACCCCATGTCAGTGCCTAATTAAGCCAGTTTAATTAACGCTTAATATAATCCGGGGTTAATTAAGCGCAGGGCCCCACATGTCGGTCGCACGGGGCGTCATTAGTGACCCCCGTTGACCAGACACGTCAGCGCGCCGGCGGCTAGTCGTCGGTGGCCATTTCCGTGGCGGCGCGGCTCGGTCTCGGCCGGAAAATGGCTGTGGTGGTCCGTTCGGGCCACCACAAGCACCTATGTGACCGGGGCGAGCGCGCGAATCTACTTGGGGGTAGCAGCGGTCGTGGGGGTGGCCGGAACAGTGACAACGGTGACCACAAGCGGCGGACAGAAAGCGGCGAGCTCGGGATCGAGTCCAGTGACTCGCCCGAGCCAAAGCAGAGCACGCATGCGACGCCTGGGAACTACAGAAGCGCGGCGGAGGCATCGGCTTGGCCTGGGGTGGACGAGCGCGATGGCTACGAGCGCGCCGGCGGAAGCAGAGACGCGGCCATGGCGTTGGCTAGCCACAGCTCAAATCGGAGCAAACCATAGGAGAGGGAGGAAGTGGAGCTCACCACGGGGATGCAAGAAGGTCCGGTGGAGGATTAGTAGCCACAGTGCAGAGAATCGACGGCGGCGGACGGAGGTGCCCGACGAGATGGGCGAGCTCGTCGCGGTCGGTGTGGGGGCGTCCGGCTCGAACGGATGGCTCTAGACGACGTGGCCGAGCGAGGCGAAGACGACGGGCACGGAGAGACGGCGCGGGGACGTCAGTGGGCGCGACTGCGGTGAGCTACGGCGACGGTGGCGCTCGGACAGTGGGGAGAAAAGGTGAGCGCGAGTGAGGGAGAGACGAGTGAGGAGCGGCGAGTGGATGAGGACAGAGAGGAGAGAGCGAGGGGGTCCTTATCCCCTCCTTGGCTGTCAGTGGGCGACGCGGTGTCGAGCTGCGGCCGGTGCGGCGAGCGGTGACGAAGGCGGCGGCGACTCGGGGAGGAGGGAGACAACGTGGGCTGGGCCTGCGCTACTGTGCACTCGAGGCCCAGCACGGTGGGCCTTTTTCCTTTTCTTTTCTCTTTCTTTTTTGTTTTTCTTTATTCTTTCTGTTTGTCAATTGTTTAGTCATTTGTATACTTTTACAAAATATGAGACTTGGTCCAAAAATTACAGTGCAATGTTACCTACCTCCAGAAATTGGTTTGGGCAAAATATGATTTCATAAGAATTTTTAATAAATGAAATGGATTAAAAGGGTGCTGGTTTGGTACTGTTCTCTTAATGATAGAGTCACTTAACTAATTTAGTAGATGTTGAATATAATTTTAGAATTGTCTCTGAATTATTTACAATATTAGGAACATTTCAGTTCCTGGATTTAAACAACTTCATTTTGCACTTTTGAATTTGAGTTGATTTTCAGAGAGGGATTTGAATTGAGGTGTTTAACCACTATGATCAAGCAATGCAAATGATGATGACTTGGCATGATTAGCATTATGTCACAGTGCTTATTACACAGGGGTGTTACAAATTCTCCTTCTCTAAAAGAAATTCTCGTCCCGAGAATTCAGGAGGTAGAAGGAAAGTGGTCGGGATATTCTTCCCGAAGATGATCCTCGCGTTCCCAAGTGGCTTCATCTTCAGTGTGATTCGACCACTGCACTTTCAGGAACTTGGTCGTCTTCTGACGAGTCCGACGTTCAGCTTCATCGAGAATGCGGATCGGATGCTCCTTATAAGATAGGTCATCTTGCAAATCGAGCATCTCGTGATCCACTGCGTGGTGCGGAGATTCCTTGAAGCATTTTCGAAGTTGCGACACATGGAATACGTCGTGGATATGAGTGAATTGCGGTGGCAACTTCAATTTATATGCCACCTGTCCACATCTAGCCACAATGCGAAAGGGGCCGATGTAGCATGGAGCTAGCTTGCCCTTGATTCCGAAACGGTGAGTGCCTTTCATAGGAGTGGCTCGCAGATAAGCTTGATCACCAGGTTGATAGATGAAACCCCATCGTTTGCGATCATAGTTGCTCTTCTGGCGGTCCTGAGCCGCCTTCAGATTTTCCCGAACGATACGGACTTGCTCTTCAGCGTGTTGAATAATATCCGGACCCACGAGCGGTCGTTCCCCAGTTTCTGACCAATTCAGAGGGGTTCGACGCTTACGTCCATATAGAACTTCGAAGGGAGCCATTTTCAAGCTGGCTTGATAGCTATTGTTATAAGAGAACTCAGCATACGGAAGAGATTCTTCCCACTTCTTACCGAAAGAAATAACACAAGCTCGCAGCATGTCTTCAAGCACTTGATTTAGTAGTTCGACTTGGCCTTGGGACTGGGGGTGATATGCTGAACTCCAGGTGATATGAGTTCCCATAGCTTCTTGGAAACTTTCCCAGAACTTGGAGGTGAAAAGACCGCCATGGTCCGAACTAATCTCCTTCGGAATGCCGTGGAGTGAAACAATTCTGGAGATATACAGATCTGCTAACTGACTAGCAGTGATCGTCTCTTTGACAGGCAGAATGTGTGCAACTTTGGAAAGTTGGTCGACGACGACAAGAATAGTATCGTGACCCTTCTGTGATTTGGGAAGGCCAGTAATGAGAACCTTATCCCATTTCCATAGAGGAATAGGGAGCGGCTGCAGAATTCCAGCAGGCTTCTGATGTTCTGCCTTAACGCGACGGCAAACATCACATTCAGCAACATATCGAGCAATGTCCTGCTTCATTTTAGACCACCAATACCTTTGACGAAGATCACGATACATCTTGGTGCTACCCGGATGAATAGACAGTGGAGTATCATGTGCCTCCTTCATGACTTTGTCAGTCATAAGCTCGAAGCGAGGTACCACAATGCGGTCTCTGAAGTACAAGGTTCCATCTTCAGACAGCGAGAAATCCCTGTACTTTTCAAGGTGAAGATCTTTCTTCATGAGATCAATTTCAGCATCTTTAGCTTGCGCCCTCTTAACAGCCTTGTCAAGGTCTGGTTCAACAACCAAGGTTTTTAGGTATCCTTGAGGAACTATCTTGATATTTAACTTTCGAAGCTCTTGATACAGAAGTGGTTGCTGTAGCTAGACTTCAGGTTCACTGTAGTAGGATTTACGACTCAATGCATCAGCCATTACATTAGCCTTGCCAGGGGTATAAGAAATACCCAAATCATAGTCCGCAATGGTCTCCATCCATCTTTGCTGACGGAGGTTTAGAGATGGCTGAGTGAACAAGTACTTCAGACTTTTATGATCCGTGTAGATCTTGCAACGATTACCGAGGAGGTAATGTCACCACAACTACAGTGCATAGATGACAGCAGCTAGTTCTAGATCATACACCGGATAATTCTCTTCATGCGGGCGCAACTGACGAGAGCCATAGGCAATCACTTTACGCTCTTGCATTAGGACACAGCCTAATCCTTCACAGGATGCGTCACAATAGATCACAAAATCTTTGCGAGAATCTGGAGGAGCAAGTACTGGGGCAGATGTGAGCTTGTCTTTGAGTGTTTGAAAACTTTCCTGACATTTCTTTGTCCATTCAAACTTAACGCCTTTGTGAAGCAGATCAGTCAGAGGCTTAGCAATCTTTGAGAAATTCTCGACAAAGCGACGGCAATAGCTTGCTAGGCCGAGAAAACTTCTGACTTGCTTGACATTCTTCGGTGGAGTCCATTCAAGAATAGCCTGAACTCGTTCTGGGTTAACAGCAATGCCATCTTTCGAAATCACATGGCCGAGATATGTCACTTCAGATAACCAGAACTCGCATTTGGAATACTTGGCATACAGTTGATGTTCACGCAACTTTTCCAGTACAAGCCGAAGATGTTTGGCATGTTCTTCTTCATTCTTTGAATATACCAGAATATCATCCAGATATACCACGATGAATTTGTCGAGATAATCCATGAAGATGTAGTTCATTAACCGGGAGAAGGTTGCTGGAGCATTAGTCAAGCCGAAAGACATGACAGTGTACTCATAAGAACCATAGCGAGTAACAAATGCTGTCTTCAGAATATCCTCTTCACGAACTCGGATCTGGTGGTATCCCAATCTCAAATCAATCTTAGAGAATACTGAGGAACCAGCAAGTTGATCATACAGATCGTTGATTCTGGGAAGCGGATACTTGTTCTGAATTGTTGCTTGGTTGATAGGTCGGTAATCTTGAACCAACCGATTTGTTCCATCCTTCTTCTTGACAAAGAGGGAAGGTGCTCCCCAAGCAGATGAACTGGGGCGTGACTTATCGATTTCTTCCTTAAGCTCGAGAAGGTGGTGTGGAGGCATCTTATAAGGTCGCTTCGCAATAGGGGTAGTGCCAGGCTTCAAGTCGATGACAAACTCTACAGCTCTAGCAGGGGGTATTCCTAGAAGTTCTTCTGGAAAGACATCTTGGAAATCACGAACAACTAGAATGTTCTCGATGCCTTCAAGAGGTGAAGCATTCAATGCATTCAGAACATATAACTGATCCTCGGCATTCTGAACTGTCCGAGCTGAGTATCTGACTGTCTGACCGGAAGGATGAGTGATGCGGACTGTTTCAGTGGCACAGTCAATCAAAGCTTTATGAGACTTCAACCAGTCCATACCCAGAATAATGTTTATGTTGGAGGTCTTGAGAGCAATGAGAGCAACGGGGAACATCAATCCTCCAATCACAATGTGGTTACCGTGGCTTACCATGGCAGTTTGCCAATTAGCCCCAGGTGACTGGATTAGTAATGGGGTGGACATCTCCTCAAAAGGTATATCATGGCTTCGCGCAAAACTTTCGGACATGAAGGAGTGCGACGCTCCAGAATCAAAGAGTACAGAAGCTGGGATTGAATTCACTAGAAGGGTGCCCATCACAATGTTGGTGTCCTGTCGAGCTTCTTCAATCTTGACATGGTTGACATGAACAAGCTGACTAGCAGGTGTTCTGGCCTTACGATTTCTGCTAGGATGGTTTCGACGGCCCTTCCTACGGTCAACAGGATGACGTGATGGATTCTGCGACTGACCCTAAGGACAGTTGAAAGCACGATGCCCTGGCTGTCCACACTTGCGGCATAAATCATCATTATGGGGTGGAGCTACAACATTGGACTGTCCACCCTGAGTCGTTAGCTGTCTCGGGGGCGGAGGCAGACGAGGTGCAACATACGACGGCCTTGGTGTTGGAGCAGGTCGGTGATGGACATTGTGCGGAATCCACACTCGACGTTTCTGAACAGGCTGACCCGAGAACGAGCCAACATCACGAGTGCGTTTGAGCGACTCCTAGTATTTAGCCAGACCAGTTTCAACTCGGTAGGATTGACTGACAAGCGTCGCAAAGTCCTCACAATCAAGGACAAGAAGTGCGAGCTGTATATCGGAACGCAGTCCTTCACGGAATTTCTCCTGTTTACGAGCCTCAGTGTCGACATCATCTTTAGCATAGCGGGATAATTCGAGAAATTTCCTCTGATATTCATCCACAGTCATTGTGTCCTATGAGAGTTTATGGAACTCCTGCTTCTTCTGGTCGATCAGACCTTAAGGAATGTACCATGCACGAAAGGCTGACTGAAATTCCTGCCAAGTGGTTACAGATTCAGTAGGCAACATACTCTTGTGGCTTTCCCACCATTGAGCGGTGGGACCCTTCAAGTGAAATGTCGCAAAGGCGACGTAACTGTCAGGGGCCACACTAGCTGACTTCATTTCAAACATGATATCACGAAGCCAATCATCAGCATCCATAGGATTGGTGGAGCAGCGGAAAACAGATGGGTTGAGGCGCACAAATTCTGGCAGAGTTATTGGAGCAGTCTGTTGCTGAGCATTTTGAGTTGGGAACTGAGCCAATACTCCGGTCATAAACTGACGATTGAGTTCAAACTGCTGCCTCATTTCAGCAATATAAGATGGAGGTGGAGGATCACCAACCATCCTACCAAATTAACAGGGGCAGTTTAGCAAGAAAAACTACCGGTGTATGGAATGATTCATGAAGTAACACGCACAACAGAAGGAAGTGCAATAGATACTTCATCATATTCGCACCAGACATTCAAATCCACACATAGCCTCGGTTACAATCCGGCATTACGACAGCTGAAAGGGGAAGGCTAGACAACTAGACGGCGCGCAGGCACGCGGTAAGGAAGTACACAACGTGACATAGCAAAGGCTACATCATATCGGAGAAAACTGCTGGAGCGAGGAATCTGCAAGTGACAACACAGGGTGCCCTCGATAAAAGGATCCTGTAAGCAGAACCTGGCCCACAATCTTGAAGCAAGGAGGAATAAATTCAGATCTCCGGGTGGATGTGATCACGAGAACCGAAGGTTGGAATTAGTAAAATTTTAACCCGAATAGAAGAGAGAGCAGAGTCCCAGAATAAGGGTCGAGGAGTAAAAGATCCTAATACCACCCATTCGGCGTCGTGGGCCCGTACGCCACACAGCCAAGTTAGTAAAACAGTTTTGGTTTTCTAGACTCAACTTCGGCCAAGGAGTTGGAAAGGGGGTTCCTAGAGGCAGTCGGCTCTGATACCAACCTGAGACAACCCCGGCTTAATCGTGCACTAACCATACACGCAATTGCACACGATCAAGCCTAAGGACTCACTTGAAGATATCACAACACAACTCTAAAACATAAATAAAGTCATACAAGCTTTATATTACAAGCCAGGGCCTCGAGGGCTCGAATACATAGCTCGATGGCATACAAGAGTCAGTGGAAGCATCAGATATCTGTGTACAGATATTACAGAGCAACAGATAAGCCTTTAGAAAGGCGGGGCTAAATAAAAAGTTGCGATCGAAAGGCGTAGGCCTCCTGCCTAGGACCCTCCGAACCTACTCCTGGTCATCAACCATCTCGAAGTAATAGCCATCCTCGGGGTGGTAGAAGTAGTCGTCGGCGGGGGCAGCGTTATCAGGGGCTTCGTCATCTGGTCACAACAAACTGGTATAGGGAGGAAAAAGAAAGCAAAGCAACCGTGAGTACTCCGAAGTACTCAGCATGCAAGGATCTATACTACATATGCAACATTATCAAAGGAAGGCTGTATATGTGGACTGGGCTGCAGAAATGCCAGAATAGAGAGAAGGCCTAGTCCTATCAAAGACTAGCATCTTCAGCAACTTCAAGCATCTTCAACGATCTTGCAGCATTAGAAGAGTACAGTATAGCATAATGTAAAGTAGTAGTAGTATCAAGTAACAGTCTCGCCCAGAGATCCTTTCTCGACTCCCTGCGAGAAAGCGATCCCGGAGCCACATATCCAGGTACCATCTCAAGTTATAGTTGTATCGATCGGGATACAACTCTGAGTGTCCTTTACCGTAGGACCGGCTATCGATAGATGTGTTCTTCCCTGCAGGGGTGCACTAACTTACCCACCAAGCTTGCTTAACTCCGGCCGGACACACTTTCCTGGGTCATGCCCGGCCTCGGCCAAACGACACACCGCAACCCTACCTATAGCTCAGCAAAGAGGTCCCCGCCGGTCTACCTCCTAAGCGCAAGGGGGTCTTGGGAAATCGCCCCTCGCCCTCCGGGTCGATGCGCACACGCGGATCCAGGTACCACCCCTCAGGATGGCGCCGGCCTAGCCGTGCCGCGATGCTGAACTGGACGTCTGACAGAGCTTTCGGCTGATGCTACGATGCAGAGTGCCCATAACTCTTCCCACGTGATGGTTAATGCTATCCGACCATAGGCCAGCTCGGATCAAATATCCAAATCGTTAGAGGTCTAGGGGCTTGCGGTAACGAGCAGAGACTCGCGATCGATGTGACCCCGTCACCCCGTCTCGAGGACTTGCTGCAAGGGCTAAGACTGCCCGACCGCGCCTCGTAAAATAACTAAAGGGTAACTATCCATCATTCGCGGGTACCCCTCAGGGTCGACCCGCCTTACCAAGTAGCAGTATCATCAGTTATGTAAGGCATCCGTGTGGCTACCATATCAAGGGGAAATCCGAGGCATCACCCTCGTTGGACTCCCACCTGAGGTAATAACGAGGTGGACGTAGGAGGAATCACCCTCGAGGTCCACACTTGAGGTGTTGCACGACTTCGTCGTTATCCTGGGTGGTGTAGGAGGAATCACCCTTGCTGACCACGACCGAATAACTAACCTACAAGGTTATCATCAGAAGTGCTGACGAGGTATCACCCTCGGCACTCATTAGTAACCCAGTAGTGTCGAGCAACTAAGGAGGAAGTGAGGTGCGGTGCCGGGTCCTGGTCTTCGATCCCGTTGATCGGGTCTTCTGATACTCCAGCGGGGCAGTCGGGATAAGTGGGGGTCACTGATGGGGCTCTACCCAGTCTATTCTAAACAGTTTAGGATGAACAGGAAGGTATCAACAGCAAGTTACAATAAACAGGCTATGCAGCAGAATAGGAGCAATCATTTACAATAGCAAAATCTAATGCAAGCATGAGAAAATAGAATAGGTGATATCGCGATGATCAAAGGGGGGGCTTGCCTGGTTGCTCGGCGGCAAAGGCAGAATCGTCTGTAATGTAGCCAATCACCGGGGCTGCGTCGATCTCGGAGGCTACGCTGGTACCGGGCTCTATCGAGAGAGAAGAGGGGAAGAAAACAGATAAATATAAGGTAGACAAAGCAACACAGAGCTTGCTAGGCTAACGTGCGGTGCAGGGTTGCCTAAAGCATGTCTAAGTCATATTAGTTATTTAGGGTTAAAGCTGGATTTATTAACCGGTGGTTATGTACTATTCATCTACCGGAAATAGGCTAAAAGTTACGGGTTCACCTCCGTAGAGGGTCCCGACACGGAAACAGACGGCACGTTTAGCTTCGTCTCGTCGTTCTGATCAACTTTCATGTACAAAGTTTTTCGATCCGAGCTACGGTTTATTTTCTATTGAATTTCAAAGTTTAATCAATATTCTGAAATTGTTTTAATTACTAAATTCGAATTTAAACAGTAGAAGAAATTGCTATGTGTACCCAGTTTTGTACCCAGCTGACCAGCACAGAGGCTGACCAGTGGGCCCGTTGACTGGGTCAGCGGTCCAGTCAACGGTCAGCCCACAGAGGCTGACATGTGGGCCAGCCTGCTGAGTCAGCAGCTGACTCAGCAGTGCTTATCCACTGGAACATTGGCTGGCCCCACCTGTCAGTGACGGCGGGGGTTAATCTGGTTTAGTTTAATTATCTGGACATTAGTTAGGAGGAAGGACCCCATGTCAGTGCCTAATTAAGCCAGTTTAATTAACACTTAATATAATCCGGGGTTAATTAAGCGCAGGGCCCCACATGTCGGTCGCACGGGGCATCATTAGCGACCCCCGGTGACCAGACACGTCATCGCGCCGGCGGCTAGTCGCCGGTGGCCATTTCCGCGGCGGCGCGGCTCGGTCTCGGCCGGAAAACGGCTGTGGTGGTCCGTTCGGGCCACCACAAGCACCTACGTGACCGGGGCGAGGGCGCGCATCTACTTGGGGGTAGCAGCGGTCGCGGGGGTGGCCGGAACAGTGACAACGGCGACCACAAGCGGCGGACAGAAAGCGGCGAGCTCGGGATCGAGTCCAGTGACTCGCCCGAGCCAAAGCAGAGCACGCGTGCGACACCTGGGAACTACAGAAGCACGGCGGAGGCATCGGCTTGGCCTGGGGTGGACGAGCGCGATGGCTACGAGCGCGCCGGCGGAAGCAGAGACGCGGCCATGGCGTTGGCTAGCCACGGCTCAAATCGGAGCAAACCAGAGGAGAGGAAGGAAGTGAAGCTCACAACGGGGACGCAAGAAGGTCCGGTGGAGGATTAGTAGCCGCAGTGCAGAGAATCGACGGCGGCGGACGGAGGTGCCCGACGAGATGGGCGAGCTCGTCGCGGTCGGTGTGGGGGCGTCCGGCTCGAACGGATGGCTCTAGACGACGTGGCCGAGCGAGGCGAAGATGACGGGCACGGAGAGACGGCGCGGGGATGTCAGTGGGCGCGACTGCGGCGAGCTACGGCGACGGTGGCGCTCGGACAGTGGGGAGAAAAGGTGAGCGCGAGCGAGGGAGAGATGAGTGAGGAGCGGCGAGTGGATGAGGACAGAGAGGAGAGAGCGAGGGGGTCCTTATCCCCTCCTTGGCTGTCAGTGGGCGACGCGGTGTCGAGCTGCGGCCGGTGCGGCGAGCGGTGACGAAGGCGGCGGCGACTCGGGGAGGAGGGAGACAACGTGGGCTGGGCCTGCGCTACTGTGCACTCGAGGCCCAGCACGGTGGGCCTTTTTCCTTTTCTTTTCTCTTTCTTTTTTGTTTTTCTTTATTCTTTCTGTTTGTCAATTGTTTAGTCATTTGTATACTTTTACAAAATATGAGACTTGGTCCAAAAATTACAGTGCAATGTTACCTACCTCCAGAAATTGGTTTGGGCAAAATATGATTTCATAAGAATTTTTAATAAATGAAATGGATTAAAAGGGTGCTGGTTTGGTACTGTTCTCTTAATGATAGAGTCACTTAACTAATTTAGTAGATGTTGAATATAATTTTAGAATTGTCTCTGAATTATTTACAATATTAGGAACATTTCAGTTCTTGGATTTAAACAACTTCATTTTGCACTTTTGAATTTGAGTTGATTTTCAGAGAGGGATTTGAATTGAGGTGTTTAACCACTATGACCAAGCAATGCAAATGATGATGACTTGGCATGATTAGCATTATGTCACAGTGCTTATTACACAGGGGTGTTACAAATTCTCCTTCTCTAAAAGAAATTCTCGTCCCGAGAATTCAGGAGGTAGAAGGAAAGAGGTCGGGATATTCTTCCCGAAGATGATCCTCGCGTTCCCAAGTGGCTTCATCTTCAGTGTGATTCGACCACTGCACTTTCAGGAACTTGGTCATCTTCTGACGAGTCCGACGTTCAGCTTCATCGAGAATGCGGATCGGATGCTCCTTACAATTCGCTCTTGTTAAAGTTGATTTTTAGCCCCAACAATTGTTCGAAGAGACATAAAACTAATTTTATGTTCCGAGCTTTCGCAATGTCATGCTCCATGAAAAGAATAGTGTCGTCCGCATATTGTAAAATGGAAACTCCCCCATCAACTAGATGCGGAACGAGTCCATCTACTAGGCCATTTTCCTCGGCCCTGCCAATAAGAACGGTCAACATATCCGACACTATATTAAATAAGAGTGGAGATATCGAATCCCCTTGTCTCAAGCCTTTATGAGTCTAAAAATAGTGATCGAGATCATTGTTAACCTCAATTCCGACACTACCTTTTTGGACTAGAGAACCCACTTGGTTCTGCCATGTCTCATCAAAACCTTTCATGCGCATTGCTTGCTGAAGAAAAGGCCACTTAACTTTATCGTATGCCTTCTCGAAATCCACTTTGAAGATAACCCCATCGAGCTTCTTCGAATGGATTTCATGGAGCGTTTCATGAAGAACGACTACCCCTTCTAGGATGTGTCTCCCAGGCATGAAGGCCATCTGACTAGGTTGCACCACCGAATGGGCGATCCTTGTCATTCTATTAGTCCCTACTTTCGTGAATATTTTGAAACTCATGTTCAGAAGACAGATCGGCCTAAACTGCTCGATACGGACCGCTCCTTCTCTCTTTGGCAATAACGTAATCATACCAAAGTTAAGCTGAAATAGTTCTAGATGCCCGTTAAAAAAATCGCGAAACATAGGCATAAGGTCGCCCTTAATAATATGCCAACATTTCCTATAGAACTCCGCAGGGAACCCATCTGGTCCCGGTGCTTTGTTCGGTTTCATTTGTGATATTGCATCTAGAAACTCCTTCTCAGTAAATGCTGCAGTTAGGATCTCATTTTCCTCTGTCCTAAGCTGAGGGATATTGATACGTCTCCAACATATCTATAATTTTTTATTGTTCCATGCTGTTATATTATCATTCTTGGATGTTTTACAATCATTTTATAGCAACTTTATATCATTTTTGAGACTAACCTATTGACATAGTGCCCAGTGCCAGTTCCTATTTTTTGCTTGTTTTTTACTTCGCAGGAAATCAATACCAAACGGAGTCCAAACGCAGCGAAACTTTTTGGTAATTTTTTCTAGACCAAAAGACACAAGTTGGGCCAAGAAAGTACCTGAGGGGGGGCTCCGAGGGGAGCACAACCCACCAGGGCGCGCTTGGGGGCCCAGGCGCGCCGAAGTGGGTTGTGCCCACCTTGGCCGCCTCCCGCACCGCCTCTTTGCTCTATAAATACCCCAATATTCCAGAAACCCTATGGGAGTCGACGAAAATCAATTCCAGCCGCCGCAAGTTCCAGAAACCACAGATCCAATCTAGACACCATCACGGAGGGGTTCATCATCCTCATTGGTGCCTCTCCGATGATGCGTGAGTAGTTCATTGTAGACCTACGGGTCCATAGTTAGTAGCTAGATGGCTTTCTCTCTCTCTTTTGATTCTCAATACAATGGTCTCTTGGAGATCTATTTGATGTAACTCTTTTTGCGGTGTGTTTGTTGGGATCCGATGAACTTTGAGTTTATGATCAGAACTATGTTTTTATCCATGAAAGTTATTTGAGTCTTTTGATCTCTTATATGCATGATTACTTATAGCCTCGTATTTCTTCTTCGAATCTTTGGTTTAGTTAGGCCAACTAGATCGATTTTTCTTGCCATGGGAAGAGGTGCTTTGTGATGGGTTCGATCTTACGGTGCTTGATCCCAGTGACAGAAGGGTAACCGACACGTATGTATCGTTGCTATCAAGGATAACAAGATGGGGTCTATTTCTACATAAATAGATCTTGTCTACATCACATTATCCTTCTTATTGCATTACTCCGTTTCTCCATGAGCTTAATACAATAGATGCATGCTGGATAGCGGTCGATGTATGGAGTAATAGTAGTAGATGCAGGCAGGAGTCGGTCTACTAATCTTGGACGTGATGCCTATATAATGATCATTGCCTGGATATCGTCATAATTATTTGAAGTTCTATCAATTGCCCAACAGTAATTTGTTTACCCACCGTATGCTATTTTTCTCGAGAGAAGCCACTAGTGAAATCTACGGCCCCGAGTCTATTTTCTCATCATATATTTTCAGATCTATTTTGCTATTTGCCTTTTTATTTATTTGTCACTTTTATTTTCAGATCTATATTTCTAAAAACCCAAAAATATTTTGCTTCACTTTATTTTATTCGCGATCTATTTATCTAATCTACTACAATTTATCTCCCGTCAACTTGCCAATTTCTGGTGCCGTTATCCGAAAGGGATTGACAACCCCTTTTACACGTCGGGTTGCAAGTATTTGTTCTTTGTGTGCAGGTGCTGTTTACATAGTGTTGCTTGGTTCTCCTACTGGTTCGATAACCTTGGTCTCATCACTGAGGGAAATACCTACCGTTGCTGTGCTGCATCATCCCTTCCTCTTTGGGGAAATACCGATGTAGTTCAAGCCAACGTCAGATATCTCCAATAACAGACTCATTCAGGGAGACTGTGCTCTCTACTGGAGGCCCGAATAGCTGTTTATAGTATTTGGAGATATACGATTTAAGATTCTCATGACCCACTATGGTCCCTTCATCCTGCTCAAGCTGGATTAATTTCTTCTTTCCATGCTTTCCATTCGCAATCATGTGAAAGAATTGTGTATTGTCATCCCCTTGGACAACCTTGAGAACCTTAGCCCGCAATGCCCATTTGAGCTCTTCTTCTCTAAGAAGAGCCCATAGGCGTTGCTCCGCTTCGGATTTCGTGGACTGTTCGGCGACATCCAGCAGGGTCACTTCTGCTTTTAGGTCCAGAGCATCTATTAATTGGATGAGTCTTTCTTTTTCTTGTTTGTAAAGCCCACTCTCATTTCTGGCCCAACCCCATAAAAACTGTCTTAAATGTCTAATCTTGTTTTGCCATCTCTCTATGCTTGTTCGTCCAGTAACAGGCTTTGCCCATTCTCGTGCAACGATGGCCAAGAAATTCTCTTTCTCAAACCAACTCAGTTCGAAAGAGAAAGTGTTCCTGTTACCAATATGTGTTGCATCTCCCGAGTCAACTAGCAATGGTGTGTGGTCTGAGATTGCCCTCTGCATCACATGTACCGACACCAATGGGTATTTCTGTTCGCATTCCACACTAGCGAGCACCCTATCCAACTTCTCAAAAGTTGGAGTAGGCAACGAATTAGCCCATGTAAATTGTCTACCGGTGAGTTCAATCTCCCTCAGACTGAGACTCTCGATAATCATGTTAAACATGAGTGACCACCGTCCATCAAAATTATCGTTGTTCTTCTCATCCCGCCTTCTTATAATATTAAAATCCCTTCCAACTAAGATTGGGAGTGTTTCATCCCCACAAATCCGTACTAGGTCAGCTAGGAAATCAGGTTTGAGTTCGGGTTGGACTAAGATTGTTGTTGCGTAGTCACGATGACTCAAGACAACACCAAGTTGTGTGATTTCTCCAATACCAACAACAATGATTTTATTAGCACTCCGATTGCTCCTCCCGCCACTACTGCGGAGTCTTGTGATATTAATGCCGCTTTGTTGAATCTTGTTATGATACATCAATTTTCTAGTACTCCTAGTGAGGATGACGCGTCTTATCTTAACACATTCGTAGAATTATGCGATATGCAAAAGAAAAAAGATGTGGACAATGATATTGTGAAGTTGAAATTATTCCCGTTTTCTTTGCGAGATCGTGTAAAAATTTGGTTTTCTTCTTTGCCTCGCAATAGTATCGATTCTTGGGATAAATGCAAAGATGCTTTTATTACTAAGTATTTTCCGCCCGCGAAAATTATTTCCCTTAGGACGCAAATCATGAATTTTAAACAACTTGAGCATGAACATGTTGCGCAATCTTGGGAAAGAATGAAATTGATGCTAAGAAATTGTCCTACTCATGGTTTAAATCTTTGGATGATCATCCAAAAATTTTATGCGGGATTGAATTTTGTTTCTAGAAATCTTTTAGATTCCGCCGCGAGTGGTACTTTTATGGAAATTACTTTGGGTGAAGCTACTAAATTGCTAGACAATATTATGGCAAATTATTCACAATGGCATACCTAAAGAGCTCCTACTAGTAAAAAAAGTTAATTCGGTTGAAGAAATTTCTTCTTTGAGTGAAAAAGTTAATGCTCTTATGAAATTGGTTGCTAATAAAAGTGCTCCTATTGATTTTAATGATGTGCCTTTCTCTACCTTGATTGAGCAAAATAGTGATGCCGTAGATGTGAATTTTATCTCTCGAAACAATTTCAATAACAATGCTTATAGAGGTAATTTTAATACTAGGCCTTTTCCTAGTAATTCCTCTAATAATTATGGTAATTCCTATGGTAATCCTTCTTATAATAATAATAGGAACACCTCTTATCTTGAGAATAATATTAAAGAATTTATCAATACTCAAAAGGTTTTTAATGCTACGATAGAAGAAAAGTTGAATAAGATTGATGATATGTTTAGGAGTATTGATAGAATTTCTCATGATGTAGAAAATCTCGAGATGAAAATTTTTGTGCCTAAGGTTAGGAATCAATTAAAGCTTTATATGTTTCTATTGATGAAAGTAAGAAAAGAACCGCTATGCTTAGAGCTAAAAGAGAATTTCTAGAAAAAGCATTTTCTAGTGATTGCTTTCATAAAAGTGATGAA
The DNA here is from genome assembly GCA_011799875.1 of Thinopyrum elongatum. Taxonomy (NCBI): domain Eukaryota; kingdom Viridiplantae; phylum Streptophyta; class Magnoliopsida; order Poales; family Poaceae; genus Thinopyrum; species Thinopyrum elongatum. The sequence continues at coordinate 41,466,588 of CM022298.1, read as the reverse complement.
GATCTTAAAATGGTTGGTGTTTCTTCTATTGATTCCTTGTTTAGTAAAATTAAGATTGATAATAAAGGGACTGGAGAAGAGTCAACTTTAGCTAGAAGGCGTCCCGATAATTTGGAGGGTGAAAATCTTGTTTAGAAATTTGATAAAAGTGGGTTTGGAAAGGTCAAAACTTTAACTAGTGATGTGCCCACTCTTTTGGATTACAAAGACTTTAATTATGATAACTGCTCTTTGATTGATTGTATTTCTTTGTTGCAATCCATGATAAATTCACCCCATGCCTATGAACAAAATAAAGCTTTTACTAAACATATTGTTGATGCTATGATGAAAGCTTTGGAAGAAAAGTTGGAATTAGAGATTTCAATTCTTAGAAAATTACATGATGAATGGGAACCTACTATCAAAGTCAAGATTAAAAATTATGAGTGTTTTGCTTTGTGTGATTTGGGTGCTAGTGTTTCTACAATTCTGAAATCTTTATGTGATGTGCTTGGTCTTACCGATATTGAAGAATGTTCTTTAAATTTGCACTTGGCGGATTCTACTACTAAAAAGCCTATGGGAAGAATTAATGATGTTCTTATTCTTGCAAATAGGAATTATGTGACCATAGATTTTATTGTTCTTGATATTGATTGCAATCCGTCTTGTCCAATTATTCTTGGTAGACCTTTTTGCGCACTATAGGTGCCGTGATTGATATGAAAGAAGGGAACATCAAATTCCAATTTCCTTTGAGAAAGGGTATGGAACACTTCCCTAGAACAAGAATTAAGCCACCATATGAATCAATCATGAGGGCATCTTATGGATCTAGAAACAAAGATGACAATACTTAGATCTTTGCATTATGCCTAGCTAAGGGCGTAAAACGATAGCGCTTGTTGGGAGGCAACCCAATGAATAAAATTTATTTTCGTCTTTTTCTTTCTGTTCTTGAGTGTTTGCACAATTATGCTACTGTTATGATTGTGTTTTTTGTGTTTTAATTAGTGTTTGTGCGAAGTAAAGCCTTTAGGATAGCTTTGGTGATAGTTGATTGGATCTTGTTGGAAAACAGAAACTTTTGTGTCCAGTAAAATAATTTTTAAACTTCACAAAAGAGACTAAAAATTCTGAATTTTTTAAAAAAGATTGATATACAAATTTCCTATGTTGGCCTAATTTTTCAGAATATTTGGAGTTACAGAAGTATGAGAACAATTCACATCTTTACAGACTATTCTGTTTTTGACAGATTCTGTTTTCTTTGCATTGTGTGCTTATTTTGATGAATCTATGGTTTGTATTGGAGGTTATAAGCCATGGTAAAGTTAGAATACAGTAGATATAATGCAAGAACAAAATTTGAATTTGTTTTCTACAGTACTTAAAGTAAAGATTGGTTTTCTTATACTAACGGATCTCACGAAGGTTTTTTTGAGTTTTGTGTGATTGAAGTTTTCAAGTTTTGGGTGAGATTACGATGGATGAAGGAATAAGGAGTAAGAAGAGGCTAAGCTTGGGGATGCCCCATGGCACCCCAAGCCATTATCCAAAGAGAAGCAAGCAACTAAGCTTGGGGATGCCCGAGTGGCATCCCCTCTTTCTTCTAACGACCATCGGTATTTTACTTGGAGCTATATTTTTATTCGTCACATATCATGAGTTTTGCTTGGAGCATCTTGTATGATATGAGTATTTACTTGTTTTGCTTTTTATTTTTAGTCATGAATCCTTGCTGGACACACCTATTTGAGAGAGCCAAAATTATGCTATGACTTATTAGAATTGCTCTCTATGCTTCACTTAAATCTTTATGAGCTATGGAATTGCTCTAGTGCTTCACTTATATCTTTTTGAGCATGGTGTGCTTTAGTATTTTTGAAGAAATGCTCTCATGCTTCACTTAGATTTATTTGAGAGTTAGTAATTTTTTTTTAGAAATTCTCTCTTGCTTCACTTAAATTATTTTGAGAGAAGAAAATTTTATGCTAATGTTCTTCACTTAGACTTGTTTGAGCTATCAAAAGCAACTTATGAAATTAGTCCCAAAGTGATAGATATTCAAGAGGGATATAATAAAAACATTCATGAAGATCATTGGACAAAATAAACTTGATTCCTTGTAATAGTTTTGCGATATGTTGATATAATATGTGAGTCATATTGATGAGTAATTATGCTTTAGTAAGAATATTGGTGTTAAGGTTTGTGATTCCCTATGCAAGCATGAAAGTCAATAGTTATGCAATGAAATTACATCCTACTTGTGGTGTATTATTCGGTGTTAGTTATGCTTAATGCTCGCCTATGAGATTTTTCATTTCTCAGTTGAATGCTTCTCAATATTTTGCTAGCCTTCATTTGCACCAAGTATGATCACTACTTGTGCATCCAAAATCCTTAAACCAGTTTTGCCATATGAGTCCACTATACCTACCTATATGCGGTATTTTCGTGCCGTTCTAAGCAAATTTGTATGTGCCATCTCCAATTTCAAAATAAATTTCTCTTTTGTGTGCTCGTACCGCTCATGAAACGGTAGGGGGTGGCTGATATTTTTCCATGCTAGATGTGTTATTCTCAAGATGAGTGTTTATTCACTTTTCATTGCACGAGAGTATGGCAAAGGTATTAGGGATGCCCAGTCCCGAAATGAAAAATGAATTTACTTTATGTTGTCAAATAATAAATTCCTTGGAAAGTGTTGGTATGGATGGCACCCGTGGATTCGGTTAGCCGTGAAATGTGAAAGTATGGTGGAAAAAGGAATAAACTTTATTTTCTGTTTGGGAACCGCCTATGATATATCTAGCATGGAAAGTATTGGGAACTACTCGATCGTTTTCGTTGACAGGAAAAGCATGCCACCCAAAATGTTTTATCTCTACTTTTTTCGCTTTGAGCTCTGGCACCTCTGCAAATCCCTACTTCCCTCTGCGAAGGGCCTTTCTTTTACTTTATACAATTTTTATTTTATTTTGAGTCTCCATCTTCTCTTATAAAGCACCAACTAAGGGGCACTATGATCGTAGTAGAGCATTGGGTGTAGCTAATATGCGAGTGTGTTTCATGAATAGATCAATGATTGAGCATAATGGGCTAGGGATAACTTGCTTTAGTGTTGATATTTTCAAAGACATGGTTGCTTGTTGATATGCTTGAGTATTGAAATCTTCATGTCAAAACTAGACTATTGCTTTGAATCATATAAAAGTCCAAATGACCATGCTACAAAGAAAAGAATAGGTGATGAATATGTTAGGCAGCATTCCACATCAAAAATTCTGTTTTTATTATTTACCTACTCGAGGACAAGCAGGAATTAAGCTTGGGGATGCTGATACGTCTCCAACGTATCCATAATTTTTTATTGTTCCATGCTGTTATATTATCATTCTTGGATGTTTTACAATCATTTTATAGCAACTTTATATCATTTTTTGGGACTAACCTATTGACATAGTACCCAGTGCCAGTTGCTGTTTTTTGCTTGTTTTTTACTTCGCAGGAAATCAATACCAAACGGAGTCCAAACGCAGCGAAACTTTTTGGTGATTTTTTCTGGACCAGAAGACACAAGTTGGGCCAAGAAAGTACCTGAGGGGGGCTTCGAGGAGAGCACAACCCACTAGGGCGTGCTTGGGGGCCCAGGCGCGCCCAAGTGGGTTGTGCCCACTCGGCCGCCTCCCGCACCGCCTCTTTGCTCTATAAATACTCCAATATTCCAGAAACCCTATGGGAGTTGACGAAAATCAATTCCAGCCGCTGCAAGTTCCAGAAACCACAGATCCAATCTAGACACCATCACGGAGGGGTCCATCATCCTCATTGGTGCCTCTCCGATGATGCGTGAGTAGTTCATTGTAGACGTACGGGTTTGTAGTTAGTAGCTAGATGGCTTTCTCTCTCTCTCTTTTGATTCTCAATACAATGGTCTCTTGGAGATCTATTTGATGTAACTCTTTTTGCGGTGTGTTTGTTGGGATCCGATGAACTTTGAGTTTATGATCAGATCTATGTTTTTATCCATGAAAGTTATTTGAGTCTTTGGATCTCTTATATGCATGATTACTTATAGCCTCGTATTTCTTCTTCGAATCTTTGGTTTAGTTCGGCCAACTAGATCGATTTTTTTTGCCATGGGAAGAAGTGCTTTGTGATGGGTTTGATCTTACGGTGCTTGATTCCAGTGACAGAAGGGGAACCGACACGTATGTATCGTTGCTATTAAGGAAAACAAGATGGGGTCTATTTCTACATAAATAGATCTTGTCTACATCATGTCATCGTTCTTACTGCATTACTCCATTTCTCCATGAACTTAATACACTAGATGCACGCTGGATAGCGGTTGATGTGTGGGGTAATAATAGTAGATGCAGGCAGGAGTCAGTCTACTAATCTTGGACGTGATGCCTATATAATGATCATTGCCTGGATATCGTCATAATTATTTGAAGTTCTATCAATTTCCCAACAGTAATTGTTTACCCACCGTATGCTATTTTTCTCGAGAGAAGCCACTAGTGAAATCCACGGCCCCTGGGTCTATTTTCTCATCATATATTTTCAGATCTATTTTACTATTTGCCTTTTTACTTATTTGTCACTTTTATTTTCAGATCTATATTTCTAAAAACCCAAAAATGTTTTGCTTCACTTTATTTTATTCGTGATCTATTTATCCAATCTACTACAATTTATCTCCCGTCAACTTTCCAATTTCTGGCGCCGTTACCCGAAAGGGATTGACAACCCCTTTTACACATTGGGTTGCAAGTATTTGTTCTTTGTGTGCAGGTGTTGTTTACGTAGTGTTGCTTGGTTCTCCTACTGGTTCGATAACCTTGGTCTCATCACTGAGGGAAATACCTACCGTTGTTGTGCTGCATCATCCCTTCCTCTTTGGGGAAATACCGACGTAGTTCAAGCCAACATCAGATATCTCCAATAACAGACTCATTCAGGGAGACTGTGCTCTCTACCGGAGGCCCAAATAGTTGTTTATAGTAGTTGGAGATATACGATTTAAGATTCTCATGACCCACTATGGTCACTTCGTCCTACTCAAGCTGGATTAATTTCTTCTTTCTATGCTTTCCATTCGCAATCATGTGAAAGAATTGTGTATTGTCATCCCCTTGGACAACCTTGAGAACCTTAGCCCGCAATGCCCATTTGAGCTCTTCTTCTCTAAGAAGAGCCCATAGGCGTTGCTCCGCTTCGGATTTCGTGGCCTGTTCGGCGATATCCAGCAGGGTCACTTCTGGTTTTAGGTCCAGAGCATATATTAATTGGATGAGTCTTTCTTTTTCTTGTTTGTAAAGCCCACTCTCATTTCTGGCCCAACCCCGTAAAAACTGTCTTAAATGTCTAATCTTGTTTTGCCATCTCTCTATGCTTGTTCGTCCAGTAATAGGCTTTGCCCATTCTCGTGCAACGATGGCCAAGAAATTCTCTTTCTCGAACCAACTCAGTTCGAAAGAGAAAGTGTTCCTGTTACCAATATGTGTTGCATCTCCCGAGTCAACTAGCAATGGTGTGTAGTCTGAGATTGCCCTCTGCATCGCATGTACCGACACCATTGGGTATTTCTATTCCCATTCCACACTTGCGAGCACCCTATCCGACTTCTCAATAGTCAGAGTAGGCAACGAATTAGCCCATGTAAATTGTCTACCGGCGAGTTCAATCTCCCTCAGACTGAGACTCTCGATAATCATGTTAAACATGAGTGACCACCATCCATCAAAATTATTGTTGTTCTTCTCATCTCGCCTTCTTATAATATTAAAATCCCCTCCAACTAAGATTGGGAGTGTTTCATCTCCACAAATCCGTACTAGGTCAGCTAGGAAATTAGGTCTGAGTTCGGGTTGGGCTGCTCCATATACAGCTACGAGGGACCAACGAAAACCATCTAACTTTGATCTCACCCGAAACTTGACCGCAAAGTCCCCCCTAACCACATTAAGTACCTCTAGTGTTTCACGCCTAACCCCCAGCAATATCCCACCGGATCTTTCTCTAGGGGGTAAGCAGTGCCAATCAAAATCAATTCCATCGGACAAAGTTCCGAGAAACTGTGAGGTGAAATTATCTTTGCCTGTTTCGAGAAGTGCGATAAAATTGAGTTTTTTTTCTATCGATGTCTCTGCAAGGAACCTTTTTTTAGCCAAGTCAGCCAGACCTCTGCTATTCCAAAAGATTCCCTTCATAGATCATCATGGAATTTCTTTTTGAGCTTAACCCTAGCACTCCTCCGAACAACCGAAGTAGGATACACCTTCCTTTTCTAGGATCGCTTGGGCTTGTCCCCCGTACACAAGGTATCTATATTATTATGTTGACTAGAGACAATACCGTCCACCGGTAAAGGCTCTACACCGTCCTCAGTCTCCGACCCTTCTATTTCTCCTTCGGCCTCCGAAGTAGGCATAAGATAATTACATAAGCTTTCAAGGGCTGATATTCCTAAATGTTTCATATCTTCGTCATTCATAGGTTTAACGGCCGCTAGATTACGAATAATTTCAGAAACCCGCTCCGCTTCTAAGTCTAAAATGTCATTAATAGACTTCGCAACTTCTTCTTCATTTGAACCCAAAGAAACTCCTAGGTTGTTGGCCTTATCGATAATTTCATGTTCAGAGAAATGCATAATAGAACAACTCTTATCAAAAGACATACATGTAGTTGCCTCGACATCGCGAAGCTTGGCCGCCCTCATGGCACGCCCTAACTACAGGTCATCCGCGTCTGGATGTTCCTGGATCCGGTCGCTGACACGCCTGCCAGCCGTCACCGGGTCCATGATCCCACCAAAGGCGATGATCTCCTCCATAGACCTCTCCCGGGGTGTATGCTCCCCAATGATACGCCCAGCCGTCGTAGCTGGTGAAGATGGGGTGGGCGTGGCAGTGTTAGCACCTCCAGCAGGTACTGTGGGAGTAAGTGAGCGCAGAGCCTCCAACTTGGCAGCCCCACTCCCCGTCATACCGCCAAGGCGACCAGGGAACACCACGGGAGAGGGAGAATTAAGGGCCTCTTGCCCGCGCCCCTCCCTAACCTCGGCACCCGACCCGATGCCTGTAGCACTGGCAGCCGCGAAGACCATCGAGGCGCATGTCCTATCCACCGAGGCGGCACCCCGAGTGACCATTGTGGTGGGAGTGAGAGCCTCCTGCCCGCACCCCTCCCCAACCTTGGCGCCCGTCCCGGCGCCCGCAGCACCGGCAGTCGCGACGACCACCGAGGCACACGTCCTGTCCACCGAGGAGGCGCCCCAAGTGACCGCTGTGGGGGATGGGAGAACCTCCTGTCCTCCCCTATCACCTGCAGCCATGGGCATCACTGAGTCGGGCGCCCACGCCACCGAGGCGGCCCCCCTAGTGACCGCAGCCGGGTAGCCGCAAGCGAGGGCCTCCTGCTCATCTGAGCCCATATCAGCAGTCATACACGGCGGAACTCTCTCTGGCCCGGAGATCTCCCTAGGCGGTGTGAGAGGTGCCGGCGATCCGCAATCATGAGTCATCAGTGGCGGTAGCTCAAGCTCCGCCTGGTCGTCCATCTCTACTCTGTTACTCCATAGTCGACTAGGAGCAGAGTAAGAACCAAAAGAACCAAAACGAAGTGTATTCATCGGTGTCGTGGAAGAAGTAGATCCCTTGGCAGACTTATCTGCCTTATCAGCCTGCGGAGTAAGCCTCTTGGTCGTGCCCCGAGAGTTGTCCTCAGTCCCCTTGTTCTGATTACCATGGGGTCCATCCCCCTCGGTCGTGTCCATATCCTGATGCTCAACAACTTCCTCGAGTGACGGCGTATCCTCTATCTCAATCTCCAAGTCATAAGTAATCCCTGCATGGGCCCACTTGACCACACCCAGCACGAACTCAATACTTACCACACTCGCAAGTAACCTCGCGACACCATGGGCATGAGTAAAAGGCATGTCCACCTTCTCAGTCTTGCCAATGAGGGAGCCCAAGCTCCATGTAACTAGGAAGTTATTGAGCAGCTTAGGTGGAGCACCCGAAAAACGAACCCAAATCTGCTCCAACGGTGTGCCCTGTGGTTCTTTCTACTTCCACTCGTCGAACTCCAAGATGATGCTAGTACCCGGAACTCTGCACATACCAAATTTAAGTATATGAAGTTGATCCTCCTTAGTGGGGAATTCTACCTTGTACGTCTGATTCTCCAGAATGACAAGGTTCCACTGAAAGTTCCCCGGTGCCAACTCACGCAAGTGCTGCACAATCTGTGCTTCTGTCATGACACCATTAGCCACCTTGACCACTCCTATCCCTCCAGATCCTGTATCGCTGGTGCCACCTTCGGTGACTCAAAAAACATTAGCTCCTGACAACATACCCCATAAATTGTGACTACCGGTTTGGGTCCCGAAAGTAAGGGACACTCACCGGTCACATGTTGTGACTTGAGACAATAATCGCACAACTCCTCAGTGCAATCTGCCACAAAATGTCCTGGCTCACCGCACCTATAGCAAGTTAGCTTTTTCTTCTTGATTGCCCACTTAGATAACTTTTCACCTTCAGCCTTGTCATTGCCTTTGTCAGTAGCACTTTCACTTACAATGGAAGCCACTGGACCGGCAGCAGGAATCTTCACAGCCGCCAAGGCCCTAACAGCGTCCACCGCAACCGCCGGCAGAGTAGGGGGCTTCGTCACAGCGGGTGCAGCGGCGATCGTCTCGGCCGGTACCTCATCAGCTGCTTCGGCCGGCGGCAGAGGAGGTCGCGGCGGGGGTGGGCGCCGCCCCCCCCCCCCCTCCTCTCCTCCGCCGAAACGGTGTCCCCCTCCACACTCTATACATCTGCCTCCTATAATATTTTGTTGCCGATTGTTGGGGCCGGCGTCCCCTTCAACAAAGTTCCTGGGCGGTCCTTGGAACCCGCGTCCCGGTCCGCCGCCATTGTTCCAACCGTAACCTCGGCCACCACCCGAAGACGATGATCCACGATGTTGGCCCTCGCCGTAGACATCATAACCGTCATCGCCCCACTGTCCATATCGGTTGTAGCGGTAGCCATCTCCGTCATAGTCCCGACCTCCGCCGCCGTAGCCGTCCCGACCAGGAGCTCCATCCCGACCGCGCCCGGCGGCTTGGTTCAGTGCAGTCGGTGGCCGAGCCTCCCTCGGCGGCTCCTACTGCCTCATGTTAGCCCGGCCAGGGGCCTGGGCAGTAGCGGCCCGCGCCGGTGGCACCGCAGCGGGCGGAGGCCCCGGTTTGGAGGGCGGCGGCGGTCCCGACTTAGGAGGCCCACCTCGCCCCGCCATGGAAGGGCCGCCGGTGGCGCACTGTATCCGGGCAGCCCGACGCACTCCAAGTGAAGGGAAACCCGGCTTGCGGTAAACCCTAGAGGAAGGTATCGAAGGAGCAGGCGACGGCACGCATACCGAGACTTCATGCAAAGTCGCTGCGATCGACGTACTCGATTATGTGGCTTGGGTCTCGTCCTGGGCCATATACCCAGGTTCGACCGAGCCCACGACCAGCGAAACCCTCGATCCTCCCTCGAGGCCCAATAACGAATCCAATCGCGCCCGTCTGGCCGTTTGAATCGCGTTGGCCGTCGTAGCCATCGTCAGCGGCGGCGGTGGCATTGCCTACCGGCCCTTCTTCCCTTTCCTCTTCTTTGTGACGAGGGTCCAAGAATCCGGAAAAAAGTCTGTCAAAATCCTTGGCGCCCTGCTTACCTTCGGGATAGGCCCGATCCATGGCTTGGCAGGTGGCGATGGCTTCCTCTGGACCTTGGTCTTCCGACGAGAATCGGTGGAAGTTACCCCCAACGTCTTCACCACCGTCATACTCGCCGGCGCCTTGTATTGCTGCAAAGAAGAATCTTCGACCTCGTCTTCCTCTTCCTCATCGTCGTCCGCCAGCACCCAGAAACGACCTCCAACTTGAGGAGCCGGCCTCCCGATATCCGACTTCGGCGACAATTCGATGACATCGACCGGCTCCACTGCATCAAGATCCACCTGCACACAATGAACCACAACCACATTGTATATATCAATATGCAAACGCAAACCTACCGAGATCCGAACGTCATTCGCCAGATAGTCGCCGGCCAGGATGTCATTCTCTAGATCCCTCACTGTCAACCAGAGGAATTTGGGATTGTAGTGTAGATGATCCTCGATCCAGCCGCCGGAATCGCGAACGTAGGTGAAGTGAATCCCCCACTTCTCCGGATCCGTCCCCTCCGAACGCGCCTCCCCTAAGATGACCGTAGCATGGGCGTCGGATCCGCCCAGATCCACCTCAGTCCGCCTCGCCGGCCCCTCCTTTACCCCTGGCGGCGGCGATGTGGTGGGCGGCGGCTCAAGCGGCCGTGGGTTGGACGCGGCACCCTCGGGGGCGCTCATCCTCACTTGATGGTGGGGTCAAGGACGTGCCCCGCGAACAGGATCGCGTCGGACACCTCCTCGACGACGAAGAAGGCAAAGGGATGGTCAGCCACGAAGTCCACACGCGGCGCTGGTTCCTGCGCATCCGTAGCCCATCGTGTAAGTGGCTGCCGCGGCCTCGGTGCCTTCCTCGTTCACCTCGATGACGGCCATGTGGATCACCTGCTCCAGCGCCAGCTTCCTCCTTGCGCCGTCCTCCGCCATGTCCGACAGGTCGGCCTTCCCCAGCTCGAACACGTCCTTGACACCCATGTCGCGGAGAACCTCATTCAGCGTCATGCCGAAGCTGGCCTTGAACATAGGCAGCCGGAAGTCGCCGGCCTGGACCTTGCTCGTCGGCAGGTGCTCGCGCACGAACTCGGGGTTGCACGCGATCTTGTCGGTGAGCCGCCACAGCCCGTCGCGCGCGTCGGGGAGGAAGACACACATCGAGTAGATCGGCGCCGGCGTCCGCACTAGCTGGGGCGGCAAGAGGCGGCGCCCTTCCTCGTAGCGGAGCTGGAGCACCTTGAAGCCGTCGTGGCAGGCGATGCTATGCGTGCCGAAGCCGCGCATGAAGGGCGCGTCGACGGCAGTGCCATCGAGGCGGTGGAACTTGTCGTCCTTGGTGTCCTTCTTGTCAAACGGCTTCGCCCACTTACCCTTGAAGTAGATGGCATTGGCGACCACCAGGTCGGTGAGGTTGGACGGCGCGCCCCGGCCGACGAGGGAGGGGATGAGGCCGTTCGTGGACGCCGACACCCATGCGTTGATCTGCTAGCTCCCTTGCCTCCTCCGGCTGCACAACGAGCATGCATGCACATCGCAAAGTTCTTTCCTAGCTCCAGCTACACGGTACCTACTATCACCACCATCGGTTCACCTTGAGATAGGCAGAGTCAGACAATTAGTAGACAACATTGTCAGGAATCCAACTGTTGCATTTCTTTTCTTACGCAACCTTGACTCAGTCGAGAATCTTTTTCTGCACTATGCGCCAGAGGAACACGAGCGCAACAGTGTTATCATGTGATTGCTCAGATGCTCAAGGTGCCAGGAACTGAAATAAACAAAATGACGAAGTGTGTAGGACGCATATGTCAAGAGAGAGACTGTGTGTTTTTATTAGAGAAATAGAATGAGGAAGTGTGCAAAGGTCAGCAGAGAGAGAGTTTTTTTTTTGCTACATACCGAGTTGTTTTCCAGCCTAGATGCAAAGGTTAAGAGAGAGAGCATGCCATTGCAGAGAGAGAAAGTGTTGCATGCAGCCTGACACATTGTTCACACCTCTTTTTTTATTAGCAAGTTACTGTTCACTCCTGTGATCGTGTATGCTGCATGCAATGGAGGGAGACTGCTCTCTCTTTTTTTATTCGAAAGTGACTGCTCTTTCTCTCCTCCGCTTTCACTGTCTCTCTTGTAGTACAAAAAGTCATACAGTACAAAAGGTCTGACATGTCTGTAATCAACTGCATCTTCTGCATGTGACCTTGTCTGACTTGACGCAAATCTCGAGGAACAGGAGGTAAATGAATGGCACAGATAGAAGGTGCCATGTAGCCCGAGCTAAAAAAACCACTCTCCATGCACATTGGCAATGGCATTAATTGATCGAACGTATACAGATTACAGATCAGTCAATCATGGGAAAAAGGAAGAAGTTGTTGCACTAACCTTTTGGTGGAAGTTGACGGCGCGGGCGACGGCCTTGAAGGACCCGGCGGCATCGCAGTAGGCGGGGAGGATGGGCATGGTCCGGTCATGCCACACGCCGCACGCGAAGCTGACGCGCGGGCCACCGGTCCGGGACCGGTCGGCGAGGACCTGCTTGGCGAGCGCGCGTACGTGGCCGGCGAGGAAGTCCCGCGACGGCGCACCGAGCACACCGAGCAGCTCGTCGAGGGTGCGGTCGCGGGCACCCGCGGCCACCAGGGAGAGCGCCGCGTAGACGGACAACGGGGAGAAGACCAAGTTGCCGCTCCTGCCGGCGTCGTCCGCAAGCCGCTTGTTCAGGCCGAGGGCGAAGGCCTGCAGGCCGTCGCCGGCGGCGGCTAGGTCGACCTCAGCCTCCGAGCAGAACCATCGGCTTAGCTTCGGGAAGCGGCCGAGGGCGAACTCCTTCACAGATTCCATCTTGTCTTGCGCGTCGATCGTTTGCGTTTTGATCAAGTCATGCACCACTTTATAGCCTGACACTAGAGCCAGTTTTTGCCTTGGGTCATAAGTCATAACATAATCGAGCCCATTCTGACGCTAAAATTTGAAGAAAACACCCCGTCAATTTTTTTTAAGAAAACACAGCTCAAGAATAAATTCAGCTATTAGTATTAATGGGCTCAATGGGCAGCCAATAAAAATAAACGCTATTCATAAAATGATATATCTTTTTTTTTTGTTCTCGAGCCCGTCAAATTTAAAATTGAAATTTGCATGGCAGATATATGTTCATACCTCCAAGCTAAATTATTCTAGTGGCGGCTGACACCCGAGTTGTATTGGATCTTTTTCATTCCTCAAGATGGTCTGCAAATATTTTCTTATGTCTAAAGAATACCGATCAATGGAATTAATCGATTCAATGCGTTGCCAACCTCCCAAGCTAAGTCCTTTTGAAATTGACTTTGACAAGGATAAGAATGATGCAATACCTATATTTTAAAATAGTAAACTAATCCAAACGCTTAAAATTTATATTTCACAATAACCAAACAAGCATCACATAATTGCGTTGAACATATGCCACAAGTAGATAGCAGACACTAAAATAAGCAGAAGAAAATAAGCCGAATGCCAATTATCAGCAATGTTTCATGTCAAATTGCTAATCCAAATACTTGCCCAGCTAATTGATTAGATATACTCATGAGAACACATGAAGCATGCAAATAAAAATTACATGCTTGATGATAAGTGATTATTTATTTTGAGGGAATGATAATTGGTTAATTATATAAGACAATAACCACTTAAACAATCGGGTTGCATGTACCCATCTTTGTTGCTCCGACTATGTTGGCCAATTCTGTACCGGTGAATAAACTATAGGTAAAATTCCAGTGGATTCTAATCCTGCAAATCCAAACAATCTCTATTGGAAGGAATACTAATAATTAAAATCTTGTCGAATTTCCCTAAAATTATTTTGAACCAAAGAGGACCTAGTTAAAGTAATTTCTATATGCACGACAAACTGATCCTGCTTGTTCATTGCGCAGTAGCAAACTGATGGTTATCAGACAGCCGGTTCATTACAACACAGTAAGTTAATTTATCTTTGATCTATACCAGAGTAACTGACGGCATTTGGAGCTAGGAGCATAGAGGATAAGCCAATCGGAAAGGTGCTCCAGCTTGCTTGCTTGGTTAAAACAGGCTTGCTTGGCAGCTTTCTCTTTCGTTATATTGCCTTTGAAGGATATCCTTCCAATGCAATATGCTTTAAGCAAGAACCATAAAGAACAAGTATCTTAGGCCTAGTGCAATGACTGCGGGCAAGTGAATGATGCTAGACAAGTTAAGGAGATCTAGGTTCATCATGTCTGACAATAATAAGTTTTAAGTGCGATGAAATCTGATGATTTAGTTACTCAAAGCATGTAGTTTATGTTGCTTTTTCTTGCATGCACGACTTCAAATTATTCCGGGGGTGCTTGCACAGCTCGCCCCCCCCCCCCCCCCCCCTTAATTTTTTTTAATATTCAGCCCAGGCTCGTACCAAATTTTTAACCTTATTCTAACTAAAAAACCGAGTTAGTGGCTTTTTCTTCACACCGTTAACTTTGACCCCCCCCCCCCCCCCCCCTCATTTTCTTCCAAGTCAAGCAATTGAATCTTAGGTTTCCTAGGAGAGAAAATTTGGAGATTCAAAGTCAAAGGTGCACTTATAGAGTTATGGAACATGAAGAATATTGGTAGTTCTAGCCAACCATCTCCAAAATGTCCAGAAATATGATGATACATTGTTAGAAACAGTTGAGATATGCCCTCCTTGTCTGTTTGGGGTGACTTATAAGCAAATTGTATTGGGAGGGGGGGGGGGGGGGGGGGGGGAGGTTTGGTTGGGTCACCTTTTTTCCTTCTCTCTTCTGTCTGAGAAGTGACTGAGTTGTCCGCCCAGACATGAAGAGAGGATATGAGGGGTCAGGTGTAGATGCTTTTAATATGTTGTGTCGAGAAGACGCCCCCTCATTTATAAACAATCTATACTTCCTCCGTTTCTAAATATAAGTCTTTATAGAGATTTCAATATGAATTACATACGGATGTATATAGACATATTTTAGAGTGTGCATTCACTCATTTTGCTCTGTATGCAGATCCTTATTGGAATCTCTAAAAAGACTTATATTTAGAAACGGAGGGAGTAGTTTTTTTTGGACGCTGATAACGCCCACACGTGTGGTGGGAGCAACACCCGCCCACACACCCTATAACATACCGATTGCGCCACGTCACCGTATGCATGCATGTGGGAATCTTTTTGGATTTCCATTTCTTTTAAATGTTTTATCTCTTAAATAAAAAATCCGATTGAAAATCCGTTTTCACCACTAAATCCATCGCGACGAGATCTTCGAAACTAGATCTCATATCAATATGTTTCGACAATATTTTTTTGAGATTAAAAGTTCTCATGTCTATTGCACATGAATTGCCATGGTGTTTACACTGAAGTTGCCATGATATGTTTCAGCTATTTGTTCTTCTACCTTTAAAAGTAATTTTGACATATTATAAAATGGGCAATTAAGAAATTAGACTTGCCATGAACCATAACTAAAATTGCCATGATACATGCATTTAAAATTGCCATGGTTCATAAAAAATATATTCCACGGTCAAAGTTCTGGAATTGCCATGGTCAAAATACTAAAATTGCCAGGATCTATAAACTAAAATTGCCACATAACAACTTTAGTGTAAACACTATGGCAACTACAGTGTAAACATTATGGCAACTTTTGGCAAAAATAAAATTCGTCGAAACATATCAACATGGGATCTAGTTTCGAAGATCTCGTCGAGACGGATTTAATGGTGAAACGGATTTTTAATTGGCTTTTTTAATTAGGACATAAAACATTTTTAAGCCGAAAACCAAAAAGATTCCCGTTGATGTCATCTGTTTTGACGTGGCAAAATGAATGGCATTGGAGGCGTTTGGGTCATGTTGTTTCGTGCCACACGTGTGGGCATTATCTTTTGGTTTTTTTTTCATTTTCAATGAAAATTCAGATAGGAACATCTCCCTCCAGATTTTGGCGACGCCACTGCAACCAACACACTAGTACTGGGCAGCATATCCCCTAAAAAAATACTGGGCAACATACAAAATGTACCTCCCAATGCCCAACATTTAACCATTTAACATTAGCCATATTACAGATAAGCAAGTAGATAAAATAAAAGCCATCCCTCATTTGATGGCGGGGTTAAGGATGTGCCCGGCGAACTGGATCGCGCCTGACACCTCCTCGATGACGAAGAAGGCGAAGGGATGGTCAGCCACGAAGTCCACACTTGGCGGAGGTGGCGGTGGGTACCGTTCGCACATTAAACGCGTCTCGCAAGTGGCCGTCGCCGCCTCGGTGCCTTCCTCGTTCACCTCGATGACGGCCCTATGGATCACCTGCTCAAGAGCCACATTCCTCCTTGCGCCGTCCTCCGCCATGTTGGACAGGTCAGCCTTCCCCAGCTCGAACGCCTCCTTGACCCCCATCTCCCGGAGAACATCGTTCATCGTCATGCCGAAGCTGACCTTGAATTTAGACATCCGGAAGTCACCGATCAGGACCTTGTTGTTGGCGCCGCCTCCTCGTAGCGCCGCTTCTTCTCCCTTGCAACCCTCTCATCTTCTCTTCTTTCTCACTCAAGAACACAAGGCACACACCAGGGAAGAAAACCACACACGCACACACACTTCACCAAGAAGAAAACCAACAGGCTTTGCCAAAAGGCTTTTCTCGGTCACATGGAGGCTACATCTTGGCTCCAGCCCTCACCCGGCTTCCTTTCCATTCACTCCAAGGGAACCATTTATACAAGAGATTTGGCAGTGCTACCACGCAACTCACGCCACTATCCCTATCCACTGATCCAACTAATCCATGCACTAACTAACCTAGCTACATGCAAGCCCACGTACAACTTATCTCAACGGCCACACGACCTGGCACACTGATTCTTCCCGGCTCCAATGTACTCATCTGTCCAACCAGCCGGTCTTGCTTCAGCCCGTCCACGCGCTTGCCCACTCACATGACTTTGCCGCCACGCGCAGCACCGCAACTTCACGCTGCCGTTGGCATCTCGCCTTCGCTGAAGCTTCGCCGGACTAGCTACTTCCTAGACCATGCTATATGCATAACGAAAAGCAAACTATGCAGATACATGAATCAAGATTAAAGCTGACACTTGTTCCTTGGCAGGTGCTTGCGCAGAAAGTCCGGGTTGCACGCGATCTTGTCGGTGAGCCGCCACAACCCGTCGCGCTTGTCGGGGAGAAAGACGCACATCGAGTAGATCGGCCCTGGGGCGGCAAGGGGCGGCCTTGCTCATAGCGCATCTGGAGCACCTTGAAGCCGTCATGGCAGGCGATCATGTGCCTGCCCAAGCCGCGCATGAAGGGCGCATCGATGGCGGTGCTGTCGAGGCGGTGGAACTTGCCTTTCTTGGTGAGCTTCTTGTCGAATGGCTTGGCCCACTTGCCCTTGAAGTAGATGGCGTTGGCGAGCACCAGGTCGGTGAGGTGGGACAGCGCGCCTGGGCTGAGGATGGAAAGGATGAGGCCGTTGGTCGACGCCGACACCCATGCGTTGATCTGCTCCCTTGCCTCCTCGGGCTGCACCACGAACATGCACAACGGCAATGTCATTGATTCGATCATATATACAGAATTACAGATTACTGATTAGTCATGTAAAACGGCAGATGATGTTGCACCGACCTTTTGGCGGAAGTTGACGGCGCGGGCGACGACCTTGAACGACTCGGCGGCAACGTCGCGGTAGGTGGGGCGGAGAGGGATGGCCCGGTCGTGCCACACGCCGCACGCGAAGCTGACGCGCGGGCCGCCGGTCTTGGACCGGTCGGTGAGGGCCTGCTCGGCGAGCGCGCGGACGTGGCCAGCGAGGAAGTCCCGGGAGGGCGCGCCGAGTACAGCGAGCAGCTCGTCGAGGGTGCGGTCGCGGGCGCCCGCGGCCACCAGCGAGAGCGCGGCGTAGACGGACAGCGGCGAGAAGACCAGGTTGCCGCTCCTGCCGGCGTCGACGGCGAGCCGCTTGTTCAGGCCGAGGGCGAAGGTCTGGAGGCGCCCGTCGCCGGCGGCGGCCTGGTCGGCCTCGGCCCCCGTGCAGAACCATCGGCCTAGCTTCGGGAAGCGGCGGATGGCGAACTCCTTCATAGATTCCATCTTGTCTCGCGTCGATGCTTGCGCATGGGCAACTGGTTTGCGTTCTGATCAAGTCATGCAGTACTTTATAGAGGCTGTTTGCCTGCCTTGGGTAATAAGCCATGACAACATTGGGCCCATTTTGAAACTAAAATTTAAAAACACAGTTGAAGGAAAAAAAAAAGAAATTCAGCTCGCATAGTGCTAATGGGCTCAATGCACAGCCCAATAAAACTAAGCACTATTCATGAAATCATTTTCTTTGTTCTTGAGGCGCCGTCAGATTTGAAATTGAAATTTGACATGGTAAATTTATATATGGCGTGCCACCATCCTAAATTGTTTTCAGATTCTTTTAAAGTCACAAAAGAATTGCGGAGATAGAGATGCTTTGGCAGAAAAGAAATACCGCCCTCTCTATTCACCGCAAAGTTGCTTGTATTCAAAGTATATTAGCTAGCCAAATATTTTATCAGAATGAGAAGCATCACATATCATTTGTATTTATTTATTTTCTTTTTGAGAGAAGATTGTCTGTAGCATGATAAAATTTGCCGGCACGCCGTGGAATTCCAAGAGCATATGCTGAAACTGAATGCTTGTTTCCTATCCACATGCTCAAGATACGCCTACTCCAGACTGCCTGAAAATTCAGAAGAC
Source organism: Thinopyrum elongatum (assembly GCA_011799875.1). Classification (NCBI taxonomy): domain Eukaryota; kingdom Viridiplantae; phylum Streptophyta; class Magnoliopsida; order Poales; family Poaceae; genus Thinopyrum; species Thinopyrum elongatum. The sequence goes on along the minus strand of CM022298.1, from coordinate 41,448,131 downwards.
GCGGAATTATCTGCAGTTCGGAATTCCATTTCCATCAGCTAAAATACTAACCGGAAATCGCACAGAAGAGAAGCGCGCGTCGCGAATCGACGATGAAGCCGGAACTGGCTACCATTTCCTGATTGGCACAGCGGTTTGAACAGGAAATGAAAGTGCACTGCAAGTACACTGAACTGAAGACAAGAAAAACAGTGGGGGGAAATATCACATGATATTGCCAATGAACACCACCGCCGCCATGAACTACACTGTAGTAACAACTAATCACAGCAGAAGCAGAAAGATTGAACGATGATCGAGCAGCGGGTGCTCACACACACCCCTAAACCGTTGTACGGCAGGCAAAGACGCTGATGAATAGTTGAAACCGATGTTGGAGATGCTCATGGTGAAGTGAAGTGCAGCAGCAGTGTTCAGTGAGGTGAACAAAATCACCTCTTAAGTGGGCGCTCAGCTCAGTAGGCGTGCCCAAATGGAGGCACACCCAGCGCACGAGAGCCATGAGCTGCCTCGTGTCGTGGTGGTATCATGTGCGGCATGCACATATAGCATAACAAACCAAGGATTAATGGTTAAAAATGCCACCGTCTAGCTAAGCAAGCATATGACAAATATGCTCGGCAATCTTTTTTTTTTTAACCAAACCTTTTTATTAGCTAAGCAGCAAAACAAAATTTTCAAACATATTTCAGGTTTTGCTTGTATTCAGAGTATATTAGCTAGCCAAAGAATGTTTATAAGAAATGGAGAGTATAGCACCGTCAGCTATCTGCAGTTCAGAGTTCCGTTTCCATTAGCTCAAATATGAACCAGAAATAGCACCGAAGAGAAGCGCCCTACGCATAACCGGTTACCATTTCCTGATTGACATAGCGGTCTGAACAAGAAATGAAACTGTATAGTGTATACTGTATACTGCAGCTAAAGTGAACTGAAGACAACAAAAACAGAGAAAACATTATCACATGATGTTACCAATGACCACTACACCACCGCCATGAACCACACACACACCGGTAACAAAACAGTGTGGCACAACACGAAGACTGCGCGATCGTCCAGCAGCGAGCACTCACGCCTACACCACGGCCTAAACCATTGTGCTTGTGACGTATCGTGGCAGACGAGCACGCTGAATGACTGAAACATATCCTCTCCTCAGTGGAAGCTTGATGACGCGACCAGGACCGCCAGCAGCGGCTCGCTGACTGTGGTCAGTCCCTAGTTCACGATCAGCTGCAACAGCAGGGACGTCTTGTGGGTGTCGACCTGCCATGCCACGGCTGCTCCTGCACTCTGCACACCCTTGTAGAAACCAACGTATCTGCAACAACAGAAGTTTATTCAGACAATTACTTGATTGACCAACACCAATTGCATATTGTTTTATTCAGGCGAGCGGTTTTATTGACCGACACCAAACAGTGGCGGAGTCAGGAATGCAAATAATCTGATGTGAGGGGGGTGTCACAGGGAACAGTAACACAATACCACACCCTGTTGTTGAAATAGAACTCTTCTTTTAGAGCATCTCTAGCAGACCCCTTAAAAACGCCAAACCTGTAAAATTCCGCCGAGTTTACAGCTCCGGACCAATTTTGTGTGCAGAACAGACCCCGTAAAAATTCGCGAAACCGTAAATATTTTACAGGCCACCAAAAACGCGAGCCTCCGACCCCTAGTTCTACAGGTCCGAGGACAATATACAGGCCACGAACCAGGTCCTTCCGCCGCCTCTCCCCGCGCGCCGCCGTCTGTACAGCCGTCGATTTCTCCCTGCTTCAACAAAATTCTGCACTGCAAAAGGATCGAACGCGTGCCTGCGGCCATGGCTGATCTTGTTTCGTGCTCGACGCGAGGAAGAGGAACATGATGCAACGGCTCCGTGACACCGGGCGGCTCCGTATTTGACAGCTACGACGAGGGGAGCTAGCTAGCTTCTGGATCGATTGGCCACGGCGACGGGTGCTAGCTAGCTAGCTCCTGGGTCGATCGATTGGCTAGCTAGCTACCTCATGGATCGATTCGACGCCGGCGCTAGCTAGCTTCTGGACCAATTCAAGCAGCGACTGCGACGGCGACGCTGGGGCGCTTCGTGCGAGTCTTCCTAGACGTCAGCGGCACCGTATTTGGCCGCTTTGTGCGCTGTGCGCGGGCTTCGTAGGAGCGAGCTAGCTGGCCGTGGACACGAGCGAGAGGAAGAAGAAGACGTGAGGAAGAATATACCTGAATATTCGGTTTTACAGTCTAAGTTTAAGGGGTCTGCTCGGTCGCAGCTCAAACCAACCCTTAAAATGCGTTTTCGCGAACTGAAAACCGCGTTTTGAGTTTCGCGATTTAAGTGGTCTGCTAGAGATGCTCTTAGAGGAAGTAAAGTAAGTCAGGTTAGAATAGGACTAGCTGAAGCTTTTGGGAAGGATAAAAAACATTAGCATTCTATCGAGTCATTGTTTAGCAATCTCAATGTCTTTGAGACAAAGATTAGGACAGGAGAAGGATCACGAGAGAGGTGCTTCTGAGAGTGGCTTCAATCTAACTTATCCTAACAGAGTCGATCTTTCCAATAGATGATAGCTTATCTAATTTCTTGCTCAAAGTAGCAGATTGGTTGGCTATGTGCTTCATGCCATCAGGAGATGTTTTGTTGATGAAGATCTTAATAAGCTTGTAGGTTCCTAAGCTGCCACTTTCCTCACTATCTGAACTGCTACTTTCAGCTTCTGTTAATGCTTAGTATGTTGGCGTTGTTGGCGTTGTTCTTGTCTTATCTCTGCTGGCACTGAGGCTTCAACTGGTTCAAAAAGAGATGTTGTCTTTCTTTTCCTGAGAGGAGAAGAGTGTGTTGAGGTTTGTTTATCTCCTCTTGGCTGGTATGATGGATGAGCTACTAACTTGAGATCATCAGTCTGCGCCTTATCAAGAATTCATTATAAGATATGGGGCAAAGTACAGATTCTTCATAATGCCCCTCTGGCAATCATCGATTTCTCTAATAATCTAATAGCAACAACAACAAAAATGATCATTTTCATAATAATGAAATCCATTATATGCCCTCTTAACTTATCACTCTGATCTGGATTACCAGCTTTGGGATGAAAAGTTGTTCTAGCAATTTGATTTGACGTCTTTGGCATTGGAACTCCTTCTGCCGCAAATCATATTTTATTCGCCCCTTGTGATGGAAATATGCCCTAGAGGCAATAATAAAATGGTTATTATTATATTTCCTTGTTCATGATAATTGTTTATTATCCATGCTATAATTGTATTGACCGGAAACTCAAATACATGTGTGGATACATAGACAACAACGTGTCCCTAGTAAGCCTCTACCGGACTAGCTCGTTGATCAAAGATGGCTATGGTTTCCTAGCCATGGACATGAGTTGTCATTTGATAACGGGATCACATCATTAGGAGAATGATGTGATGGGCAAGACCCAAACTATAAACGTAGCATATGATCGTGTCAAGTTTATTGCTATTGTTTTCTGCATGTCAAGTATATGTTCCTATGACCATGAGATCATGCAACTCACTGACACCGGATGAGTACCTTGTGTGTACCAAACGTCGCAACGTAACTGGGTGACTATAAAGGTGCTCTACAGGTATCTTCGAGGGTGTCTGTTGAGTTGGCATGGATCAAGACTGGGATTTGTCACTCCGTATGATGGAGAGGTATCTCAGGGCCCGCTCGGTAATACAGCATCACAATGAGCTTGCAAGCAATGTGACCAATTAGTTAGTCATGGGATCTTGTATTACGGAACGACTAAAGAGACTTGCTGGTAACGAGATTGAACTAGGTATGGAGATACCGACGATCGAATCTCGGGCAAGTAACATACCGATAGACAAAGGGAACTACATACGAGATTAGCTGAATCCTTGACATCGAGGTTCGACCGATAAGATCTTCGTAGAATGTGTAGGAACCAATATGGGCATCCAGGTCCCGCTATTGGTTATTGACCATAGAGGTGTCTCAGTCATGTCCGCATAGTTCTCGAACCCGCAGGGTCTACACACTTAACGTTTGGTGACGATATAAGTATAGTTGAGTCATTATGGTGGTTACCGAAGGTTGTTCGGAGTCCCTGATAAGATCTCGGACGTGACGAGGAACTCCGGAATGGTCTGGAGGTGAAGATTGATATATTGGACGAAGGGCATTGGAGTCCGGAACTGTTCTGGGGGTACCGGGTGATGACCAGTGTCACCGAAAGGGGTTTCGGGGAACCCCGGCAAGTGTTGGGGGGCGCCATGGGCCAAGTGGAGGGGGCAAACCAGCCCACTAAGGGGCTGAGTGTCCCCCTCACCCCATCTCACGTAACCAGGAGGGTTGGGGGCGCCCCCTAGGGCTTCCCACCACTTTGGCTTGGGGGCCAAGTCTCCTAGGGGGGAAAACCCCACTGGTACAGCGAGGTGCTATACAAACGGTTTTTAACCCCTTTCCGCGACGGCGTTTCGAACCGTCGCCAAGTGAGTGAATGCTACTTCTTGAGCTTGCGTTGGTTTTTCCCTTGAAGAGGGAAGGGTGATGCAGCAAAGTAGAGATAAGTATTTCCCTTAGTTAGAGAACCAAGGTATCAATCCAGTAGGAGACAATGCACAAATCACCAATACCTGCACAAACAATCAAACACTTGCACCCAACGCGATAAAGGGGTGGTCAATCCCTTGACGGTCACTTGCAAAAGTGAGATCTGATAGAGATAGATAAAACTAAACAAAAGATAAAGTAAATATTTTTAGGGTTTTTGGTTTATAGATCTGAAAATAAAAGATTGCAAAATAGTAGATCGGAAAGTAATATGATGGAAAATAGACCCGGGGGCCATATGTTTCACTAGAGGCTTCTCTCAAGATAGCAAATAATACAGTGGGTGAACAAATTACTGTCGAGCAATTGATAGAAAAGCGCAAAGTTATGACGATATCCAAGGCAATGATTATGAAATATAGGCATCACGTCCGTGTCAAGTAGACCGACTCCTGCCTGCATCTACTACTATTACTCCACACATCGACCGACTCCTGCCTGCATCTAGAGTATTAAGTTCATGAAGAACAGAGTAACGCTTTAAGTACGATGACATGATGTAGAGGAATAAACTCAAGCAATATGATGTAAACCCCATCTTTTTATCCTCGATGGCAACAATACAATACGTGCCTCGCTGCCCCTACTGTCACTGGGAGAGGACACCGCGAGATTGAACCCAAAGCCAAGCACTTTTCCCATTGCAAGAAAAACCAATCTAGTTGGCCAAACCAAACCGATAGTTCGAAGAGAATTACAAGGATATCAAATCATGCATAAAAGAATTTAGAGAAGATTCAAATAATATTCATAGATAAGCTGATCATAAATTCACAATTCATCGGATCTCGACAAACACACCGCAAAAGAAGATTACATTGGATAGATCTCCAAGAACATCAAGGAGAACGTTGTATTGAGAATCAAAGAGAGAGAAGAAGCCATCTAGCTACTAGCTATGGACCCGTAGGTCTGAGGTAAACTACTCACGCTTCATCGGAAGGGCAATAGAGTTGATGTAGAAGCCCTCCGTGATCGAATCCCCCTCCGGCAGGATGCCGGAAAAGGCCCCAAGATGGGATCTCACGGGAACAGAAGGTTGCTGTGGTGGAAAACTGTTTTCGTGGATGCTTCTGGTGGTTTGGGAATATATGTGAATATATAGGAGGAAGATCTAAGTCAGGGGGTCACCGAGGGGCCCACAAGGCAGGGGCGCGCACTACCCCCTGGGCGCGCCCTCCCCACTTGTGGCCGCCTCGTGGCTCTTCTGACTTGCACTCCAAGTCTCCTGGGTGTCTTCTGGTCCAAGAAAAATCATCGCGAATGTTTTATTCCGTTTGGACTCTGTTTGGTATTCCTTTTTTGCGAAGCTCAAAAACAAGGAAAAAACAGAAACTGGCACTGGGCCCTAGGTTAATAAGTTAGTCCCAAAAATAATATAAAGTAGCATATTAATGCATATAAAACATCCAAAACAGATAATATAATAGCATGGAACAATCAAAAATTATGGATACGTTGGAGACGTATCAAGCTTCCCCAATCTTAATTCCTGCTCGTCCTCGAGTAGGTAAATGATAAAAATAGAATTTTTGATGTGGAATGCTACCTAACATATTTATCCATGTAATTTTCTTTATTGTGGCATGAATGTTCAGATCCATAAGATTCAAAACAAAAGTTTAATATTGACATAAAAACAATAATACTTCAAGCATACTAACAAGGCAATTATGTCTTCTCAAAATAACATGGCCAAAGAAAGTTTATCCCTACAAAATCATATAGTCTGTCTATGCTCCATCTTCATCACACAAAGTATTCAAATCATGCACAACCCCGATGACAAGCCAAGCAATTGTTTCATACTTTTGGTGTTCTCAAACCTTTTCAACTTTCACGCAATACATGAGCGTGAGCCATGGACATAGCACTATAGGTGGAACAGAATATGGTGGTTGTGGAGAAGACAAAAAAAAGGAGATAGTCTCATATCAACTAGGCGTATTAACGGGCTATGGAGATGCCCATCAATAGATATCAATTTGAGTGAGTAGGGATTGCCATTCAACGGATGCACTAGAGCTATAAGTTTATGAAAGCTCAAAAGAAAACTAAGTGGGTGTGCGTCCAACTTGCTTGCTCATGAAGACCTAGGGCAATTTGAGGAAGCCCATCGTTGGAGTATACAAGCCAAGTGATAACATAGGAGACTCTCTATCATGAAGATCATGTAGGGTAACGCAGCAGAAAACAAAAATTTCCGACCTACGCACCAGCCCAGGACCACTATGGAGACTGCATACAAGGTTTGATCATTTTCGTTACCGACTCGTAGCGCAGCGGAAGTAGAGTCGATGACGATCGGCGGTGCAGATCCCCGCAGCTAGGATTTACAACCTCCCAACCGCGAGGATGTATACCCTCGTCTTCCCTTCGGACAGCCCTCCGGGAGGCGGTCGAACAGTCCCCCAGACGGTGTCGCGGACAGCCCTTCGGGAGGACCTTCGAAACTCGAACGGTCACTTGGACAGCCCTTCGGGAAGACTCACAGAACTTGGATTGTCACTTGGACAGCCCTTCGGGAGGCACTCACGAACAGCCCCTCGGGCACTAAGATCGAAACTACGACCTCTCTACAGAGTTGCACACATACGGTGTCATCTATCCGGCAGGGCTTCGCCGTCCAGAACTAGTTCCCACCGGAACCCAGACAGCCTTTCGGCTCTGCAAAACTATTTTGTGGGGAGGGAGAGAGAAGCCAGATCATGCAATGGCACTTGTATGTGAGAAGGAGTGAGTGTGGAGGGCTGCCCCTCCACCTCTATTTATAGGAAATCCCAAGGGGTAGGGTGGTTTTACAAGAAAACCCAGAAGCACATGAATGAAGTCCTTCCACAAGGACCCAAATGTGAAACCAAGGCACAAGAGGGGGCTCCAAGGAGGAGCCCCCATGTGGCCGGCCACACCTAGGAGGGGCCCCCCCCAAGGGAGCCTCATCCATCATGTCACCCCCAAAAAATATCTTGGGACAAAACCCAAAATAATGGCTTTCCAAAAAGTAACCCAAAAAGCACTTTCACTATTCATGACGACATTTTTCAGCGTCCGTTCGAACTGAAAATATTTATGTGGGCTTAGAACATTTCCAGTACCCACTAAAATAATTTTCAATGCGTTCTGGAACAATTCCAGTTTAGTGATTTCATCTGCGAAAAGCATCTGAAGCGGTTCCGGCAGCTCCGGAACATTTCCGGTTTTCATCTCAGAAAATTCCCAGAAGTTTCCAGAATGATTCTGGCACCCTCCAAGAATTATCAGGCATGTGCCGAAACCAATTTGACTTAATGGAATACCCCGAAACAACTTTTCAGTTTCACCGAAACTCATCCGGTGTTCTCTCTGCAGAACTTTTCCGCTGTCCGAAACTTTTTCGGTGTCCGAAACTTTTTCGGTGATTTTCTCTCAGACTCCCTGTCTAGTATTCAGCAGATAGATGACCCTTAAGCATGTGACCCTATAGGTTCGGTGAAGTATAGACATGACACGGAACCCCTTCCGATCAATGATCAACATCGGAGCCGTGGACACCCATATTGACCCCTATACCCACACGAATGAATATTCGAGTGAACCTCCAGTTGCCGTGTGCTATTCCTGTTGCTTCGCGATATGTTACAAATACCCGAGGTGAGACATGATGGCATCCCCGTGGGTCAACAACTTGTCCACTATGCCAGTTACCTCGTTACCGGTATTTGTTCTCTTTTCTCGTTCCCGTGTTCCGGCATCCCCGTGATCAAATCACAAAGTGTCTGGCTAGATGATGATGGATACCGTAACACCAAGAGGGCCCAGAGATATCTCTCCATCGTCGGAGGAGCAAATCCCAATCTCGAGCTATCAAGTTACTTGACACACTTTTCCATGAACCTGTAAGCCGCCGTAATAGCCACCCATTTACGGATGACGTTTAACAAACCCCAAAGTTCATGAATCAAGCATGAAGAAACTCGATACTCTCATGGTCTAAGGAATCATGCAAATGTTAACCATCTCGGTGTTATTAACCATTAACTTGTGACGAAAGTATCCCATAGGATAACATCAATTCGGGTCGATTCAACACAAATGTTCTTCTAACATTGTGCCCTCAAAGTTGCCGGCATAGTCATGCCCATGATCAGGAAAACAGAACCATCATGCAACACTTGAGCTAGTCTCAGAGGCCAGACTAGGAATATATTTTACCGTTTATTATTCCACACGTGCATATGAGTCTTCCTCCGAGCCTCGTGGTTATTGTAGACTCGAGAACCATAGCAGTTATAGCATGGAACATAAACCTAATTATGAACAGGGAGATAATCAATAACATTTATTATTGCCTCTAGGGCATATCTCCTACAGACTCCCACTTGCACTAGAGTCAATAATCTAGTTAATGCTAATGCACTTCACACCTGTGGCACACCGGTGTAAATATGCTTCACATGTGGTATAGCCTGATGTCCAACGGATCTGACAACTTCAGCTCCGTGTGTATCTTTGCGTATCCTCGCGTTTTTACGCTTTCACAAAATTCATATTTTGTGTGGACTTGGCTTTGTATGTATGTGAATCACAGGTCGAACCTGGATTCCTCAGACTGAGTTATGGAGCAACTACCCGCAGTAGTGTCCCATTGACAAAAGCCATCTTGGAACCATACTAAGTTCATGAATGAACTATATGATTCAACATCTTCTTTGTCGCATGAAAAGCGGCAACATACTTCGCCTCTGTTATAGAATTCGCCACAGTAACTTGTTTGAACAAATTCCAACTAACTGTGCCACCAGATTGTGTGTTACACAAAACCCTCAATTTAAATCGAAAATCGCATGGAGCATGGATGAAGACTATATCGATGTAACCTTTTACAACGAACTCTTCATGATCTCCGCTTGCGAGAAAACATGTCATCAGTGCTATTATAGTACTCAATGACCCTTTTTCACTGTTGTCCCATGATCAGTACTTTTGATCACTTTGGTATCTGTACTCGCAACAACTTTGGGAGTATTGGACATATCTGGTTTGTTTTTACATACCATGGAATACATGATTAATCCAAACACAAGAGTGTGTGGAATCTCCATCATGTATTTTGCTCATCAGTGTTTTGGGACACCGAGTCTTGCAAAAACTCTTTCCATGTGACTTCGGCAAGAATCACTCCTTGACGTTTTTAATGCTAAAAGGTTTTAGCATTTTGTCAATATGTATCTTTGCTCAGCCCCATCAGGTAAATCTATCTCCATAGATCATCATGCCTAATATCAAGGCTATTTAGCCCAAGAACTTCATCGAAAAACTATTTTCAAATGAAGTCCTAATTCGTGTCAAGAAATTTATTTCCAATTAACAATGTGTCAAGCACACAACGTTTTTTAGAAATTTTATTATGCTCCCACTTACTTTCTTGAATAACAAGCATCTTCGTGACCCATTGATGAAGTCAAACCCCTTTGACCATTTCATCAAAACATGAAGATTCCAACTCCATTTTGCTCTCTTCTGTCCATTGCTGGAACTCTGAAGTTTGCACCCTTACTAGCATCCTCTGGATAGACAAAATACCTTGGACTGTAACACATGCAAGTCCTTGGTTTCATTTCCATCAGATGGAAATCCTTTTGTCATCCTTGTTTTATATCTCATGATTGAAATATGTATTAATTGCTAGTTCAACCCGAACCGACTTTAAGCATCGCTACGGTGAGACAATCTCATCGTAGTCAACTCCTTGAACTTGTTTTTGTAACAAGTTGAGCCTTATGGATAAAACATTTTATCCATATCAGTTTTAAGTTCCATAAATATTCGTTAGACTCTAAGTCTTCCGAAAGGTGTATCAAGGTTTTAATCTTGAATCACTTATATGGAAACTAACTCAGGTTGTATTGGCATTTAGCCAATTCCGGAGTCAGGGCCCATCAACGCTTCCTTGTGTATCGTAGGTATACTGTTGTCTAACAACAATATCTCGTTTGCGCACCTGAGAGGTTTGCACGAGCCTTGCCTACGTGGTTCAGCTGCAAGTTCGACCGAAGTCCATACATTTTATTGTAGAGACTTCCGTATCAGTCGCAGTAGGAAAACCTGGAATTACTTCCAAGGTCTCTTTCCTTTGATCTGATGACGAAGATACTGTTTATCTCATCGAGTTGCACTATTCTCCCACTCACCTTTTTGAAAGAACCATTTTCTTCAAAAAGCATACCGTTCTTAGTGGCAAACCTATTTGCCTCGGCATAGTGAGGGAGGAATACCCAACATTTTGGGATAACCTACAAAGTAGCACTTGTCTGATTTGGAATAGGTTTGTAACCTTTTACACAAGCCCCATATTCCAAATGTTTAAGAAAAGATATAACATGGTTGGGCGTACCATACCATGGTGTCATTTCAACAGACCAGATGGAGCTCTTTTCAGTGTAAAAGCCACAGTCTCTAAAGCATCACTCTTTAAAAGGGATAATGGCAAATTTATTTATGTCATCTTTGATCTTACCATGTCATAAATGGTTCGATTACATCTTCACGGACTTTCCACTTGCAGTGGTGCTCCGGGAGGTGCAAGTTATGAAACCCCTTTCACAACTCATCAGACATTCGCTAAACTTGTAACTCAAATATTCCTTTCTGCAATCGAATTGTAGAAACATAATTTTCTTGTTACAATAACTTCTACTTCATATTTGAAAACCTTTCGAATGATTTCAAAAGATCCAGACTTTCGTCTCATCAAGTAAATATCCATATATCTCCTTGAGTCATTTCTGAAGATAGATAAATCCACTACTTGCAACAACATTTATTGAACTACACACATCAAAATGTATGATCACCAATAAGTTTGTTGCTCATTCCTTATGGCCTGTGAACAGTATTTCAGTCACTTCACTTTTCGGAGGAAAATTGTAAGTGTCAGATGATTCAAAATCAAACGACTTCAAAATCCATCATAATGGAGTTTTCCATGCGGGTTTCTCCAATGTGACCAAATGCAGTGCCACACTTGTGTGGTATTCTTTTAGTCTTGCGACATTTAGCGTCAGTGTTATAGATGTATCATCTTACCATCAATATTCATAACATACGTCCAATCTCGGATGGAAGCATGGCCCTTTATGTTATTCATAATACTGAACAACAATTGTTCTTTTATGAACAACTCTTTTGCAACAAACATTGTGCAATGGGCTAGAGTGTGTAAAACTCTAAAATGAATTATGAAAGTAAATCCAGAGGTAATATATTATTATCATTATTCATAACATGCATCTCATTCTCAATGAAAGTATGGCCCTTATGTTATTCATAACATCGAACATAAAAAGTTCTCTTATGAACATCCTTCTTGCAAGATTACTTTATGCAAAGGCTAGAGTTTGTAAAACTCTAAATGAATTATGAAAATAAATACAGACGGTAATACACCGATGGAAGGTATAGTAATATTTACTATGTTCCCTGTGTATACCTAAACCTCATTCCTGGCTAGTCTTTCAGGCCATAGTAGTTCTTACATCGAGTTGCAACAGAATGCAATCGAGTGGGTATCTCTATGATTAACTCACAATACCCAAGAATCAGTGATTAACAAATTAATCATAATTCCCAAGAACTATATCTTTGACTAGCCTTCTATACATCAAAAACTTGTATGACATTCATACATGAGCTGGATATTCCAGTCTTCTTTCTTTCTGCCATTATACTTCTAACAGTTTAACTTTTAGTATTTCTCCTACTCTCAAAAGAAGCACCCAACTTAAGAGTGGCGTTAGCCCCGGACTTCCTAGGCGTGAAAGTTTCACTAACACCCTTCGGACACTTCCTTTCTCTTTAAGTTGTTGTTTTATTCACCTTTCATCATATGACAGGCGTTCTTCTGGATCCCTCTCTTATCAGTCTAATGCATAGTAAACTCTTTTACTAATAGTTTGCAAACAAACATTGCTTTGGATATCTCATATCTTTTAGCCTTTGTCTGTCTCTGAAAATGATTTTCAGATTCCATGAATATCACATAACTATCCAAACTTTCGAAGTTCGGGTCTCATGGAAGCAAACATATTGCACTTGACTGAAACGGAATTCTAGCTTTTGGATCGAAGGACGAGAGTCACATGATCCATAGCATAAGCAAGAGAATACCGAAAGTATGTGATAGGACAAAGTCCTTCTCGGCACTCTTGAGGACAATTCTCACATTACGTTACCAACCGTAAAGTTTTAACCAGATATTTAACAGCTATTCAATTTTAATAGGGAAGGTGGAAACGCGAGCCATTATTCTACAACTATTATGCATATAACACTTAGACAGTGTCCACAATTAATTGCACTAAGAATTAAACAAGTTAATTCAACAGTGCGCTCCCACTCAAATCAATATCTCTCATAATTGATTGTGAGTGATACAAGACCCGCATTTCCATTCAACGCCATTGAACGAGATGAACACTGATGGCGCGAACTTCAATCGGTAGGCAAACTTGCCGATCACATCTCTATGTGACTCTTGTTCATCTTTCGATGGGCGTGTTCCGAGCTCAGGGAGATCCTTCCAGAACGTCAAGACAACCAAGTGATCTTGCTGCGAGGTCTCAACTCACCCGCCTCACACATCCCTAATCGTTCGTACCCAGGGAGATCCTGTGAAACCCCGAAAAGTTAGGTGCTGTGACGGTGCTACACTTGGGAGAACACTAACTACTTGATATTTTTGTGAGAGATCACCCTAATAAAAAGCGACTACCGCGCAATCAAGAAGGGTGCATCATAAGGGATAAACATCTCAAGCAATTCATAAAAGCATGATATGGTATAGCCCTTTCTGACGGAGAAGTCTTGTATTTCTTCGTCTTCGGCATTCGCGTCGGTGTTCTCCTTCGCGAAGATTGCCACCACCTTGTTGATGCACCAGATAATATTGCTATCTCTATAGCAGATAAAATAAATGCAATACTTAAGGTTGACACGCAGGTCATTAAAGTGTAATCATATGGCTCCAGCCATCATGCCGAATCATGACACGCAGGTCATGTTAATTTTACATCATATAGACATCTCATACATAATCAAATTATTATGAGCACTGCTATACCACATCATATGCACATGCAAACCCTCCTGCAAAACCAAGTTAGACGCCTCTAATTGGTTCAAGCAAAAACTTGTTTTACGTGGCTTCTAAGGTTTCGAAACAAACCGAAGCTACCAACGTCCATCATCAAGTATGATAATTCAAGTCGCTAGATTAACAATGCGGGGTGTATGAAGCACGAGATAATAAAATCTTGAACCCCATACTAAACTTCGTCATACGCATGACCCCCGTGCAGATCATATCTGCATTGCCCTTTTGTCTGCGAAATTTCATCTTTCTTTTTAACTACGGTGGAATTCAATGAACTGTTAGCACTTCGTTGATCAATCAGGATCGCGGATTGCCAGAACATTGAAACTCCACCATGCTGTTATCAAGATCAGAAATATGCAAATTCCAGGGAAGCAACAAGAACATCGGGTAACATATTTCATCTGCTACCCGCACAAATAATTTTCAGTAATAGAACTCATCTACTACCTAATTATATTGTGCAACACCCATACATCTCATGTATTCTAGATCGCAACCTGCATCTACGCATAGCACGGCTCATGATGCCACTGTAGGGTAACGCAGCAGAAAACAAAAATTTCCGACCTACGCACCAGCCTAGGACCACTATGGAGACTGCATACAAGGTTTGATCATTTTCGTTACCGACTCGTAGCGCAGCGGAAGTAGAGTCGATGACGATCGGCGGTGCAGATCCCCGCAGCTAGGATTTACAACCTCCCAACCGCGAGGATGTATACCCTTGTCTTCCCTTCGGACAGCCCTCCGGGAGGCGGTCGAACAGTCCCCCAGACGGTGTCGCGGACAGCCCTTCGGGAGGACCTTCGAAACTCGAACGGTCACTTGGACAGCCCTTCGAGAGGACTCACAGAACTTGGATTGTCACTTGGACAGCCCTTCGGGAGGCACTCACGAACAGCCCCTCGGGCACTAAGATCAAAACTACGACCTCTCTACAGAGTTGCACACATACGGTGTCATCTATCCGGCAGGGCTTCGCCGTCCAGAACTAGTTCCCACCGGAACCCAGACAGCCTTTCGGCTCTGCAAAACTATTTTGTGGGGAGGGAGAGAGAAGCCAGATCATGCAATGGCACTTGTATGTGAGAAGGAGTGAGTGTGGAGGGCTGCCCCTCCACCTCTATTTATAGGAAATCCCAAGGGGTAGGGTGGTTTTACAAGAAAACCCAAAAGCACATGAATGAAGTCCTTCCACAAGGACCCAAATGTGAAACCAAGGCACAAGAGGGGGCTCCAAGGAGGAGCCCCCATGTGGCCGGCCACACCTAGGAGGCCCCCCCCCAAGGGAGCCTCATCCATCCATGTCACCCCCAAAAAATATCTTGGGACAAAACCCAAAATAATGGCTTTCCAAAAAGTAACCCAAAAAGCACTTTCACTATTCATGACGACATTTTTCAGCGTCCGTTCGAACTGAAAATATTTATGTGGGCTTAGAACATTTCCAGTACCCACTAAAATAATTTTCAATGCGTTCTGGAACAATTCCAGTTTAGTGATTTCATCTGCGAAAAGCATCTGAAGCGGTTCCGGCAGCTCCGGAACATTTCCGGTTTTCATCTCAGAAAATTCCCAGAAGTTTCCAGAATGATTCTGGCACCCTCCAAGAATTATCAGGCATGTGCCGAAACCAATTTGACTTAATGGAATACCCCGAAACAACTTTTCAGTTTCACCGAAACTCATCCGGTGTTCTCTCTACGGAACTTTTCCGCTGTCCGAAACTTTTTCGGTGTTCGAAACTTTTTCGGTGATTTTCTCTCAGACTCCCTGTCTAGTATTCAGCAGATAGATGACCCTTAAGCGTGTGACCCTATAGGTTCGGTGAAGTATATACATGACACGGAACCCCTTCCGATCAATGATCAACATCGGAGCCGTGGACACCCATATTGACCCCTATACCCACACGAATGAATATTCGAGTGAACCTCCAGTTGCCGTGTGCTATTCCTGTTGCTTCGCGATATGTTACAAATACCCGAGGTGAGACATGATGGCATCCCCGTGGGTCAACAACTTGTCCACTATGCCAGTTACCTCGTTACCGGTATTTGTTCTCTTTTCTCGTTCCCCTGTTCCGGCATCCCCGTGATCAAATCACAAAGTGTCTGGCCAGACGATGATGGATACCGTAACACCAAGAGGGCCCAGAGATATCTCTCCATCGTCGGAGAAGCAAATCCCAATCTCGAGCTATCAAGTTACTTGACACACTTTTCCATGAACCCGTAAGCCGCCGTAATAGCCACCCATTTACGGATGACGTTTAACAAACCCCAAAGTTCATGAATCAAGCATGAAGAAACTCGATACTCTCATGGTCTAAGGAATCATGCAAACGTTAACCATCTCTGTGTTATTAACCATTAACTTGTGACGAAAGTATCCCATAGCATAACATCAATTCGGGTCGATTCAACACAAATGTTCTTCTAACATTGTGCCCTCAAAGTTGCCGGCATAGTCATGCCCATGATCAGGAAAACAGAACCATCATGCAACACTTGAGCTAGTCTCAGAGGCCAGACTAGGAATATATTTTACCGTTTATTATTCCACACGTGCATATGAGTCTTCCTCCGAGCCTCGTGGTTATTGTAGACTCGAGAACCATAGCAGTTATAGCATGGAACATAAACCTAATTATGAACAGGGAGATAATCAATAACATTTATTATTGCCTCTAGGGCATATCTCCTACAGATCATGGTGCTACTTTGAAGCACAAGTGTGAAAAAAAAGGATAGTAACATTGCCCCTTCTCTCTCTTTTTTTTGTTTGGCTTCTTTGGCCTCCCTTTTATTTTTTTTCCTCACATGGGACAATGCTCTAATAATGAAGATCATCACACTCTTATTTACTTACAACTCAAATTTACAACTCGATACTTAGAACAAAAATATGACTATATGAATGCCTCCGGCGGTGTACCGGGATGTGCAATGACTCAAGAGTGACATGTATGAAATAATTATGAAAGGTGGCTTTGCCACAAATACGATGTCAACTACATGATCATGCAAAGCAATATGACAATGATGGAACGTGTCATAATAAAACGGAACGGTGGAAAGTTGCATGGCTATATATCTCGGAATGGCTATGGAAATGCCATAATAGGTAGGTTGGGTGGCTGTTTTGAGGAAGGTATATGGTGGGTTTATGGTACCGGCGAAAGTTGTGCGGTACTAGAGAGGCTAGCAAAGGTGGAAGGGTGAGAGTGCGTATAATCCATGGACTCAACATTAGTCATAAAGAACTCACATACTTACTGCAAAAATCTATTAGTCATCAAAACAAAGTACTACGCGCATCCTCCTAGGGGGATAGATTGGTAGGAAAAGACCATCGCTTGTCCCCGACCGCCACTCATAAGGAAGACAATCAAAAAATACCTCATGCTCCAACTTCGTTACATCACGGTTCACCATACGTGCATGCTACAGGAATCACAAACCTCAACACAAGTATTTCTCCAATTCACAATTACTCACTAGCATGACTCTAATATCACCATCTCTATATCTCAAAACAATCATAAGGAATCAAACTTCTCATAGTATTCAATGCACTTTATATGAAAGTTTTTATTATATCCCTCTTGGATGCCTATCATATTAGGACTAAATTCATAACCAAAGCAAATTACCACGCTGTTTAGAGACTCTCAAAATAATATAAGTGAAGCATGAGAGTTCAATAATTTCTACAAAATAAAGCCACCGCCGTGCTCTAAAAAGATATAAGTCAAGCACTAGAGCAAAATTGCCTAGCTCAAAAGATATAAGTGAAGCACATAGAGTATTCTAATAAATCACGATTCATGCGTGTCCCTCTCAAAAGGTGTGTACAGAAAGGATGATTGTGGCAAACTAAAAATCAAAGACTCAAATCATACAAGACACTCCAAGCAAAACACATATCATGTGGTGAATAAAAATATAGCCTCAAGTAAAGTTACCGATAGACGAAGACGAAAGAGGGGATGCCTTCCGGGGCATCCCCAAGCTTAGGCTCTTGGTTGTCCTTGAATATTACCTTGGGGTGCCTTGGGCATCCCCATGATTAGGCTCTTACCACTCCTTATTCCATAGTCCATCAAATCCTTACCCAAAACTTGAAAACTTCACAACACAAAGCTCAACAGAAAATCTCATAAGCTCCGTTAGTATAAGAAAATAAATCACCACTTTTGGTACTGTTGTGAACTCATTATTTATTTAAATTGGTGTAATATCTACTGTATTCCAACTTTTCCATGGTTCATACCCCCCGATACTACCCATAGATTGATCAAAATAAGCAAACAACACATAGAAAACAGAATCTGTCAAAAACAGAACATTCTGCGAAGATCTGAATTGTTCTAATACTTATGTAACTCCAAAACTTCTGAAAAATTAGGACAAGAGATTAAATTTGTATATAAATCTTGTGTAAAAAATTAAGGGTTTTTACACACTCCATTGAATCTAAAAAATTCTGTGACTGGACGCAAAAGTTTCTGTTTTTCAGCAAGATCAAATCAACTATCACCGTAAGCCATCCCAAAGGTCTTACTTGGCACAAACACTAATTAAAACACAAAAACACATCTAACCAGAGGCTAGATGAATTATTTATTGAAAAACAGAACAAAAAAGCAAAGAACAAAAATAAATTTGGGTTGCCTCCCAACAAGCGCTATTGTTTAACGCCCTTAGCTAGGCATAAAAACACATAGATCTAGGTATTGTCATCTTTGGTATGCAATCCATAAGTAGCTCTCATAATAGATTCATATGGCAACTTAATTTTCTTTCTAGGAAAGTGTTCCATGCCCTTCCTTAACGGAAATTGAAATCTAATGTTTCCTTCTTTCATATCAATAATTGCACCAATCGTTCTAAGGAAAGGTCTACCAAGAATAATAGGACATGCAGGATTGCAATCTATATCAAGAACGATGAAATCTACGAGCACATAATTCCTATTTGCAACAATAAGAACATCATTAATCCTTACCACAGGTTTCTTAATAGTGGAATCCGCAAGATGCAAATTTAAAGAACAATCGTCAAATTCACGGAAACTTAGCACATCACATAAAGTTTTTGAAATCGTGGAAGCGCTAGCACCCAAATCACACAAAGCATGGCACTCGTAATCTTTAATCTTAATATTAATAGTAGGTTCCCACTCATCATAAAGTTTTCTAGGGATAGAAACGTCCAATTCAAGCATTTCTTCAAAAGATTTCATCATGGCATGAACGATATGTTTAGTAAAAGCTTTGTTTTGATTATAAGCATGAGGAGAATTCAACATGGATTGCAACAAGGAAATACAATCTATCAAAGAACAATTATCATAATTAAAATCCTTGAAATCCAAAAGAGTGGGTTCATTGCTACTTAAAGTTTTGACCTCTCCAATCCCACTTTTATCAATTTTTGCATCTAGATCTATAAACTCTGAATCATTGGGACACCTTTTAACTAAAGTTGACTCATCTCCAGTCCCATCTTTATCAAGATTTATATTGGAAAACAAAGATTCAATAGGAGTCACATCAATCACTTTAAGATCTTCATCATTATTTTCACAAAAACTAGAAGAACACGATTTTACAAACCAATCTCGTTTAGCACGCATCTTAGCGGTTCTTTCTTTGCACTCATCAATGGAGATTCTCATAGCCTTTAGAGATTCATTGATATCATGCTTGGGTGGAATAGATCTAATTTTCAAAGAATCAACATCAAGAGAAATTCTATCCACGTTCCTAGCCAAATCATCCATCTTAAGCAATTTTTCTTCAGCCAAAGCATTAAAATTCTTTTGCGAACTCATAAATTCTTTAACACTATTCTCAAAATCAGAGGGCATATTATTATAATTTCCATAAGAATTGTTGTAGGAATTACCATAATTATTAGAGGAATTACTAGGAAACGGCCTAGGATTAAAATTACCTCTATACTCGTTATTACCAAAATTGTTCCTACCAACAAAATTCACATCCATAGATTCATTATTATTCTCAATCAAAGTAGACAAAGGCATATCATTAGGATCAATAGGAGCACTCTTGCTAGAAAATAATTTCATAAGTTCATCCATCTTTCCACCCAAAACATTAATCTCTTCAATCGCATGCACTTTTTTACTAGTGGAAGATCTTTCGGTATGCCATTGAGAATAATTAACCATAATATTATCTAGGAGTTTAGTAGCTTCTCCTAGAGTAATTTCCATAAAAGTACCTCCTGCGGCCGAATCTAAAAGATTTCTAGAAGCAAAATTCAATCCGGCATATAAATTTTGTATGATCATCCATAAATTTAAACCATGAGTAGGGCAATTTCGTATCATCAATTTCATCCTCTCCCAAGATTGTGCAACATGTTCATGATCAAGTTGCTTAAAATTCATAATATCGTTCCTAAGGGACATGATCTTAGCGGGAGGAAAATACTTGGAAATAAAAGCATCTTTACACTTATTCCATGAATCAATACTATTTTTAGTCAAAGATGAAAACCAAGTTTTAGCACGATCTCGAAGTGAAAACGGAAATAGCTTCAATTTAACAATATCATTATCCACATCTTTTTTCTTTTGCATATCACACAACTCAATGAAACTATTCAGATGGGATGCGGCATCTTCACTAGGAAGGCCGGAAAATTGATCTTTCATAACAAGATTCAGCAAAGCGGCATTAATTTCATAAGATTCCGCACTAGTGGCGGGAGCAATCGGAGTACTAATAAAATCATTGTTATTAGTGTTGGAAAAGTCACACAATTTGGTATTCTCTTGAGTCATCGTGACAAAGCAAGCAATCTAACACATGAGCAAACAAAAAGGCAAACGAAAAAGGCGAACGGAAGAAGGGCGAATAAAAAGGCAAATCTTTTCGAAAATCGTTTTAGAAGTGGGGGAGAGGAAAACGAGAGGCAAATGGCGAACAATGTAATGCAAGAGATGAGAGTTTATGATGGGTACTTGGTATGTCTTGACTTGGCGTAGATCTCCCCGGCAACGGCGTCAGAAATTCTTCCTGCTACTTCTTGAGCTTGCGTTGGTTTTTCCCTTGAAGAGGAAAGGGTGATGCAGCAAAGTAGAGATAAGTATTTCCCTCAGTTAGAGAACCAAGGTATCAATCCAGTAGGAGACAACGCACAAATCACCAATACCTGCACAAACAATCAAACACTTGCACCCAACGCGATAAAGGGGTTGTCAATCCCTTCACGGTCACTTGCAAAAGTGAGATCTGATAGAGATAGATAAAACTAAACAAAAGATAAAGTAAATATTTTTAGTGTTTTTGGTTTATAGATCTGAAAATAAAAGATTGCAAAATAGTAGATCCGAAAGTAATATGATGGAAAATAGACCTGGGGGCCATAGGTTTCACTAGAGGCTTCTCTCAAGATAGCAAATAATACGGTGGGTGAACAAATTACTGTCGAGCAATTGATAGAAAAGCGCAAAGTTATGACGATATCACTAGTAGAAAAAGGCCCATTTGTCCCGGTTCTTAAGGCCCATTTGTCCCGGTTCGGGAACCGGGACTAAAGGGTCGGGACTAAAGCCCAACACCTTTAGTCCCGGTTCTTATACGAACCGGGACAGATGGGGCTCCACGTGGCCGCTGCGGCGAGCCCAAAGAGGAGGGCCTTTAGTCCCGATTGGTAACACCAACCGGGACCAAAGATCATCCACGTGTCAGCAGCTCAGGAGCTGGGGTTTTTTTTTTGAAAGAGGGGGGGGGGGGGGGGGTTTGGGGGTTTTGGGGGTTTTGTAGGGTTAATTTGGGTTTCATATATTGTGTTAGCTAGCTAATAGCTAGAGAGAAGTGTCCTCTCTTATCTCCGTGCTTGGTCGACGCTACGTACTATACGTATAAGAGGACTCGGCACGCTAGCTAGTAAGCAAATGAAGGAAACCATTAAGTACACAAGATCGTCATGAACATATACAGAGAGAAGTGATCGACCTCCTCCTTCTCCGAGAGATTGGTCGAACAACAAGTTTTCGTATATCTATCCGACGCTACTAGCTACATATATACAATATAAGATCTCTTACAATCCCTAACATTTGATGTCAAGTTCCACATGGTATTCTCCGGCTAGATTGATGACGTGGTCAAGAAAGAATCCCGCCAATTCCTCTTGAATTGCTTTTATGTGATCTTGTGGTAGGAGTTCATCCCGCATCTGCCAAATCTAATTTGAAGAAGGGGGTCAATACATATATATGAATGAAACTCAACACAAATGATGGTAATAAAATAAAATTGTGAATATTATTGCTTACGCACTTCATATTGTTTTTCAGAGTAGCCCCGCTTAGAGGTCGTCGCATTGTAGATGTACTCGCAAACGTAGTATCCACAAAAATTATTCCCGCCTTCCTGCCACAACCACTTTACGAGAAATAAAGGTCAATCAAACTGATAATCAAGCATTATAAATGGTATTGATTAAACTAGCTAGAATCAATGGGAGATGCGCGGAACTAGCTAGTAGTACTTACTTTCGGGTGTGTAAATCGCAGCTCCCCCGGCAGTCCCGGAGCTTCTGTGGTGAACACTTTCCAAACCCTGCGAGACAAAGAAAATAATTACTTGATATTAGGAAATGACCAAAGTTGCCGATATGGTGCGATAATGATCGATTGAACTTACTTCTGGAGCATTTCAGTCATGGCCGCATACTCCTTGGGATCTTTTCGTCTTGAGTCTAAGACGGTTACTAGTCCCTGCTCAAGCTTAATCTCTAGGAGAATAAAGTGGAAGCTGCGCACGCATGCATAACTCATCAATTACATTACTATAACCTCGAGTAATAAGGGAAACCGAATATGCAGAAGATAGTAACACTCACTTGAAGTTGTAAGGAAAGAGTATTTTATCTTTGTTTTGATTTTTAAGCAACGATTGTAGCAAGTTGGCCTCGGTTTCTTTCGCATGATATGTAACCGTCCATTCATCTATGAGATTTGTGTTAATGAACCCAATATCATAGATTTATGCATTTCTGCATTCGACGATCTTCAATCTGCATAATATAGTGAGGATAATTATATATACATGCAATGAAAGAGCTGAGCTATATATAGAGACTTAATTACAGAAGTATAGTACTTACAGACAGTAGCAAGTGATGATTATTTTATCGAGGTCCTTTTGATTGAAAAACTAGAAGAACTCCTCAAATGGAACAGACAACAGATCAATTCCAACGAGGTCGTGCTCCTCTTTAACTCTCAGCGTCAAAATATCCTTCCCGGACTTGCAGGTGTCCATATACCACTTATGGAATCTTCGCATCATCGTTGTTAGAGGAGGATCACTAGGTCTGACGAGAGGCTTCCCATACTGGTATTTGTGTTTGTCCACCTCCATTGTATCAAAATGTGCATCGTCGGGCAGGTAATCACTAGGATTGGTACCGGGCAGCATCCCCGGCAGATTTGCGATGATATCGCTAGACACCTTGAGCGGGGGGCACGATTGGTTTGCCTGTTCGCCGAGCTGTTTAATTTTTTTCCCTCTTCTTCGTTGTTGTAACCTTTATTCACTTGAAGTAGTTCCCGACTGGCGCGCTCCTTCCACTGCCTTTTTCAGAGCGCGGACATGGTTGTCATTTGGCGGAGGCGGTGGTGGTCGCTTAAGGTTCTTCAAAGTGCGCTTCAATTTCACCGGATCCATCTTCTCCTCCGGAGGTGGATTTTTCTTTGCAAAAAAGTCCTTCACTTGGGCTTGAAGGATCTCCTCGTTTTCCTCCTCGGTCATCTCGTATGGTAATCTATCTAGAGGCTTGATAGATGGACCGAATTTGTATTGCCTCCCGCCTCTGGCTGTACTGCTAGACGCCGGCCGAGCAGCCGGAGTGGCTGCGGCTGTCTTCCTTCGTTGCTTACGAGGCAGAGAAGGAGGCGGAGTTCTACGACGCGCCGGAGTAGCCGGAGTGGCGGCGGCTGTCTTCCGCTGTTGTTGACGAGGCGGAGAAGGAGGCGGGCTGCTCGGACACGCCGGCGCAGGTGGAGAAGGAGGCGGAGTGCCGCCACGCGCCGGAGCAGCTGGAGAAGGAGGCGGAGTGCCGCCACGCGCCGGAGCAGCCGAAGAAGGAGGCGGAGTGCCCTGATCACTCGCCAGAGGAGGAGGAGGAGGAGGAGGCGGAGTGCCCTTACTCGCCGGAGGAGGAGGCGGAGGCGTCCAGTTCGGAAGGTTGATGAGCTCCTTCCGCCATAGACATGGAGTCTTCAGAGCAAGACCCAGCTGAGTCTCCCCTTCACCGGTAGGGTGGTCAAGCTCGAGCTCCTCAAATCCACCCATTATTTCATCGGCCATCACAACAGCATAGCCTTCTGGAATCGGAAGGCAGTGAAAAGTTGCGCCGGGTTGAGGAGCTGCAACAGAGCCGACAGCCGCCTTGACTTTGAGGTGCTGCCATTGCGCCATAAGGTGGCAATCTTGAGCCTCCATGATAGCATCCACGGGGTAGCTGGGAGCCGTGAAGTGAGGCTGCTGAAGGAGCTCGGTGGATGCCACGCTGCTTCTTCGCTGAGATGGCGGGGTAGCTTCTAGGGTAGCTTCAGCAGGTCGCTGCCTCTGAACTAGTGCTTGTTCCTCTAGCGCTCGTACCCTTGCATTCAGCTTCTACAGTTCGGTCTGCTCCACTTTCCTCCTCCTCTCCCGGGTTTTGTAACCGCCTGCGCTGGGAAACCCTTCCTTCCATGCAACGGAGCCTGCCGTGCCTCGTGTTTGTCCTGGGTGCTCAGGATTCCCGAGGGCCTATGTGAGCTCATTGTTCTCTCTGTCGGGAACGAATGTCCCTTGCTGCGCTACGGCGATATACTTCTGAAGCTTCTTGACGGGTATTTCAAGTTGCTCCTTCATCCAACGGCACTTCCCTGTTTCAGGGTCCAAGGTTCCCCCAACCCCGAAGAACCAAGTCCTTGAACGGTCTGGCCAGTTCAATGTCTCTGGTTCGACCCCTTTATCAAGTAGGTCCTTCTCGGCCTTGTCCCACAACGGCTGGGCTTTGAGGTAGCCACCTGACCCCGTGCGATGGTGATACTCCTTCTTTGCAGCATTTTTCTTGTTTGTCGCTGACATCTTCTTACTCTTCTCCGATGTCTTGTGGGCCACAAATGCGGGCCAGTGATCTCTTATCTTCTCAAATCGGCCGGTGAATTCTGGAGTCTTCCCTTTGTCGACAAACATTGATTTCAACTCATTCTTCCACCTCCTGAATAGATCTGCCATCTTCTTAAGAGCATGAGCCTTGACCAATGGCTCTATAACTAGCTTATCTGGATCCTCCTCTGGCGGTAGGGTGAAATTTGCCTTCAGCGCGGTCCAAAGATCATCTTTCTGTCTATTGTTGACAAAAGACACTTGAGGGTCTTCGCTCTTAGGCTTATTCCATTGGTGGATGCTGATCGGGATCATGTCCCTAACAAGAACCCCGCACTGAGCAGAAAATGCTTCCTTGGTCCGGCTGGGTTCAATCGGTTGGCCATCGCCCTTGATTGCTGTGATCGTGAACCTTTCATCCTGGCGCAACCTTTTCTTCGGGCCTCGTCTCGTTACCTAAGTTTGGCTCGATCCGGAGGGCTAGAAAAGAAGAAAGAAGAGAGTTAATATGTGTACATACGAAAACAATTAATGCATCAATTAGCTAGTCAGCACAGGCTTAATTAATATATATACCTCGCCGGACTTTGCAACATCTCCTTCCTCCGTTCGCTCACCGGAGCAGTCATCACGGTCTCCTTCTTCCACCGGCATTCCGTCACCGGAGCCATCATAATCATGTCCTTCCACCTCCATTGTTCGATCACCGGAGCCTGCTTCACCCTCTCCTTCTAGACCATCGGTGTCGTTGAGATACGACAAGACATCACCTCCGTCGAGGATTATGTCCCCCAACAACTGTTTTGCTTCGATGTCTCGGTGCTCCATAGTTTCTGCAAATATTACAACATGGCAATTAATATACAAACATGACAGATGGATATATTAGTGCAAACGTAGACCTAGCTAGCTCGACGCTTCTACGGTTTGGGGTGGCCTCGACAACGCTTCTAGGGTTTGGGGTGGCCTAGGCAACGCTTCTAGGGTTTGGGGTGGCCTCGACAACGCTTCTAGGGTTTGGGTCGGACCGCCTCTCTCATGAATGTCCGACGTCCGGACCGACAAGGGATTTAACAAAATGACGCCATTCTGGATGTGCAGAAAATGGTCCATATTTTTCCTGATCTCATCTACCCTTCTATATGTCACGTTGTCTAGTGTCAAAGAATTCAAGAAAACCATGACTTCATCATTAGCCGGAAATGACAGGCGTATAATGGTACGAAGCTCTTCAAAGTTGTTTTGGAACGGAGTTCCCGATAGAATAATTCGCTTTTTGGTACAAAGTTCAGCAAGAGCCTTCCGAATATCGCTATTTGGAAGGCCTTTGCTGAAATTCGTACCAAAAGGAGAATTATTCTATCCAGAACTCCATTCCAAAACAACTTTGAAGAGCTTCGTAGCATCATACGCCTGTTACTTCCGACTAATGATGAAGCCATGGATTTCTTCAATACTTTGACAGACAACGTGACATATAGAAGAATATATATATAGATGAGATCAGAAAAAAATTGGATCAACTTGTGCACATCCATAATGGGGGCATTCTTGATAAATCTATATATGTCAAAATTCAAACTTTGATATATGATCAAACTTTGACATATGATCAAATATTGCGTATGTCAAAATTCAAACTTTGAGATATGATCAAACTTTGATATATGATCAAATATTGCATATGTCAAAATTCAAACTTTGACATATGATCAAACTTTGATATATGTCCACCGCGATATAAAATAATACATAGACTTGTTCGGGCGAGAGGGGGTTGATCGACGTCCCCCCTCATGTCGAAGTTACCGGAGTTATCTTCTAGTGGTTTGGGTGGCCTCGAGAGTTTGTCGGGTAGGGGCGGGAGGGGGTAGGAGATCGACAACGCTTTTTTTCTAGGGTTTGGGTGGCCTCGAGAGTTGGTCGCCCGGTATATCGAGAGGGGGGTGAACATTTTACCTTAGTAACTTAGAAAAAAATGTTATCGGGGAGGGGGTATATCGACCCCCCCCCCTCATGTCGAAGTTATCAGGGAGGGGCTATATCGACAACGACATACATATAGCCACATACATATAAAAAAATTCTATGAACATCCATACATACATATATATGGCTATTAAAAAAATTCATCATATAAAAAAAAATGTTATCGGGGAGGGGGTATATCGCAAACTTTGACATAAATGACTTTGATCATGCACAATTTTCCTATACATACACAATATGAACATATACATAAATTGACAAAGAAAATTCTATGAACAAAAAAAAAATCATAAAAATTCTATGAACATAAAAATTCTAACTTTTGCATATTCTTTGCATATGAACATACATACATTTTCTTATTTTTTTCTTAAATGTAACTTTTGCATATATGAACATACATACATAAATTATACATACATGGAAAAAAAATTGCTATGAACAAAAAAAACATCATATATGAACATTTTGTATATACATCCATATCCATCCATCCATACATACATACATACATGGACAAAAAAATGCTATGAACAAAAACATCAATTTTGGTCCAATCTTGGCATTGAACTACAACCCAATTTTTCCTTGCTAAAAAAAATCTGAATTTTTTACATCTTTTAGTCCTTCCAACTAAACCCTTAAGTCCAGAAGGGCAGCCCCAATTTCATCAAGCAAGTCCACCAAAAAAATTCATGTAGTTTCTGTCCAGCACTAAATTTTAATAAAACTTGCACTAAGAAGTTTTTCCTTTTATCAAACCAACTTAACCATCTTCACTAACATCCAAGGAGACATCATCCTGCCAAGTTTCACATAAAACAAAGTTCCCTAGCAAGCCCTAGCATTTCATCAAACACCTTGTGGACATGGCTGAAACTTTGCACTGAACCAACTTCACCATCATCACATACATGGAGGAAGGACAGAGGAGAGGGGTGGGAGGGAGGAGGGAGTACCGGCCTGGCCGGCGGGCACTGGTGCGGCAGCGTTGACGGCAGGGTAGGGGCGTGGCGGGGCTTCGGGGCAGGGCAGGGGCGCGGCGGCGTTGGCGTCGAGGTCGAGGCAGGGGCGCACGATGTCGGCGTTGGGGCAGGGCAGGGGCGTGGGGCGATGGCGACGAGGAGCGGGCGGCGACGGCGACGGCGACCTCGGGGCGGCGACGGCGAGCACGGGCAGCCTGGCGGCGTCGATGAGCTCGGCGTCGTCGGTGGGCAAATGGTCGATGAAAACTGAAAAATTCGTAAGTCCTACTTATATACACAGAGCATTGGTCCCGGTTCGTGGCACAAACCGGGACGAATGCCACCCTTTGGTCCCGGTTCGTGCCACCAACCGGGACCAAAGGTCTCTTTTCAGCAGCCCAATGGGCGGGAAACAGAGACCTTTGGTCCCGGTTGGTGGCACGAACCGGGACCAAAGGGGGGGCATTGGTCCCGGTTTGTTCCACCAACCGGGGCCAATGCCGCCCCTTTCGTCCCGGTTGGTGCTACCAACCGGGACCAAAGACCTTGCGCTGGCGCGGTGCGGTGGGATGTTTAGTCCCACCTCGCTAGTTGAGAGAGCTCGAGAGTGGTTTATAAGCGCTGCTGCGCCGGCCCTCTCGAGCTCCTCTCAACTACAGGCTTTCATGCCTTCTCTGCTACTCTTTGCCGTGGGCCTGCTGGGCCTCTGCGGGCCTGAATCCTGGCCCATGGATGGGTTTCTAGTCGTATTCAGGCCGTGGTGGCCCAGTAGGTGGCATTTTTTATTTTTTTTCTAGTTTTTTTGTTTTCTTTTTTGCTTTATTTATTTTATTTTGTTTCTACTTACAACAAAATACAAACTGTTTTTCAGTGATTCTTTTTGCTTTTAGGTAATAAAAATTATAAACTTGCTGTTGGTGCCATTAGTTTTCCAATTTGAATAGTTTAAATTTGAATTCTTTGAAATTTTTGTGAATCACTAGTTTGTGATTAACTTTACTATAAAAATAGATTTTGGAGTGATTCTTTTTCCTGCTATTTAATATTACTGTGTTTTATCATTATATTCAAAAACAGTTTTTGTTATTTTAGTTTCTAACAAAAAAATATTTATGATAATTCCTTTTGCTATTAAAGTTTCTAATAAAAAAAGTTCTTTATGAAAATTCTTTTTGCTTTTAATGTTTTGAACAGAAAATACTTTAATAATTTTAGTTGCATAAATTTTAGTTGATTCCTTTTGCTATTAGAGTTTCATTAAAGTTTTCTAGTTCATTCTTTTTTCTATTAGAGTTTCATTAAAGTTTTCTAGTTCATTCTTTTAGTTTATTATTTTTGCTATTAGAGTTTCATAAAAGTTGAGAGGGTTACGGCAAAAACTGGATGCACTTCGTGTACAAAATGGACAATCTCTTTCGAAGTATCAGGGTTTCGGACGAAAACTCATCTGTTACAAAGGGATTCCATTTTTTTGAACTTATTTGAACTCCAGACTTTTTGTGTGTTCAAAATGAACCATTCAAAGCCACATCATCAATTTTCAACCCTTTCTAACTTCATCTGTTATTTTTCATGCATTTACTGATTTTTTTGAGCTAAATGACCCTGAAATTGAAAAGCACTTCAGATGAAGTCTGAAGAGGTTGAAAATTGGCATGGTATCATCATTTCACCCACATAGCATGTGCTAAAAAGTTGAGAGGGTTACGGCAAAAACTGGATGCACTTCGTGTACAAAATGGACAATCTCTTTCGAAGTATCAGGGTTTCGGACGAAAAACTCACTGTTACAAAGGGATTTCATTTTTTTGAATCCAGACTTTTGTGTGTTCAAAATGAACCATTCAAAGCCACATCATCAATTTTCAACCCTTTCGACTTCATCTGTTATTTTTCATGCATTTATGATTTTTTTGAGCTAAAGACCCTGAAATTGAAAAGCACTCACATGAAGTCTGAAGAGGTTGAAAATTGGCATGATATCATCATTTCACCCACATAGCATTGCTAAAAAGTTGAGAGGGTTACGGCAAAAAACTGGATGCACTTCGTGTACAAAATGGACAATCTCTTTCGAAGTATCAGGGTTTCGGACAAAAACTCATTGTTACAAAGGGATTTCATTTTTTTTAAACTTATTTGAACTCCAAACTTTTTGTGTGTTCAAAATGAACCATTCAAAGCCACATCATCAATTTCAACCCTTTCTGACTTCATCTGTTATTTTCATGCATTTACTGATTTTTTTGAGCAAATGACCCTGTGAATTGAAAAGCACCTTCACATGAAATACTGAAGAGGTGAAATTGGCGCATGATATCATCATTTCACCCACATAGCATGTGCTAAAAAGTTGAGAGGGTTACGGCAAAAACTGGATGCACTTCGTGTACAAAATGGACAATCTCTTTCGAAGTATCAGGGTTTCGGACAAAAACTCATCTGTTACAAAGGGATTTCATTTTTTTGAACTTATTTGAACTCCAGACTTTTTGTGTGCTCAAAATGAACCATTCAAAGCCATATCATCAATTTTCAACCCTTTCTGACTTCATCTGTCTTCACTTTTTCTTCGCTTGTGTCCTTTGCTTATTGCGCCGTAACCATGGATATTCTTCATCGCTTAACAGGGTGCTTGGGTCAGCCTTGACTTTGACGGGAGGAATTTCATGAAACTTTTCATAATCTTCAGACATGTCTGTCTTACCCTCCACTCCCACGATGTCTCTTTTCCCTGAAAGAACTATGTGGCGCTTTGGCTCATCGTATGATGTCTTCGCTTCCTTATCTTTTCTTTTTCTCGGTTTGGTAGACATGTCCTTCACATAGAAAACCTGCACCACATCATTGGCTAGGACGAATGGTTCGTCTGTGTACCAAGATTGTTCAGATCCACTGTTGTCATTCCGTAATGTGGCTCTACCTGTACCCCGCCTCCTGACAGATTGACCCATTTGCACTTAAACAAAGGGACCTTAAAATCATGTCCGTAGTCAAGTTCCCATATGTCCACTATGTAACCATAATATGTGTCCTTTCCCCTCTTGGTTGCTGCATCAAAGCGGACACCGCTGTTTTGGTTGGTGCTCTTTTGATCTTGGGCGATCGTGTAAAATGTATTCCCATTTATCTCGTATCCTTTGTAAGTCAATACAGTCGAAGATGGTCCCCTGGACAATGAGTACAGCTCATCAGAAACAGTGTTGTCACCTCTGAGACGTGTTTCCAACCAACTGCCGAAAGTCCTGATGTGTTCACAAGTAATCCAGTCGTCACACTGCTCCGGGTGTTTGGAGCGCAGAATGTTCTTGTGTTCATCGACATACGGGGTCACCAAGGTAGAGTTCTGTAGAACTGTGTAGTGTGCTTGAGACCAAGAATGCCCGTCCCTGCATATTATTGAGTCCCCTCCTAGCGTGCCTTTTCCAGTCAGTCTCCCCTCATACCGCGATTGAGGGAGACCAATCTTCTTAAGGTCAGGAATGAAGTCAACACAAAACCCAATGACATCCTCTGTTTGATGGCCCTTCGCAGGAACCCTCTTCCTGGGGGGCTTGCCGTCAACATCACCAGGGTCATCTCGTCTGATCTTATACCGCAATGCACCGCATACCGGGCATGCGTTCAAATCCTCGTACGCACCGCGGTACAGGATGCAGTCATTAGGGCATGCATGTATCTTCTGCACCTCCAATCCTAGAGGGCATACGACCTTCTTTGGTGCGTACGTACTGTCGGGCAATTCGTTATCCTTTGGAAGCTTCTTCTTCAATATTTTCAGTAGCTTCTCAAATCCTTTGTTAGGCACAACATTCTCTGCCTTCCACTGCAGCAATTCCAGTACGGTACCGAGCTTTGTGTTGCCATCTTCGCAATTGGGGTACAACCCTTTTTGGTGATCCTCTAACATGCGATCGAATTTCAGCTTCTCCTTTTCAGTTTTGCACTGTCTCCTTGCATCAACAATGACCCGGCGGAGATCATCATCAGGCACATCGTCTGGTTCCTCTTGATCTTCAGCTTCCCCCATTGCAGCATCACCGTATTCAGGGGGCACATAGTTGTCATCGTCCTCTTCTTCTTCGCTGTCTTCCATCATAACCCCTATTTCTCCGTGCCTGGTCCAAACATTATAGTATGGCATGAAACCCTTCTCAAGCAGGTGGGTGTGAAGGATTTTCCGGTCAGAGTAAGACTTCGTATTCCCACATATAGGGCATGGACAACACATAAAACCATTCTGCTTGTTTGCCTCAGCCACTTCAAGAAAGTTATGCACGCCCTTAATGTACTCGGAGGTGCGTCTGTCACCGTACATCCATTGCCGGTTCATCTGCGTGCATTATATATAATTAAATGTGTAAAAAACCATTACAAAACATCATGAATAGATAAGTGACCAAATTAATAGAAGTTCATCATCACATTAAAACCAAAGTACATACATAGTTCTCATTGAACAACATATAACTCTCCAGAGCATCTAATTAAACCATACATTGAAACTATGTAAAACATTTCAATGCAACAACAAATGCGATCATAATCGCAACCAAGGTAACAATTGATCCAACGGCATAATGATACCAAGCCTCGGTATGAATGACATATTTTCTATACTTTCTAATCTTGAAGCTCATTGCATCCATCTTGATCTTGTGATCATCGACGACATCCGCAACATGCAACTCCAATATCATCTTCTCCTCCTCAATTTTTTTCAATTTTTCCTTCAAGTAATTGTTTTCTTCTTCAACTAAATTTAACCTCTCGACAATAGGGTCGGTTGGAATTTCCGGTTCACATACCTCCTAGATAAAAAAATCTATGTCTCGTTGGTCGGCATAATTGTCATAAACAATAAATGAACCAAATAGTTATAAAATATAATATATTCCACATCCGAATCATAGACAGGACGAGGGCCGACGGGGGCGGATACCAAAACCATCGCACTATATAATAACAAACAATAATAAAAGTAAGAAAACTAGACAAGTATCTATCTAAATCATACAAGTAAGAATTTTTTTTCTTTTAGAAAGAAGATAAGAACAAGAGGCTCACCACGGTTATGCCGGCGACGAGATCGGCGCGGGCGATCGACGGCGGTGAAGACGGGGACGGGACGTGACGGACCGCTAAACCTAGACAAATCTTGAGGAAAATGGAGCTTGAAGGTCGAGCTTCGAGAGGAGAAAGCTTAACTAGTGTGGCTCGGGCATTTCATCAAACACCTCATGTGCATAGGAGGTGAGCTAGAGCACCACAAAGCTCTCCCCTCGCCGGCCAAAAAAAACAGAGCAGTGTGGAGTGCTCTACTCGCCGGCGATGGGGTATATATAGCCACCTCATAGGTCCCGGTTCGTGCGTGGAACCGGGACTAAAGGCCCCCCTTCTGTCCCGGTTCAAGCCATGAACCGGGACAAATGGATGTGGGCCAGGAGCGAGGCCCATTGGTCCCGGTTCGTGCCAGGAACAGGGACAAATGGGTCCAGACGAACCGGGACCAATGCCCACGAGGCCCCGGCCGGCCCCCTGGGCGCATGAACCGGGATGTATGCCCCCCATGGGTCCCGGTTTGTGACTGAACCGGGACTAATGGGCTGGGCTGGCCCGAAACAAAGCCCTGTTTTCTACTAGTGTATCCAAGGCAATGATTATGAAATATAGGCATCACGTCCGTGTCAAGTAGACCGACTCCTGCCTGCATCTACTACTATTACTCCACACATCGACCGACTCCTGCCTGCATCTAGAGTATTAAGTTCATGAAGAACAGAGTAACGCTTTAAGTAAGATGACATGATGTAGAGGAATAAACTCAAGCAATATGATGTAAACCCCATCTTTTTATCCTCGATGGCAACAATACAATACGTGCCTCATTGCCCCTACTGTCACTGGGAGAGGACACCGCAAGATTGAACCCAAAGCCAAGCACTTTTCCCATTGCAAGAAAAACCAATCTAGTTGGCCAAACCAAACCGATAGTTCGAAGAGAATTACAAGGATATCAAATCATGCATAAAAGAATTCAGAGAAGATTCAAATAATATTCATAGATAAGCTGATCATAAATC
This sequence comes from Thinopyrum elongatum, assembly GCA_011799875.1. NCBI lineage: Eukaryota > Viridiplantae > Streptophyta > Magnoliopsida > Poales > Poaceae > Thinopyrum > Thinopyrum elongatum. The sequence goes on along the minus strand of CM022298.1, from coordinate 41,414,209 downwards.
CACAATTCATCGGATCTCGACAAACACACCGCAAAAGAAGATTACATCGGATAGATCTCCAAGAACATCAAGGAGAACATTGTATTGAGAATCAAAGAGAGAGAAGAAGCCATCTAGCTACTAGCTATGGACCCGTAGGTCTGAGGTAAACTACTCACGCTTCATCGGAAGGGCAATAGAGTTGATGTAGAAGCCATCCGTGATCGAATCCCCCTCCGGCAGGATGCCGGAAAAGGCCCCAAGATGGGATCTCACCGGAACAGAAGGTTGCGGCGGTGGAAAAGTGTTTTCATGGATGCTTCTGGTGGTTTGGGAATATATGTGAATATATAGGAGGAAGATCTAGGTCAGGGGGTCACCGAGGGGCCCACAAGGCAGGGGGCGCGCCCTCCCCCCTTGTGGCCGCCTTGTGGTTCTTCTGACTTGCACTCCAAGTCTCCTGGGTGTCTTCTGGTCCAAGGAAAATTATCGCAAAGGTTTTATTCCGTTTGGACTCCGTTTGGTATTCCTTTTCTGCGAAGCTCAAAAACAAGGGAAAAACAGAAACTGGCACTGGGCTCTAGGTTAATAAGTTAGTCCCAAAAATAATATAAAATAGCATATTAATGCATATAAAACATCCAAAACAAATAATATAATAGCATGGAACAATAAAAAATTATAGATACGTTGGAGACGTATCAGTGACTGCGATAGGGTGGTCCTTCCCACATGACCCAGAAACCATCGGGTATAGGGAGCCTTGATGCATACAGTTGTCCCTACTAAACTGTTTCTGATATCTCGAATATCCGAAACGCTCCATCCTTGCAACTCGTTTGTGCTCGGATTGCCATCGCAGTCGGTATTCTGTGGTGCTACATTTACGATGCGTGACCCATCACGAATGGTTCACGATTATAGAAGCAGACAATCACACACATTTACTTTTCCTCGACTGTATGTGATTCGATGTAAGAGTGCACACAGTTGTCGCTATAAAACAGTATGCGAAGCTTGAAAAATCCCACACGATTCATCTGTCGTACCCGCATCGGATGATCGACCTATCGCGCGCGTTCTTCTATGACCAAACGTTTGTGATGCGCACAACATCACAAACAGTCCATAATTGCGAAGCGTGTGTGATAAGGTGACTATCGCAAAGATTTAATAAGAAAGAACTGTGTGCGATGTTGTTGTTAATCGCACACATTTTTTCTTGGCTGATCGTGTGTGCAGTAGAGATTGATCGCACACGTAGTGGATCCTAGAAACGTGTCTGTTCTCCATGTCTATCCCAGACGTTTCACTTTCGTAAACCGTGTGCAGTGTAATCCCTAATTAATCCCTAATTTAAAAATCACATGTTTTGAATTTTAAAGTAGGCAATCACTTATTTCATATCCAACCATGTTTATTACAAATATAGGTTCAACCACGAATGCAAAATTCGATGCACAGGTACATATACTGAAGAACTACAGAAGCACCAAGTAAAGAATGATGAACCATAGTTGTACTAAAGACTGTAAAGAGAGAGGCGAAAGACATTCTGGTTGCTGAAGAAGGTGAAGCGGAATGCCCATATTGTGCCCTCCTCCATGCGTAATGCGCGCACGACTCTAGGCCAGCCCCTTGTGATGGCTGCCCGTCCATCCTTCACTGTCTTCATTAGGACTTCTCAATGCTCATTGTAGTCTGGATGAAATAATTTAACCTTCATTGCGTGTCCACCAATCATGTACTTTGCGAGGCAATCTTGAGTGAACTGCTTCAGGAACCACTGCAAACAAAAAAGATTCAGACATTGTTGTCTAACAACTCATTATGGGCAGTAAAAAGAGAAGGCTGCAGAGTTTGTAGTTACCATCCTACAACTCACTGTTGTGTTGGATAGAGCATAAACAAATAATTTGCTTGCCACCATTCGTATCTTTTTGCTAATAATCCTTATCAGTTTCCTCACTTGATGCCTGTTCATGAATATCCCATTGCCCCATATGCAAAAAAGGTCGATGCGTGGATCCTTGCCAAGGGCATATGTACCTACAAGCAACAAGTCAATATTAGAAGCTAACAAGTGTCCAGGCCTGGATCTATATGCACTACATTATGGAATGACGGGGGGAGAACAAGCCGAGGGATGAAACTAACCTCGGCGGAAAACTCTCGTTATTGTCCTGCATAAGTAGTGGAAAGGCATGATAAGCATAGCAACCTTAACATCAAACAAATATAGCAAAGGTAAACAACATCATCTTCAAATGATAGCTTGAATGTGTTGGTTTCAGCATGCTGTTAAAGCAGATATAAAATGGAAGGCAATGTTACCGACAACAGGCTTAACAGCCATCAAATATTGCAATTCAAACTGGTATTGTTGAAAATGAATAGAACATATGTAATGCTTAAACATCACACTGGATAAATGTGTAAAACTGAAATAAAGGGCATGTGTTAACTACACCAGGCATAACTGGAACCAAATATAGCCGTTCAAACTGGTATTGATGCAGTCGAGCGGCACAGTTCTGACTTGCACATAATGAACATCACATTGTTAATGACTGAAATAAACAAGGCATAAATGATCAGTATAACAACCAAATATAGCCATTGAAAACTGGACAGAGTCTCACTGCAACCAACCTAACAAGCAAATACAGATAAACAGGGCATATGCTTGAAAACTGGACAAATGCTCACTGCAACCAACCTAACAAGCAAATACAGATAAACAAGGCATCTGCTTGAAAACTGGACAAATGCTCACTGCAACCAACCTAACAACCAAATACAGATAAACAAGGCATCTTCTTGATAACTGGACAAATGCTCACTGCAACCAACCTAAGAACCAAATACATATAAACAAGGCATCTGCTCGATAACTCGAAAAATGCTCACTGCAACCAACCTAACAACCAAATACAGATAAACAAGGCATCTACTTACTATAAACAACCAAATATATCCATTCGTGAAACTGAAGTGGACAATTCATACTTAAACATCACATAGCCCTATTGAACAATATATTTTTGCATAACTGAAATAATTAAACACGGCACAGTTAAAACACCGCACAGAAAATGCTACTACTACAAAGGGTACGGGTTGGCAAACTATAAAAGGTAAGATTTGTTGATAGGATGTTGCCTCACATGTCATGGACAGGATCCTTCTAGTTGGAAGAGCACAGACCCATGGTGCGCTCTCTGATGTCACAGATGGGCTGTTTCACCTTGGAAGAACCTTTGTGGGTGCCCTCCTCGTGGTCGTGGTTGATGAGATCTGACTTGGCAATTGAGGATCCCAAGCCGGCGTCGTAGAACGTGTCCTTCAGAAATGACAAAATGGGCTCGATGGCCATACAAGGATCGCAAATCCTTAACCGCGTGGCGGAGGAGATCAGCGGCAGGGTCGTCAAAGAGATCAACGGCGGTTGAACCAGAGGGGTTGGGGATGGACCACTTAACCTGTGACATGGCCCGCGTGAAGCCCTCGTTGTCGATGAGTTTGATGTCGTAGCCAGCTTTCCCGAGATACAGTAATACGCTAGCCCGCTGACATGAAGCCTTCGGCATGGCAACGTAGTCAACGTCTTCGCCGGCTTCCGCGGCGACGTGTTGCTCCGGGATCGACAGGTCGGGGCGAACGGCGGCCACCTCGCCAACGTCCGTCGGAGAGGCCATGATAAACCTCTTCTTGGCTGAACGCTTGTCAGGCTCCCCGGGATACGTGGTCGAGCTTAGGCTGCGACATTCTGGAGCAGGGGATGTGGATCTGGCGGGGAGGGACACCGCAGGTCGCATCTAAAAACTCAGGGGAGTGGGGTGACGGTATGGGAATCGCTGGGTGACCTAAACTTTATTATCTAAGCTAGGAGGAACGGGCAAACCGGCAGTGGTTGGCGGCAGCGGCGGCAGCGAGCTAGGGTTCGAGGGGGGAGGGGGCCAGGTGGGGGACTGTGGAGGAGGGGTGGTGTTTGAGGATACGTCGCGGCTACTGAAAATTTTAGTAATGGTGGGTGGAGATGGTGGTGGACGAGGGAGGGCGATGGTTCAAATGCCTCGGCTACTGCAATTTTACTATAAGGTCGGTGCTGGAGGAGTGTGGGCGACGGTTGAAGTACGACGGCTACTAAAATTTGGGTAAAGGAATTGATGCGGAGCGGGAGTACCCAAGATCGCGCACGGTCCAATAAGAATATGCGTGTTTGATAATAAGAAAAAGTGGCGGAACCGCTGATTTTTGCAACGCTCAAGGCGGGTAGTTTGTTTTTGGATTTCTAGCTAGCTGGTCCATCGCACACGGTTCATCCTAATTTTCAGACGCGGACGTGGAATTCAATCTAAATAAACTACCCGCCTTTAGCTTGCGCAGGTGGTGATTTTACAGCGCACTTGCATCGCACACGGTTAAGCCAGTACCTCCACTGTAGCACCCCAAAAATTTAATCATGTTTTACCAACAAAAAAAAATTAGGCCAGAAATAAAATTTTGAATTATATTAAGACCTTTGTTATTTTCGGAGTATTTTCTGCCATCTGTTTTTCAAAACTCTTCCCTCCATATAGCAATTTTTGGAAATAATATTGTGGCTTTGGTAGTTTTCTCAAATCATTTCAATTACATTTTAATAACAGTAAGAATTATGTTCATAATAAAATTTGCCCAAAACAATTCTTTTAATAGCATTTACAACACTTTAAATGCTTCTGTTGCACTACAACTATTTTAAATAATTCTTTCAAAATCCCACAAAAATTATGGGAGGTCATGTGATGCCTACATATCACTTTTATGCAAAAACCAAACTTGGTCTTTTGAAAAATTTGAGTGAAACAACCTCTTTTCAATTCTGTCCTCTTTTTGAGTTTCTACTGCAACCCCAATTTTCCTTGCCCCAAAAATCCTGAAATTTTTCCCACTTGCTATCCTTCCAACCAAGCCCTTAAGTCCAAAATTTTAGCTCCATTGGAATCCTTTTAGTTCACCAAATATTCCCCTAAAGTTTCTGTCCAGAGATGGATTTCAGTGAAACTTGCACTAGAAAGTTTTCTATTTTCACAAAATAACTCCACCATCATATTTATCATCCAGTGAGACACCATTCTGCCAAATATCACTTTCTTAGGAATCTTGTAAATGGCCCTAGCATTCTGTCGAGCACATCATGGGCATGACAGAATTTGGCAACCTCTTTAAACTACATTAGGATCTTGCTCCCCTGTCCTAACCAACATGTCCAGTACTCTTTCCAACCATATTTGCATCCTCCTACCAAATCCCAAGCTCACCGAGCCATGCCAGAGCGCGGTGGCATTCTGTCGAATGCCTGGCGTGCGTGCACTGGGCGAGACCAGAGCACCCGTTTGGCAGCCGCCGACAACTGAGCACCGCGCGCCTCTCCAGCACCTCCCCGCTCATCCTGATCCCCAGACAGGCTCAAATAATTCCCCCGCCACTCGCCGACACCCTCCCCCGTCCTCTAGTGCCATCCACCTCCGACCCGAGCCGCCGCCGCCGTCTTCCACTTGGGCACGGCACCGCCCGTGCCGCCCGACCCCGCCAGCGCATCCCTGGCTTAAATGCGGAAGGCCACCGTCCACGCCGACCTCACCGGCCTCACTGACCTTGGCCACCGCCCATAACCACTTCTCCGGTGCAGTTATGATCGCCGCCGCCGTGCTTATCTTCGGGCACAGCAAACCGAACTTCTTCCCCCTATAAGAAGCCACCCCGAGCTCGCCCTATCCTCACCACTTCTCCTCCTTCCCCCTGTGAGCTCCCCAAGCAACCAGACGACCAGGGGAAGCCGTCTTCTTCCCCTCCGGCGACCATGGTCTCCGCCACTGTCTCGATGATTCCGAGCCAACCAGGGCCTCACCCTCTCCACTGCCACCACCAACAGATTCTTCTTGACCCCACGGATCCATCCCCCTCGTCAATTTCGCCAGAGGAACACCATGGGCGAAAGCCCCTTCCCACCTCAACGGAGCTCCGCTGGAGATCTCACCGCCGGCGACTCTGTCCACCCCGGAGACCGTAGCGACCACCGGAAGGCTCGACTCGACCTCCTGAGCACGCCCATGTGCTCAGATTCCCGAGGGGCACCGCCGTTCGCCGGCGCCGGCCACCGGAGCCCCGCTCCGTTCGGCCAGAGGAAGGAAGCGGGGTGGACCGCGGTCAAATCTGACCAGTGGGCCAGGCGGGCCCACTGTTAGTGACCGGTAAGTCACACCGCGTGGATAAGTGGAGACGGGCTTTCTGAATGTCATCTCCGCGCGCGGAAGACGTATTCCGTGGAATACGCCTTCGACGTCACCGCCTCCCGCACAACCGATCGGCTGGGCCGGCCCAGTGGCGTGGAGCGGCTAAACCGTGCTCACGGCGCGCCCCTGCTCTTTTCCTTTTCTTTTTCAGTAAACTCCAAATAATTCCACAGCCACCAATTCAAATCCAAAACTAATGATTTAAATTTCTGTAGATTCCTAAAATCATGATCTTTTATTCCAGCCTAGGTGAACATTTTTCCCAAACTCTGTTTCCACTGGATATTTTAAATATTCTATTTCTCTAACTATTCCAACTTAGATATTTCATTAGTAATTCATATTAACTCCAAATAAATTGATTCTTTTTCTGTTGTTTTTGATTTTTCATCGAGTTTATTTTAGTATTTATTTCAAAAATATTTGAAACAACTTTTAATATTGTTTTTGAATTATGTGGTAATTGCTATAATCTTTAAAATAGGAAAAATGGAGGGAAGAAACTTTTCAAACTTTTGGAGTGCACCCAGTATTTCTGCATGCTCAAGGCAAGCATCTTGAACACTTGATATGGTGAATGCATGATAGTTTATTTGCTAGAATAATTTAAACATGACTATGTTAAATTCAAACTAAATTGCATATTGCTAGTAGTGCTTGCATGGCTTGAATCCGAGTAAAATTTGCATGCATGTAGTGTTGGCATGTTTCATCGTACCGTGCATCGTGTATTGCCATGACTAACTTGCAGGAGCAGGCATAAGAAAAGTACCGTTACCGACAGGAGGATGATCACGTTGGAGCGTGATCATGCCTTGTTTGTTGTGCATGTTGGAGCATGCAAGGGTTGTGGCCCTGTTGGGAATTGCTGTTGAAGGAATACCTTGTTGTGCTAACCGTTGCAGGAAACTTAATGCCTCCTGAGTCGACCATAGATCGAGTCTTGTTCCGGTAACCCTCATACTTGTTTCGTGCTGCCACAGGTTCCTGCCACAGGTAGGGTATGGTTCAGTAAGTTGATAACCCCTTTCCATGCACACACCGTACAGAGGGCCACGATGAGGGTTTCCCAGTTATCCGGGACTAGATCCTGTCATCGGGTCAGGGGGCATGGGTGTTTCCAGTTGTGACTGAGAGGGGGGCACCCCTTGGAATCCGCACGTATTAATAGTGATCCCATGCAGGACGTTGGTCTCTCCGTCTCAGAGTTTTTCTTGAACGATGCTTTGGGTGATTCCTGGCATCCGGAGAGTTAATCTGGTGTGTGCTGGTCAGGTGTGTTTTCAACCCAAAGACCGTAATGGGAATTAGTCGGTGTCACGGTACTGACTAAAGAAATCCTTTACTTGTGGATAAAGAGCACACCCTCTGTAGAGTTTAAACCTATTCGAATAGCCGTGTCCGCGGTTAAGGGCTACAGTCTGGGTTGGTCAAGTGTCGGTCTTAGTGTCGGTCTTCGGAGGAAAATAATTAATTTGGGCCTGAACTATTTTGCAGGATATTGTTATCATCACTAACGCCGTCATGGTTATTTGAATACTATTGCTGTGAAAATTTTTATGGTTATGCATAATATTGAGGACTAACCCGTATCTCTTATTTTGAATTTTTTTCCTGAGTGTCTCAGGGGCTGGCTAGACTACCCCGGGCACTCAATTTTATTTTCAAGACCTCTCGTGGCGTCCCTCGAGTTAACAAGCGGTTTATCACGCCACTACTCTTGTGGACACCCGATTGGCATTTCTCTTCATGTCCGACCATGGCGTCACTTGACACCCGACTGGCATTTCTTTTCAAGACCTCTCGTGGCGTTGCCTGAGTTCTTGGATGGTCCTGTCTCGTCCGATTTCTCTTTTAGACACCCGTTTGGCATTTCTCTTCAAGACCTACCGTGGTGTCACTTGACATCCGACCGGCATTTCTTTTAATTTGTTTTCCTTGTTTTTCACTAACAATTTTTATATATTTTCACATGCTAATATTTTATCATGCCACAAATTAATTCCTGTCAGCATGCATTTTATATAGTCCAGCATGAGCATACGCATAAAGTTTGGTTCATCATGATCTTATATTTTAACTGCTGCTTTCGGTATATCTTTTGTTCATAATGTTTGCGAGTACATTCCAACGTACTCACAGGCTTGTCCCTGGCTATTTACTTGGCCAGGTCAGGATTTCTACGAGGAGTACCACAGCGACGACTGTGCGGAGCCTAGGATAGCAGCCATGCGGGATAGGAATTAACCGGGTCAGCTGTTCCTATGGGAATGGAGCCCCATCGACGTTGGAGAACCACGAGTTAATTCTGTCATCCACTACCAGACATCATTGTTGTATCATTGGACCTTTATGGTCTTGTATTCAACTCTTGTAATAGCTTGGTAATCTATAACAAGGACGTGTCCACCAGTAACAGTAATCCTGGGCTAGTGATGACACGAGGGGTTAATTTCTGGGAATATATTGTGTCCCCGAAATCCGGCACCAACAGCCTTGGTATCAGAGCCAGGCTGATCATTGGCTAATCCTATCTTAGCCTGGTCGCTATCCCTAGGTTTCCACTCCGTCCACACCCTTCTGTGTCCATAGTTAAGCCCATCTCATCCGATAAGCCTGCACAATGGCAGCCGACATCTTTTGACCATCGGTGCCCAACCTATCAACCTAGCTCATAGGCCATGTGCATGTGGCTGACACCTGAATTGTCCCATCCGCAAGCGTGCGATGGAAGACTCCGCTGGCTTATAAGAGAAGTCTTGCCCCAACCCAGCACCTCACAGCCTCACTCTCAGTTCAATATCCAACCACCAAGACGCCAGGCCTCATCGTGCACAACGAGACCACCGCAGCCGAGCTTGAAGGCTTTGTAGTCATCCTTGCCAATCTCACCCGTCGTGCTCTCGGCATCGAAGAGCCGCCGGAGTATGTTGTGTACCAAGAGTACTCGAGTGATGCCATCCACCACTACTGGGCCACGGTGCACATCTACGGGAGGGGCATCACCGCGGAGCGCCCTTACCGGTTCACCGGGAGGACGACCACCGACGAGCCCCAAGCCATCCAACTTGCAGCCCGAGAAGCTGTAGTTCAACTCCGGCATCGGTCGCCAAGAGTTAACTGCCGCTTCTTCTACTACTACCCTAGTCGTGAAGGCTATGGTAGGTCGACCCAAGTCGCTAATGGAGACCATGAGACGGATCCTGCCCTGGTGCATCTGGTGCGCTACCTGAGGGCGCAAGAGGCACTGTTCGATCAGGTCACCAATGATCTGATTGAGACCCGCAGGATGCTTGCTCTCCTGACCCCGGTGAGAAGTGAAGCTGCACCCGCCACCGACACCCCGGTAGTACTGTTGGGGAGACCAATCGAGCCTGCGAGGTCTGCCCCTGTTGCCCACCCGGGCAATGCATTTGTTTCCCCGGATGAACTCCGTCATCTCTTTGGGATTCCCTCCAACGGGACTGTAGCCACTACACCCCGCGTGGGTCATCATCGCTACCCCAACCCTGCAGCTCCTCATAACACTCCAGTCAACTCCGACGGTGAAGCCCCCAGAGTAGCCTCGACGTCCACAAGACACGCCCGTCTGGATGTCGACGAAGTGGACTGAGTCTACCAGAGTAGTTGCCATGTCCTTAGTAACCCTGTTGGCCTGTAAATTCCACTGTCATGCCATGGACGATTATGTGTATATTTCTAGCAGTGTGTAGTGTTTGATTGAATGATGTGCCTGTGTGTTATTGTCTTGTGCATGATTGCTTGTCTGTTGTGATTTGCATCTAATTCTTCCGTCCTTAACAAATCTCGAGGACGAGATTTTTCTTAAGGGGGGTAGAGTTTGTATAACCCCAAAAAATTAATCATGTTTTACCAACAAAAAAAAATTTGGCCAGAAATAAAATTTTGAATTATATTAAGACCTTTGTTATTTTCGGAGTATTTTCTGCCATCTGTTTTTCAAAACTCTTCCCTCCATATAGCAATTTTTGGAAATAATATTGTGGCTTTGGTAGTTTTCTCAAATCATTACAATTACATTTTCATAACAGTAAGAATTATGTTCATAATAAAATTTGCCCAAAACAATTCTTTTAATAGCATTTACAACACTTTAAATGCTTCTGTTGCACTACAACTATTTTAAATAATTCTTTCAAAATCCCACAAAAATTATGGGAGGTCATGTGATGCCTACATATCACTTTTATGCAAAAACCAAACTTGGTCTTTTGAAAAATTTGAGTGAAACAACCTCTTTTCAATTCTGTCCTCTTTTTGAGTTTCTACTGCAACCCCAATTTTCCTTGCCCCAAAAATCCTGAAATTTTTCCCACTTGCTATCCTTCCAACCAAGCCCTTAAGTCCAAAATTTTAGCTCCATTGGAATCTTTTAGTTCACCAAATATTCCCCTAAAGTTTCTGTCCAGAGATGGATTTCAGTGAAACTTGCACTAGAAAGTTTTCTATTTTCACAAAATAACTCCACCATCATATTTATCATCCAGTGAGACACCATTCTGCCAAATATCACTTTCTTAGGAATCTTGTAAATGGCCCTAGCATTCTGTCGAGCACATCATGGGCATGACAGAATTTGGCAACCTCTTTAAACTACATTAGGATCTTGCTCCCCTGTCCTAACCAACATGTCCAGTACTCTTTCCAACCATATTTGCATCCTCCTACCAAATCCCAAGCTCACCGAGCCATGCCAGAGCGCGGTGGCATTCTGTCGAATGCCTGGCGTGCGTGCACTGGGCGTCACCAGCGCACCCGTTTGGCAGCCGCCGACAACCGAGCACCGCGCGCCTCTCCAGCACCTCCCCGCTCATCCTGATCCCCAGACAGGCTCAAATAATTCCCCTGCCACTCGCCGACACCCTCCCCCGTCCTCTAGTGCCATCCACCTCCGACCCGAGCCACCGCCGCCGTCTTCCACTTGGGCATGGCACCGCCCGTGCCGCCCGAACCCGCCAGCGCGTCCCTGGCTTAAATGCGGAAGGCCACCGTCCACGCCGACCTCACCGGCCTCGCTGACCTTGGCCACCGCCCATAACCACTTCTCCGGCGCAGTTATGATCGCCGCCGCCGTGCTTATCTTCGAGCACAGCAAACCGACCTTCTTCCACCTATAAGAAGCCACCCCGAGCTCGCCCTATCCTCACCACTTCTCCTCCTTCCCCCTGTGAGCTCCCCAAGCAACCAGACGACCAGGGGAAGCCGTCTTCTTCCCCTCTGGCGACCATGGTCTCCGCCACTGTCTCGATGATTCCGAGCCAACCAGGGCCTCACCCTCTCCACTGCCACCACCAACAGATTCTTCTTGACCCCACGGATCCATCCCCCTCGTCAATTTCACCGGAGGAACGCCATGGGCGAAAGCCCCTTCCCACCTCGCCGGAGCTCCGCTGGAGATCTCACCGCTGGCAACTCTGTCCACCCCGGAGACCGTGGCGACCACCGGAAGGCTTGACTCGACCTCCTGAGCACGCCCATGTGCTCAGATTCCCGAGGGGCACCGCCGTTCAGCCAGAGGAAGGAAGCGGGGTGGACCGCGGTCAAATCTGACCAGTGGGCCAGGCGGGCCCACTGTTAGTGACCGGTAAGTCACACCGCGTGGATAAGTGGAGACGGGCTTTCTGAATGTCGTCTCCGCGCGCGGAAGACGTATTCCGTGGAATACGCCTTCGACGTCACCGCCTCCCGCACAGCCGATCGGCTGGGCCGGCCCAGTGGCGTGGAGCGGCTAAACCGCGCTCACGGCGCGCCCCTGCTCTTTTCCTTTTCTTTTTCAGTAAACTCCAAATAATTCCACAGCCACCAATTCAAATCCAAAACTAATGATTTAAATTTCTGTAGATTCCTAAAATCATGATCTTTTATTCCAGCCTAGGTGAACATTTTTCCCAAACTCTGTTTCCACTGGATATTTTAAATATTCTATTTCTCTAACTATTCCAACTTAGATATTTCATTAGTAATTCATATTAACTCCAAATAAATTGATTCTTTTTCTGTTGTTTTTGATTTTTCATCTAGTTTATTTTAGTATTTATTTCAATAATATTTGAAACAACTTTTAATATTGTTTTTGAATTATGTGTTAATTGCTATAATCTTTAAAATAGGAAAAATGGAGGGAAGAAACTTTTCAAACTTTTGGAGTGCACCCAGTATTTCTGCATGCTCAAGGAAAGCATCTTGAACACTTGATATGGTGAATGCATGGTAGTTTATTTGCTAGAATAATTTAAACATGACTATGTTAAATTCAAACTAAATTGCATATTGCTAGTAGTGCTTGCATGGCTTGAATCCGAGTAAAATTTGCATGCATGTAGTGTTGGCATGTTTCATCGTACCGTGCATCGTGTATTGCCATGACTAACTTGCAGGAGCAGGCATAAGAAAAGTACCGTTACCGGCAGGAGGATGATCACGTTGGAGCGTGATCATCCCTTGTTTGTTGTGCATATTGGAGCATGCAAGGGTTGTGGCCCTGTTGGGAATTGCTGTTGAAGGAATACCTTGTTGTGCTAACCGTTGCAGGAAACTTAATGCCTCATGAGTCGACAATAGATCGAGTCTTGTTCCGGTAACCCCCATACTTGTTTCGTGCTGCCACAGGTTCCTGCCACAGGTAGGGTATGGTTCAGTAAGTTGATAACCCCTTTCCATGCACACACCATACAGAGGGCCACGATGAGGGTTTCCCAGGGATCCGGGACTAAATCCTGTCATCGGGTTAGGGGGCATGGGTGTTTCCAGTTGTGACTGAGAGGGGGGCACCCCTTGGAATCCGCGCGTATTAATAATGATCCCATGCAGGACGTTGGTCTCTCCGTCTCAGAGTTTTTCTTGAACGATGCTTTGGGTGATTCCTGGCATCCGGAGAGTTAATCTGGTGTGTGCTGGTTAGGTGTGTTTTCAACCTAAAGACCGTAATGGGAATTAGTCGGTGTCACGGTACTGACTAAAGAAATCCTTTACTTGTGGGTAAAGAGCAAACCCTCTGCAGAGTTTAAACCTATTCGAATAGCCGTGTCCGCGGTTAAGGGCTACAGTCTGGGTTGGTCAAGTGTCGGTCTTCGGAGGAAAATAATTAATTTGGGCCTGAACTATTTTGCAGGATATTGTTATCATCACTAACGCCGTCATGGTTATTTGAATACTATTGCTGTGAAAATTTTTATGGTTATGCATAATATTGAGGACTAACCCGTATCTCTTATTTTGAATTTTTTTTTCGGAGTGTCTCAGGGGCTGGCTAGACTACCCCGGGCACTCAATTTTATTTTCAAGACCTCTCGTGGCGTCCCTCGAGTTAACAGGCGGTTTATCACGCCACTACTCTTGTGGACACCCGATTGGCATTTCTCTTCAAGTCCGACCGTGGCGTCACTTGACACCCGACTGGCATTTCTTTTCAAGACCTGTCGTGGCGTCGCCTGAGTTCTCGGATGGTCCTGTCTCATCCGATTTCTCTTTTAGACACCCGTTTGGCATTTCTCTTCAAGACCTACCGTGGTGTCACTTGACATCCGACCGGCATTTCTTTTAATTTGTTTTCCTTTGAATTTCCTTGTTTCTCACTAACAATTTTTATGTATTTTCACATGCTAATATTTTATCGTGCCACGAATTAATTCCTGTTAGCATGCATTTTATATAGTCCAGCATGAGCATACACATAAAGTTTGGTTCATCATGATCTTATATTTTAACTGCTGCTTTCGGTATATCTTTTGTTCATAATGTTTGCGAGTACATTCCAACGTACTCACAGGCTTGTCCCTGGCTATTTACTTGGCCAGGTCAGGATTTCTACGAGGAGTACCACAGCGATGACCGTGCGGAGCCTAGGATAGCAGCCATGCGGGATAGGAATTATCCGGGCCAGCTGTTCCTGTGGGAATGGAGCCCCATCGACGTTGGAGAACCACGAGTTAATTCTGTCATCCACCACCAGACATCATTGTTGTATCATTGGACCTTTATGGTCTTGTATTCAACTCTTGTAATAGCTTGGTAATCTGTAACAAGGACATGTCCACCAGTAACAGTAATCCTGGGCTGGTGATGACACGAGGGGTTAATTTCTGGGAATATATCGTGTCCCCGAAATCCGGCCCCGACATCCACCTTTGCTCGCGCTTGCGCAGTCGTGGTGATTTTACTGCGCACTTGCATCGCACACGGTTGAGCCAGTACCTCCACCTTTGCTCGCGCTTGCGCAGTCGTGGTGATTCACAGCGCAGTTGCATCGCACACGGTTAAGACTTTATACCCGTGTCCATTGAGCGTCATCAGAGTCTTTGCAGCAAAAAAAACGTTAGTGAGGATCAGAAGACAACCACACTAGCATGTGGCCCAAATATATATGAGTGAAAAGGGTGGTCTGTGATGTTCAAAATTCCAATGCACAACTTTGACCGTGCGGGCCCACGGTTGGGCGTGTCGTCGAAGATCGATGAGAGGGGCCAGAAGTCAAGAACCACCTGGAAGTGGCCAAATATATGTAGGAATATAGGGTGTGATGTTTAAAACTTTAAATACACAATGCACAACTTGTTGGGGAACGTAGCATGTAATTTCAAAAAAAAATCCTACAATCACGCAAGATCTATCTAGGAGATGCATAGCAACGAGAGGGGAAGAGTATGTCCACGTACCCTCGTAGACCGAAAGCGGAAGCGTTTGTTAACGCGGTTGATGTAGTCGAACTTCTTCTCGTTCCGACCGATCAAGTACCGAACGTACGGTACCTCTGAGTTCTGCACACGTTCAGCTCCGATGACGTTCCTCGCCCTCTTGATCCAGCAAGGTGTTGAGGAAGTAGATGAGTTCTGTCAGCATGACGGTATGGCGACGGTGATGGTGATGTGATCCATGCAGGGCTTCGCCTAAGCACTACAAAGATATGACCAGAGGCGTAAACTGTGGAGGGGGGCGCCGCACACGGCTAACAATGTTTTCTGTGTGTTCTAGCAGTGCCCTCCCGACATATATATAGGTTGGAGGGAGAGGGAGCAGCCAAGGGGGCGCCCAAGTAGGAGGAATCCTACTTGGAGCCCCCATCCAATTCGGCCCCCATTGCCTTCTTTTTCATGAGAGGGAAGGAAAGGGAAGAGAGGAGGGAAGGAAGGGGGAGGCCGAATTGCCTCCCCTTCCTTCTATCTTCTCCCTTTCCTTCCTCTTCCTATTCGTCCTACTAGGGGGGCGCAGCAGCCCATGCTGGCTGCTGCGTTTCCCCTCTTGGCCCAATAGGCCCATATCTTGGCCGGGGTTGCCCGAAAACTCTTTCCGGTGACCCTGGTCTTTACCCGGTACCCCCAGAACACTTCCAGTGTCCGAATACCATCGTCCCATATATGAATCTTTACCTCTCGACCATTTCGAGACTCCTCGTCATGTCCGTGATCTCATCTGGGACTCCGAACAATATTCGGTCACCAAATCACATAACTCATATAATACAAAATCGTCATTGAACGTTAAGCGTGCGGACCCTACAGGTTCGAGAACTATGTAGACATGACCGAGACACCTCTCCGGTCAATAACCAATAGCGGAACCTGGATGGTCATATTGGCTCCCACATATTCTACGAAGATCTTTATCGGTCGAACCGTTATGACAACATACGTTATTCCCTTTGTCCATCGGTACGTTACTTGCCCGAGATTCGATCGTCGGTATCTTCATACCTAGTTCAATCTTGTTACCGGCAAGTCTCTTTACTCGTTCCATAATGCATCATCCCGTAACTAACTCATTAGTCACATTGCTTGCAAGGCTTCTTATGATGTGCATTACCGAGAGGGCCCAGAGATACCTCTTCGATACTCGGAGTGACAAATCCTAATCTCGATCTATGCCAACCCAATAGACACCTTCGGAGATACCTGTAGAGCATTTTTATAATCACCCAGTTACGTTGTGACGTTTGATAGCACACAAGGTATTCCTCCGGTATCCGGGAGTTGCATAATCTCATAGTCAAAGGAACATGTATAAGTCATGAAGAAAGCAATAGCAATAAAACTTAACGATCATTATGCTAAGCTAACGAATGGGTCTTGTCCATCACATCATTCTCCTAATGATGTGATCCCGTTCATCAGATGACAACTCATGTCTATGGTCAGGAAACTTAACCATCTTTGATTAACGAGCTAGTCAAGTAGAGGCATACTAGGGACACTTTGTTTTGTCTATGTATCCACACATGTATCAAGTTTCTGGTTAATACAATTTTAGCATGAATAATAAACATTTATCATGATATAAGGAAATATAAATAACAACTTTATTATTGCCTCTAGGGCATATTTCCTTCAGTCTCCCACTTGCACTAGAGTCAATAATCTAGATCACATCGCCATGTGATTAACTCAAATAGTCCACATCATCATGTGATTAACACCCATAGTTCACATCGCCATGTGACCAACACCCAAAGGGTTTACTAGAGTCAATAATCTAGTTCACATCGCCATGTGATTAATACCCAAAGAGTATTAATGCGTGATCATGTTTTGCTTGTGAGAGAAGTTTAGTCAACGGGTCTGTTACATTCAGATCCGTATGTATTTTGCAAATTTCTATGTCTACAAAGCTCTGCATGGAGCTACTCTAGCTAATTGCTCCCACTTTCAATATGTATCCAGATTGATACTCAGAGTCATCTGGATCGGTGTAAAAGCTTGCATCCTCGTAACTCTTTACGACGAACTCTTTATCACCTCCATAACCGAGAAATATTTCCTTAGTCCTCTTAGGTAACTAAGGATAACTTTGACCGCTGTCCAGTGATCCACTCTTGGATCACCATCGTACCCCCTTGCCAAACTCATGGCAAGGTACACAATAGGTCTGGTACACAGCATAGCATACTTCATAGAACCTATGGCTGAGGCATAGGGAATGACTTTCATTCTCTCTATATCTTCTGCCGTGGTCGGGTTTTGAGTCTTACTCAACTTCATACCTTACAACTCAGGCAAGAACTCTTTCTTTGACTGATCCATTTTGAACTCCTTCAAAATCTTATCAAGGCATGTACTCATCGAAAGTCTTATCAAGCGTTTTGATCTATCTCTATAGATCTTGATGCCCAATCTGTAAGCAGCTTCACCGAGGTCTTTCTTTGAAAAACTCCTTTCAAACACACCTTTATGCTTTCCAGAAAAAATTCTACATCATTTCCGATCAACAATATGTTATTCACATATACTTATCAGAAAGGCTGTAGTGCTCCCACTCACTTTCTTGTAAATACAGGCTTCTCCAAAAGTCTGTATAAAACCATATGCTTTGATCACTTCATCAAAGCATATATTCCAACTCCGAGATGCTTGCACCAGTCCATAAATGGATCGCTGGAGCTTGCACACTTTGTTAGCACCTTTAGGATCGACAAAACCTTCTAGTTGCATCATATACAACTCTTCTTTAAGAAATCCATTAAGGAATGCAGTTTTGATGTCCATTTGCCAGATTTCATAATCATAAAATGCGGCAATTGCTAACATGATTCGGACAGACTTAAGCATCGCTACGGGTGAGAAGATCTCATCGTAGTCAACTCCTTGAACTTGTCGAAAACCTTTCGCAACAAGTCGAGCCTTGTAGACAGTAACATTACCATCAGCGTCAGTCTTCCTCTTGAAGATCCATTTATTCTCTATGGCTTGCCGATCATCAGGCAAGTCAACCAAAGTCCATACTTTGTTCTCATACATGGATCCCATCTCAGATTTCATGGCCTCAAGCCATTTCGCGGAATCTGGGCTCATCATCGCTTCCTCATAGTTTGTAGGTTCGTCATGGTCTAGTAACATAACTTCCAGAACAGGATTACTATACCACTCTGGTGCGGAACATACTCTGGCTGACCTACAAGGTTCTGTAGTAACTTGATCTGAAGTTTCATGATCATCATCAATAGCTTCCTCACTAATTTGTGTAGGCATCACTGGAATTGATTTCTGTGATGAACTATTTTCCAATTCAAGAGAAGGTACAATTACCTCATCAAGTTCTACTTTCCTCCCACTCACTTCTTTCGAGAGAAACTCCTTCTCTAGAAAGGATCCATCTTTAGCAACAAAGATCTTGCCTTCGGATCTGTGATAGAAGGTGTACCCAACAGTTTCTTTTGGGTATCCTATGAAGACGCACTTCTTCGATTTGGGTTTGAGCTTATCAGGATGAAGCTTTTTCACATAAGCATCACAACCCCAAACTTTAAGAAACGAGAGCTTAGGTTTCTTGCCAAACCACAGTTCATACGGTGTCGTCTCAACGGATTTAGATGGTGCCCTATTTAACGTGAATGCATCTGTCTCTAATGCATAACCCTAAAACGATAGTGGTAAATCGGTAAGAGACATCATAGATTGCACCATATCTAATAAAGTACGGTTACGACATTCGGACACACCATTACACTGTGGTGTTCCAGGTGGCGTGAGTTGTGAAACTATTCCACATTGTTTTAAATGAAGGCCAAACTCGTTACTCAAATATTCGCCTCCGCGATCAGATCGTAGAAACTTTATTTTCTTGTTATGATGATTCTCCACTTCACTCTGAAATTCTTTGAACTTTTCAAATGTTTCAGATTTGTGTTTCATTAAGTAGATATACCCATATCTGCTCAAATCATCTGTGAAGGTCAGAAAATAACGATACCCGCCGCGAGCCTCGACACTTATCGGACCGCATACATCGGTATGTATTATTTCCAATAAGTCTGTTGCTCGCTCCATTGTTCCGGAGAATGGAGTCTTAGTCATTTTGCCCATGAGGCATGGTTCGCAAGCATCAAATGATTCATAATCAAGTGATTCCAAAAGTCCATGCGCATGGAGTTTCTTCATGCTCTTTACACCAATATGACCTAAACAGCAGTGCCACAAATATGTTGCACTATCATTATCAACTTTGCATCTTTTGGCATCAATATTATGAATATGTGTATTACTACGATCGAGATTCAATAAACCATTCACATTGGGTGTATGACCATAGAAGTTTTTATTCATATAAATAGAACAACAATTATTCTCTGACTTAAATGAATAACCGTATTGCAATAAACATGATCCAATCATATTCATGCTCAACGCAAACACCAAATTACATTTATTTAGGTTCAATACTAATCCTGAAGGTAAAAGGAGTGTGCGATGGTGATCTTATCAACCTTGGAATCACTTCCAACACCCATCGTCACTTCGTCTTTAACTAGTCTCTGTTCATTTTGCAACTCCTGTTTCGAGTTACTAATCTTAGCAAATGAACCAGTATCAAATACTCAGGGGCTACTTTGAATACTAGTAAAGTACACATCACATATATCAAATATATCTTTGTTCACTTTGCCATCCTTCTTATCCGTCAAGTATTTGGGGCAGTTACGCTTCCAGTGACCAGTCCCTTTGCAGTCGAAGCACTCAGTTTCAGGCTTTTGGTCCAGACTTGGGCTTCTTCCGAGACCAGCAACTTGTTTGCCCTTCTTCTTGAAGTTCCCTTTCTTTCCTTTGCCCTTTTTCTTGAAACTAGTGGTCTTGTTAACCATCAACACTTTGATGTTCTTTCTTGATTTCTACCATCGCTGATTTCAGCATCGCGAAAAGCTCGAGAATCATTTTCGTCATCCTTTGCATATTATAGTTCATCATGAAGTTCTAGTAGCTTGGTGATAGTGACTAGAGAATTCTGTCAATCACTATCTTATCTGGAAGATTAACTCACACTTAATTCAAGCGATTGTAGTACCCAGACAATCTGAGCACATGCTCACTGGTTGAGCTATTCTCCTCCATCTTGTAGGCAAAGTACTGTCAGAGGTCTCAAACCTCTCGACACGGGCATGAGTCTGAAATACTAATTTCAACTCTTGGAACATCTCATATGCGCCATGGCATTCAAAAAACGTTTTTGAAGTCCCGGTTTTAAGCCGTAAAGCATGGTGCACTAAACTATCAAGTAGTCATCATATCGAGCTTGCCAAACGTTCATAACGTCTACTTCTGCTCCTGTAATAGGTCTGTCACCTAGCGGTGCATCAAGGACATAATTCTTCTGTGCAGCAATGAGGATAATCCTCAGATCACGGACCCAGTCTGCATCATTGCTACTAACATCTTTCAACTTAGTTTTCTCTAGGAACATATCAAAAAACATAGGGGAGCTACAATGCGAGCTATTGATCTACAACATAATTTGCAAATACTATCAGGACTAAGTTCATGATAAATTAAGTTCAATTAATCATATTACTTAAGAACTCCCACTTAGATAGACATCCCTCGAGTCATCTAAATGATACGTGATCCAAATTAACTAAACCATGTCCGATCATCACGTGAGATGGAGTGGTCATCAATGGTGAACATCTCTATGTTGATCATATCTACTATATGATTCACGTTCGACCTTTTGGTCTCTAGTGTTCCGAGGCCATATCTGTATATGCTAGGCTCGTAAAGTTTAACCCAAGTATTCCGCATGTGCAAAACTGGCTTGCACCCGTTGTATGTGAACGTAGAGCTTATCACACCCGATCATCACGTGATGTCTCAGCACGACGAACTGTCGCAACGGTGCATACTCAGGGAGAACACTTATACTTTGAAATTTTAGTAAGGGATCATCTTATAATGCTACCACCGTACTAAGCAAAATAAGATGCATAAAAGATAAACATCACATGCAATCAAAATATGTGACATGATATGGCCATCATCTTCTTGTGCTTTTGATCTCCATCTCCAAAGCATCGTCATGATCTCCATCGTCACCGGCTTGACACCTCGATCTCCATCGTAGCGTCGTTGTCGTCTCGCCAACTATTGCTTCTACAACTATTGTTAACGCATAGTGATAAAGTAAAGCAATTACATGGCGTTTGCATTTCATACAATAAAGCGACAACCATAAGGCTCCTGCCAGTTGCCGATAACTTTTACAAAACATGATCATCTCATACAACAACGTATATCACATCATATCTTGATCATATCACATCACAACATGCCCTGCAAAAACAAGTTAGACGTCCTCTACTTTGTTGTTGCAAGTTTTACGTGGCTGCTACGGGCTTCTAGTAAGAACCGTTCTTACCTATGCATCAAAACCACAACGGTGTTTTGTCAAGTTTGCTGTTTTAACCTTCAACAAGGACCGGCCATAGTCAAATTCGATTCAACTAAAGTTGGAGAAATAGACACCCGCTAGCCACCTTTATGCAAAACTAGTTGCATGTCTGTCGGTGGAACCGGTCTCATGAACGTGGTCATGTAAGGTTGGTCCGGGCCGCTTCATCCAACAATACCGCCGAATCAAAATAAGATGTTGGTGGTAAGCAGTATGACTATCACCGCCCACAACTCTTTGTGTTCTACTTGTGCATATCATCTACGCATAAACCTGGCTCTGATACCACTGTTGGGGAACGTAGCATGTAATTTCAAAAAAAAATCCTACGATCACGCAAGATCTATCTAGGAGATGCATAGCAATGAGAGGGGAAGAGTATGTCCACGTACCCTCGTAGACCGAAAGCGGAAGCGTTTGTTAACGCGGTTGATGTAGTCGAACTTCTTCTCGTTCCGACCCATCAAGTACCGAACATACGGCACCTCCGAGTTCTGCACACGTTCAGCTCCGATGACGTTCCTCGCCCTCTTGATCCAGCAAGGTGTCGAGGAAGTAGATGAGTTCCATCAGCACGACGGTGTGGCGACGGTGATGGTGATGTGATCCGTGTAGGGCTTCGCCTAAGCACTACGAAGATATGACCGGAGGCATAAACTGTGGAGGGGGCGCCGCACACGGCTAACAATGTTTTCTGTGTGTTCTAGCGGTGCCCTCCCCACATATATATAGGTTGGAGGGAGAGGGAGCAGCCAAGGGGGCGCCCAAGTAGGAGGAATCCTACTTGGAGCCCCCATCCAATTCGCCCCCCCCCCCCTTGCCTTCTTTTTCATGAGAGGGAAGGAAAGGGAAGAGGGGAGGGAAGGAAGGGGGAGGCCGAATTGCCTCCCCTTCCTTCTATCTTCTCCCTTTCCTCCCTCTTCCTATTCGGCCTACTAGGGGGGCGCAGCAGCCCATGCTGGCTGCTGCGTTTCCCCTCTTGGCCCAATAGGCACATATCTTGGCCGGGGTTGCCCGAAAACTCTTTCCGGTAACCCTGGTCTGTACCCGGTACCCCCAGAACACTTCTGGTGTTCGAATACCATCGTCCCATATATGAATCTTTACCTCTCAACCATTTCGAGACTCCTCGTCATGTCCGTGATCTCATCTGGGACTCTGAAAAATATTCGGTCACCAAATCACATAACTCATATAATACAAAATCGTCATCGAACGTTAAGCGTGCGGACCCTACGGGTTCGAGAACTATGTAGACATGACCGAGACACCTCTCCTGTCAATAACCAATAGCAGAACCTGGATGGTCATATTGGCTCCCACATATTCTACGAAGATCTTTATCGGTCGAACCGTTATGACAACATACGTTATTCCGTTTGTCCATCGGTATGTTACTTGCCCGAGATTCGATCGTCGGTATCTTCATACCTAGTTCAATCTCATTACCGGCAAGTCTCTTTACTCGTTCCGTAATGCATCATCCCGTAACTAACTCATTAGTCACATTGCTTGCAAGGCTTCTTATGATGTGCATTACCGAGAGGGCCCAGAGATACCTCTTCGATACTCGGAGTGACAAATCCTAATCTCGTTCTATGCCAACCCAACAAACACCTTTGGAGATACCTGTAGAGCATCTTTATAATCACCTAGTTATGTTGTGACGTTTGATAGCACACAAGGTATTCCTCCGGTATCCGGGAGTTGCATAATCTCATAGTCAAAGGAACATGTATAAGTCATGAAGAAAGCAATAGCAATAAAACTTAACGATCATTATGCTAAGCTAACGAATGGGTCTTGTCCATAACATCATTCTCCTAATGATGTGATCCCATTCATCAAATGACAACTCATGTCTATGGTCAGGAAACTTGACCATCTTTGATTAACGAGCTAGTCAAGTAGAGGCATACTAGGGACACTTTGTTTTGTCTATGTATCCACACATGTATCAAGTTTTCGGTTAATACAATTTTAGCATGAATAATAAACATTTATCATGATATAAGGAAATTTAAATAACAACTTTATTATTGCCTCTAGGTCATATTTCCTTCACAACTTTGGTGGCACATGCCTCGCAAACCCGAAAGCACCCTTGGATATATCTATAATGACATAATGTCGTAGCTAGCTAGGGTGCTTGACCCACCTCCTACTTCGTGTCAGCGGGGCGGATGCACGTAATGATACTTTGGTCTTACATGCATGTCACCATGACCTACCATAAGACAGACCAGTGAATCTATCGTTTGGTCAAATGACAACTGTTGTTGTCGATAAACCGCTTGGGTCAATAGATTGAACCATCATAAAAAATCGCACAAGAGGGACCACAAAACCAGCACCTCTTGCATGCGGCCCAAAATGATGTACGTTGGAAGGGGTGATGTGTGTTTTCAATATAGAATAATGTACAATTTAGATGTGGTGCCTACCTCTCGATACAAACAACAACCATGAAGGCCAGGTAGTTAAGGACGAGATACGCAGGGTACGGTGTAGGTCGAACCCAGCAATCCGAGCATGTGGGAGGGAATCCTGACAACGCATGAGCTCGAGCTTTGGTTGAACGACATGTGATGGTGACCAGCCCTAACACGAACTAGGAGGAATCCATTCATGGCCAACACATACCCCTCGTTATCGGTCAAAGGGATGATATATATACACTCGGGGAGCCCACAGATATGTGTGTCGTCACAAAAAACCGCACAAGGGAGACGTGGTCGATCAGAAGACCCCGTATACACCACATGCGGCCCGAAAATATGTATGGGTACGGTGGTGTGTGATGTGTTTAAATGCCGAATGCACAACTTTGATGGGCCACCAACTATATTACAAACCGAACACCGTACCCGACCCCAAGCCTGGTTCAATACATACGATGTCGGTTTCCCAACTTCGAGGCGGCGGGGGGGGGGGTGTCGTCCAACGCATGCGCTCAAACTTTATTTGGTCTAACATGGCACACATAGCAATAGGAAACCATCATGGTCAAACCCTTCTCGTTGTTGGGTCAAAGGGATAGAATGTGTGGCCCCCCTTGTTATCGGTCAAGGATAATATATATATATACCTCGGGGAGCCCACAAATATGTGCGGCATCTATAATCCGCACAACGGAGACATGCTCGATCAGAACAACCGGCCCCCTATACCCTGCATGCGACCTGAAAAAAATGTATGGGTCTGGCGTGTGATTTGTTCAAATCCCGAAAGCACAAGTTTGATGGGGCACCAACTACATCAGTAACATTACAAACTGAACATCGTACCCCCCCCCTCGGCCAGGTTAAAGACGTACGATGTCGGGAACACAACTTCGAGGCGGATGGGGGGGTATGGGCCGGGTGCCGTCCATAGCATGTGCTGAAACTTGATTTGCTGTAACATAGCACATGGAGCAAAGGGTAAACCCTTCTCGTGCGTTGAGTCAAAGGGATAATTTGTGTGGGCCTACAGATGTCGATCATTCTTTGATTTTTGAGAACAAAAAATAACCAATAAAAAGATAGTCTACAAATTAGCAAAACAAGGATCCCAAGGTTTATATAATCGCCATGACAGGTCACTATAGAGTCAATCATTCTTTGATTTTTTAGAGCAAAAAATAACCAATAAAAACATAGTCTACAAATTAGCAAAACAAGGATCCCAAGGTTTATATAATCGCCATGATGATACGTCTCCGATGTATCTACAATTTATGAAGTATTCATGCCATGTTTACAACAATTTTATATGGTTTTGGTGTGATTTGATTAGAACTAACCCGGACTAACGCTGTTTTCAACAGAACTACCGTGGTGTCGTTTTTTGTGCAGAAATAAAAGTTCTCGGGATGGGCTGAAAATTTATGGTGATTTTTTATGGACCAAAATAGAACCCCCAAAGCACAAGAGTTGGACCAGAAGCCTCACGAGGAAGCGACAAGGGTGGAGGGCGCCCCCCCTAGGGTGCGCCCCCCTGTCTTGCCGCTGCCTCGTGGACCCCCTTGACTTGAGGCCGATGCCAAAAATTCCTATAAATCCCCAAACCTCCGAAAAGAAACCTAGACCGGAAGTTCCACTGCCGCAAGCCTCTGTAGCCACGGAAAATCAATCTAGGCCTTCTCCGGCACCCTGTTGGAGGGGGCCATCATCACCGGAGGCCATGGAGGAGGATCCCGGAGGGGGCCATCATCACCATGGCGGCCAAGGACCAGAGGTAGAACCTCTCCACATCTAGGGGGGAAGCCAGGGAGGAGGAAGCACAAGGGGGAGACTCTCTCCCCCTCTAGCTCGGTGGCGCCGGAGTGCCACCGGGCAAACCATCACCGTGGTGATCGTCTTCATCAACATCACCATCTTCATCACCTTCCTCAGCTCTTTTAAGCGGTCCACTCTCCCGCACCCAGCTGTAATCCCCTACTTGAACATGGTGTTGTATGCCACATATTATGATCCAATGATGTGTTGCCATCCTATGATGTTTTGAGTAGATTTCCTTTGTCTTTTGGGTTGATTGATGATCTAGATTGGTTTGAGTTGTATGTTTTATTTTGGTGCTGTCCTATGGTGCCTTCCGTGCCACGCACACGTGAAGGATTCCCGCTGTAGGGTGTTGCAATATGCTCATGATTCGCTTATAGTGGGTTGCTAGAGTGACAGAAGCTTAAACCCGAGTAAGGGGGTTGTTTGCGTATGGGATAAAGGGGACTTGATACTTTAATGCTATGGTTGGGTTTTACCTTAATGATCTTTAGTAGTTGCGGATGCTTGCTAGAGTTCCAATCATAAGTGCATATGATCCAAGTAGAGAAAGTATGTTAGCTTATGCCTCTCCCTCATATGAAATTGCAATAATGATTACCGATCTTGGTAACAATTGCCTAGGACAATTCCGCACACCGACCCATCATTATTCCACACTCGCTATTTGTAATATATTGTGATATATTCTAACTTCATGATAACAGCACCTATTTTTATATTTTAGTTCTCCGATATCATGCAAAGCTATCGTCTTCACACCCACAACATAGTTTTATTTCTCGTTTCTAGATGGAAGCAAATGTTCGGTGTACGTAGAGTCGTATCAGTGGCAGATAGGACTCGAGAGAACATTGATCTTACCTTTATCTCCTTGTGGGTTCGACACTCCATACTTATCACTTCCACCTTTGGAAATTGCTACAATGATTCCTTGCACTTGGAGATTATCAAGCTCTTTTTTGGCGCCGTTGTCGGGGAGCAATAGTGTGGGGTTGATATTCTCGTGTATGCTTGTTTGCTTTCTTCACTAAGTAGATTTTGTTTTTCTTTTGTTTTTGTTTTCCTTAGTTGTGGGTGAAACAAACAAAAAAAATTCAAAAGAATGCAAAATACAAAAAATTTACTTGCTCTTATGCCTAAAAACTTTTTCAAAAAGAGAAGTGATTGGAAGGTTATGCATTGGAGAAGTGACGGTCGACCTTGAACACTTGTGTTCATGCTCATGGAAACAATGTAGAATTTTTCATGGAAGTTTCACAAAAATAATTATCCCCTTGTATATATCCATTGTATTATAAAAATAATGTGCCAAGGTTTGGCTTTATGATGATTAGATTGCTTGCTTGCTTTGTGCGGTGCAAAAACAGAAACTTTGGCTGTAGTGCGTGATTTTAAATTTTTTACTGGAACGTCAAAAGTTTCTGAAATTTGTACACAGTACTGCTATGCAAATATTTTATTTTATTTTCCTTTTTTTAGAATTTTTGGAGTTACATAAGTATACGAAGTTTCCAGATTGCTACAGACTGCCCTGTTTTTGACAGATTATGTTTTCTATGTGTTGTTCACTTACTTTGATGAATCTATGGGTAGTATCGGGGGGTATGAACCATGGTGAAGTTGGAATACAGTACATATAATGCTCATGTGAAATTGTAATGAGTTTACAACAGTACCTAAAGGTAGTGATTTGCTTTATTATACTAACGGATCTCACAAGGTTTTTTGTTAAGTTTTGTGCGGATGAAGTGTTCGAAGATCGAGAAGTTATCGATATGAGAAGAATAAGGAGAGGCAAGAGTTCAATATTGGGCATGACCGAGGCACCCCAAGTAAATATTTCAAGGATACTCAAGCATCTAAGCTTGGGGATGCCCCGGTTGGCATCCCATCTTTCTTCTTCAACAATTATCGGTATACCTCGGTTTTTGTTTTGTTCACATGATATGCGTCTTTTGTGTTTATTTTTCTTTTCTTTTCCTTTATGCACCATGCTAGTGTGAGATAGTCCTTCATTGATTTATAGAATGCTTCATGTGCTTCACTTAAATCTTTTGAGTATGGCTTTATAGAATGCTCTTTGTGCTTCACTTAAATCTTTTGAGTATGACTTTATAGAATGCTTCGTGTGCTTCACTTATATATTTTGAGCTTGGATATTTGCCAATCTATATTAATTTTAGAATGATCGATAAACTTCACTTATATCTTTTAGAGTATGAATAAAATTATCATTGGAATTGGGCTTGGAAGAGTATCTAAAATATCATGCCTAGCTAAAAAGGCATTAAAGAAAAGCGCTTGTTGGGAGACAACCCAATATTTACCCCTACTGTTTTTGTGTGTTCTCATGATTATGCTACTGTAGTAATCATGTTTTATATCTTTTGTTTCAATAAAGTTCCAAGTAAAGCCTTTGGGATAGTGTGGTTGATAGTTGATTTGATTCTGTGCAAAAACAGAAACTTTTGCATCCAGTAACAGAATTTTTAAAATTCACTGGAATGTGGAAAAACTCTGAATTTTTTACAGAGGATTTATATACAAATTTCTACGTTCTTCTAATTTTTCAGAATTTTTAGAGCTACATAAGTATGAGAACAATTCAGATCTTTGCAGACTGTTCTGTTTTTGATAGATTCTGTTTTCAATGCATAGTTTGCTTGTTTTAGTGTTTCCATAGCTTATATTAAGTGATATAAATTATGGAAATGATAGAGTACAGTAGGCATTATGTGGAAACAATTATGAATCTTGTCTTGACAGTACCCAAGAGAATGATTTGTTATATTATACTAACGGAGCTCATGAGTTTTCTGTTGAGTTTTGTGTGATTGAAGTTTTCAAGTTTTGGGTGAGGTGTCGATATGATGAGAATAAGGAGTGGAAAGACCCTAAGCTTGGGGATTCCCAAGGCACCCCAAGGTAATATTCAAGGAAGACTCAAGCACCTAAGCTTGGGGATGCCCCGGAAGGCATCCCCTCTTTCGTCTTCAACACTATCGGTATACCTTACTTGGAGCTATTTTTTTATTCGTCACATGATATGTGTTTTGCTTGGAGCGTATTTTCATTTTACTAGCTGTTTGAATAAAATAATTGGATCTGAAATCTTGAATTGGAGAGAGTCCTCACATGGCTAATTAACTATTGGGCTACTCATTGATCTTCACTTATATCTTTTTGGGAGTAGTTTTGTCATTTACTCCTGTGCTTCACTTATATCCTATGAGTAAATGGTTGAATGAATTGAATATCATAAATCTGAAATTATATATGTTTTATATGCTTATCCCATGGGGAGTAATGACTTCACATATAAGAAGTATAGGTGGTAAAATTTATTGAAAGTTAGCAAACACCGCATTGGTCACTTGAACAATTCATGAAAGAATATTGAAGGAAGAGAGATTTCACATATAAATATACTATCTTGGACATCTTCTATGATTGTGAGCCCCATTAATTATTTTCAAACTTGAGCAAATTAGTTGAAGTTGGACAAGGAAGACAACGTAATGAGTTATGTTTGGGTATATTTTTGTAGAAGTTATATTGTTATGGATCCTCCAACATGTGGTGCTTGCTTAGGATCTTTTGCTAGCCAAAATTTTGTACTAAGTAGAGATACTACTTGTGCATCCAAAAACCCTTAAACCCCGTTTCATGCCATGAGTGTCCACCATATCTACCTATGGATTGAATAAGATCCTTCAAGTAAGTTCTCATCGGTGCAAAAAGCAATAAAAATTGCTCATAAATATGTATGATCTTTTATTATAAGGGAAAATAAGCGTTGTACGAACTTGTGATGGTAAAGAAATAAAAGCGATGGACTGCATAATAAAGGTTGCTATCACAAAGGGCAATACAACGTGATGTTCCTTTGCATTAAGGGTTTGCACATCCAAAAATAAAAAGCGCATGACAACCTCTGCTTCCCTCTGCGAAGGGCCTATCTTTTACTTTCATGTATTTACTTTTATGCAAGAGTCAATAGTATTCCTTCGTATTTCAACCTCAATTATTCTTTAGTTGGCAAGCATCATGTGGTGGGGAAAGATCCAAGCATATATGGCCATTCAAATATATTTGATCATGAATTATTATTGTTGACAATTATCTATATGGTAAATAAGTTGGGAGGAGAAACATTAAGCCCCTATCTTTCTCTGTGTTCGACGAAAGCTATTTGTTCTAAAAATATGCTTTGAGTGTTAGCAATCATGGAAGACTATATGATAGTTGAGTATGTGGAATTTGCTAAATCAAAGCTCTTACATAGACCCTTCCTGAAAATAAGATGAATTGCAATTGTTTGATGACCGAGAACACGGTTTCTTAGTTTTCAAGAAACTTTATGGTCTATACTTTAACATATGAATAGCTTGTTACTTGATCATGAGAAGTTTTATGAGATGATCTACTGTTTATGATATAGAATGATGCTAGAAAAAGTGATTGAAATTATCATTGATCAAACTTATGCACTATGCTAGCATTCACACTTCATAAATTATTTCTTTTATCATTTAGCTACTCGAGGATGAGCAGGAATTAAGCTTGGTGATGCTGATACATCTCCGACGTATCTATAATTTATGAAGTATTCACGCCATGTTTACAACAATTTTATATGGTTTTGGTGTGATTTGATTAGAACTAACCCGGACTGACGCTGTTTTCAGTAGAACTACCGTGGTGTCATTTTTTGTGCAGAAATAAAAGTTCTCGAATGGGCTGAAAATTTACGATGATTTTTTATGGACTAAAAGAGAACCCCGAAGCACAAGAGTTGGACCAGAAGCCTCACGAAGAAGCGGCAAGGGAGGAGGGCGCCCCCTAGGGCACGCCCCCCCTGTCTTGCCGCTGCCTCGTGGACCCCCTTGATGTGAGACCGACGCCAAAAATTCCTATAAATCCCCAACCTCCGAAAAGAAACCTAGATCGGAAGTTCCGCCGCCGCAAGCCTCTGTAGCCAGGAAAAATCAATCTAGGCCCTCTCCGGCACCCTGCCGGAGGGGGCCATCATCACCGGAGGCCACAGAGGAGGATCCCGGAGGTGGCCATCATCACCATGGAGGCCAAGGACCAGAGGTAGAACCTCTCCCCATCTAGGGGGAGGCCATGGAGGAGGAAGCACAAGGGGGAGACTCTCTCCCCCTCTCTCTCGGTGGCGCTGGAGTGCCACTAGGGGAACCATCGCCGCGGTGATTGTCTTCATCAACATCACCTTCCTCATCTCTTTTAAGCGGTCCACTCTCCTGCACCCCGCTGTAATCCCCTACTTGAACATGGTGCTTTATGCCACATATTATGATCCAATGATGTGTTGCCATCCTATGATGTTTTGAGTAGATTTCCTTTGTCTTTTGGGTTGATTGATGATCTAGATTGGTTTGAGTTGTATGTTTTATTTTGGTGCTGTCCTATGGTGCCTTCCGTGCCGCGCACACGTGAAGGATTCCCGCTGTAGGGTGTTGCAATATGCTCATGATTTGCTTATAGTGGGTTGCTAGAGTGACAGAATCTTAAACCCGAGTAAGGGGGTTGTTTGCGTATGGGATAAAGGGGACTTGATACTTTAATGCTATGGTTGGGTTTTACCTTAATGATCTTTAGTATTTGCGGATGCTTGCTAGAGTTCCAATCATAAGTGCATATGATCCAAGTAGAGAAAGTATGTTAGCTTATGCCTCTCCCTCATATGAAATTGCAATAATGATTACCGATCTTGTTAACAATTGCCTAGGACAATTCCGCACACCGACCCATCATTATTCCACACTCGCTATTTGTAATATATTGTGATATATTCTAACTTTATGATAACAGCACCTATTTTTATATTTTAGTTCTCCGATATCATGCAAAGATATCCTCTTCACACCCACAACGTAGTTTTATTTCTCGTTTCTAGATGGAAGCAAACGTTCGGTGTACGTAGAGTCGTATCAGTGGCAGATAGGACTTGAGAGAATATTGATCCTACCTTTAGCTCCTTGTGGGTTCGACACTCCATACTTATCACTTCCACCTTTGGAAATTGCTACGATGATTCCTTGCACTTGGGGATTATCACATGACAGGTCACTATAGAAACATTTATCTCTATAATGACCGTGTCATAGCGTTTAAATGAAGCTTGAGATATGCAACTTCCCACCGGGTCACCCATCCTTAGACTACTCCAGCCTGAGCACACTTAACTTCTATGTTCTATTCGACTAGGCTTGCGGATGGGAAGCCGCCCCTTGCTGATAGGAATTGCCTCCTTGCCTTTAAGGTGTTTCACTCTGGACACCCTATGGGACCTACTCCCTCCTATCACACACATTTGTGCTTTTAGAAACTGTGTGCGATATTTACATGGCCGGTGTGTCGTCGCCTAGCCTTCAATGAGCACTGACACTGGCAACGGGAAAACGATGGGAGAAGAGGCGGGAAAATGATGAGAGGAGTGGCGGGAAACGGTAGCGTGTTTGGATATATAACAACATTAATATAGAAAACTTAGTAGAGAAGGAAGCGTGAGCTAGCACGACGCATGCGCATAGTGCTTACCCATATATTGCATGTGCTGTCGAAAGGGATGAGGATTGTCGTTCGATCTAGGAGCATCCAACGATGTAGACATACGATCCGTGGGGTTTGGGTTCTGGCCAATCAGAACGCACGACTCATATCGCGCGCGCAGCAGCGGGGTATCGGCCACGGTTTGGTAGGCACACGGCTTTCGTGAGTGAACCGTGTGCTATTTGAAAAAAATTCGTGAGAAGAATCTCGGTTTTTAAATCCCTGTAAATCCAAAACTCACCCGAAAATCGTGAAACTTGGCATGGTGTCACGACATGGCGCATATATGTCGAGGAATTTTTTTGTCCATTTTGGCGCAAGTTTTATTACAAGCCTCTTACAAACCGGAGCTTCTCTCAAAGAAGCCTCGTGGTTCCGATAGGGAAACGTGTCCCTCTTGTGTGCGAAACGATAATCACTGCCTCTTTTCGCCTTGTATTTTCTTCTACGGGCAACATGGAACAACAGGATATCCGTGCTGAAATTTAAACTTATTCAGGGTTCGTTTGGCCTTTTTATACACTAATTGAGTTTCCTAGGCATTTAATGTCCATAATTCAAATCTGAACTACAAATACATGCTCCAGTTCACCAAAATGGCTAGAAAAATTATACATGTGTCCTTGGGTGCATGTTTAGGTCCCATGCCAGGAATGGGAATGAATTACAACCGTACCGGCGTCCTGGCTCGTCCTCAAACATTTGGAACCTCAGTTTTAAATCCCCATAAATCCAAAACTCACCAGAAAGTCATGAAAGTTGGCATGGTGTCACGTCATGGCACATATATGTCGTGGTAAAAACATTGTCCAATTTGGGCCAAGCTTTATTACAAACCGGAGCTTCTCTCAAAGAAGCGTCGTGGTTCCGATAGGGAAACGTGTCCCCCTTGTGGGTGAAATGATAATCACTGCCTCTTTTCGCCTTGTATTTTCTTCTACGGGCAACATGGAACGACAGGATGTCCGTGCTGAAATTTAAACTTATTCAGGGTTCGTTTGGCCTTTTTATACACTAATTGAGTTTCCTATGCATTTAATGTCCATAATTCAAATTTGAACTACAAATACATGCTCCAGTTCACCAAAATGGATAGAAAAATTATGCATGTGTCCTTGGGTGCATGTTTAGGTCCCATGCCAGGATGGGAATGAATTACAACCGTACCGGCGTCCTGGCTCGTCCTCAAACATTTGGAATCTTGGTTTTAAATCTCCATAAATCCAAAACTCACCAGAAAGTCATGAAAGTTGGCATGGTGTCACGTCATGGCACATATATGTCATGGTAAAAACATTGTCCAATTTAGGCTAAGCTTTATTACAAACCTCTTACAAACCGGAGCCTATCGCAAGAACCCTCGTGGTTTCAATAGGGAAATGTGTCCCCTTGTGGGCGAAACGATAATCGCTCCCTCTTCTAGCCTTGTATTTTCTTCTACATGCAACATGGAACAACGGGAGATTCGCGCTGAACTTTGAAATTATTCAGGGTTCGTTTGACCTTTTTATTCATTAATTGAGTTTTCTGGGCATTTAAAGTCCATAAGTCAAATCCGAACTACAAATACATGCACCAGTGCACCAAAATGGCTAGAAAAAAACGTATATGTGTCCTTGGGGTGTCCCATGGAAGGAATGGGAATGAATTCAACCGTCTCGGCGTCCTGGCTTGGCCACAAACATTGCGAATCTCGGTTTTTAAATCTCTGTAAATCAAAACCCACCAAGAAATCATGAAACTTGGCATGGTGTCACTACATGGCATATATATGTCGTGGTAAAATAATTGTCCAATTTGGGCCAAGCTATATTACAAGCCTCTTACAAACCGAAGCTTCTCACAACCCTCGTGGTTCTGGTAGGGAAACAGGCCCCTCTTGTGGGCGAAATGATAATCGCTGCCTCCTCTCGCCTTGAACTTTGTTTTCTACAGGCAACATAGAATAACAGGAGTGTCGTGCTGAAATTTGAAACTGCTCAGGGTTCGTTTGGCCATTTTATATATTAATTGAGTTTTCTAGGCATTTAATGTAGTCCATAATTCAAATTTGAACTACAAGCACATGCTCCAGTGAAGCAAAATGGGTGGAAAATCGTACATGTGTCATTGGGTGCATGTTTAGGTCTCATTGAAGGAATGGGAATGAATTACAAACTTCTCGTCGTCCTGAAACATTGAGAATCTCGGTTTTTAAATCCCAGTAAATCAAAAACTCACCCAAAAAACATGAAACTTGGCATGGTTTCATGACATGGCACATATATGCCGTGGTAAAAAAATCGTCCAGTTTGAGACAAGGCGCACACATTAATAGCCAACGAAGTCCTTCTGAAACAAATAGCTGACACGTTAATATCGCAAACGGTTGTATTATATGAACCGTGTGTTCCCGTAACCATTTAAGTGCGGCCACGCGTCCCTCTTTTCTTATGGGATAGTACTACCTCCGTCCTCGTTCATTGGTCATCTTTGTATTTTGTGCCAAAATTTAACCATACTCGGTGGCGTGCGTGCAGCTGTTTTATTAGACGAGACGAGCGCGAGAAGTCCGCCGTGCAAACTCGACGGGTCGCGTGCGAGCAGTCCGCCACGCAGGCTCGACAGGACGCGTGCATCTTGTCCACCTCGCAGGCTCGACGGGACACGTCCGAGTAGCAAGGCCGCCCATGCTCACCGGGAAGCGAGCTCTTTGACCTCCATCCACCAGTCGCCCGCCTCGCTCACAACTTCTCCATTAATGGCGGCCGAGCCACTGTCTAATACGCGGTTAATTAAAGCACCTGGACGGAGGGTGTTTGCTTGAGATCCCATGACCCTGCTCAATGTTAGCATTTTCTTTGTTTGTGTTTTCAACTCGTATTCTGGCCTAATTTAAAATGCCACATAGGGCAACGGATAATACGACGACAAATAAAATGGCAATGGATAATACAACGACAAATTTACAATGGCGCGGATAATAATTGTCTTACATATTTCAGATAATTTAAAATGCCACATGCGGCAAAGCCCGGAAGACACGGGGGCAAGAGAAGAAGGAAATCGCAGACAACGATCTGGGTCGCTACTGTCTCTACTCCTCGATGGATCGCCGGGCGACGACATCCTCCAGCTCCTTCTTCAATTCCTCATGACTTTGCTTGAAAACAGCCACGGATTCCTCCACCTCCTGCTCGCGCTCGATCCGGAGCTTCCTCAAGTCACCCATCAGTTCCTCGACGACCACTGTCAGCGTCATTCCCAAGGCACTGCTCTGCTCATGCAGCATCTTCCAGCCGGCGGCCTCCTCCTCCTTCTCGGCGAGCGCCTTGAGGTGCTTCGCATTGTCACCCATGAGTTACTCGACGAGGCCGGTCGCCTTCTCAACCAAGGCATCGCTGATCTCGAGTAGCTTCATCAAGCCGTCAACCAGCTCCTACGGCTTAATGAGGCCAGCGAGATGATACGTCCATTTTGCATCATGCTTTTATATTGATATTTATTGCATTATGGGCTGTTATTACACATTCCAGAACAATAGTTATGCCTTTTCTCTCTTATTTTACAAGGTTTACAT
Source organism: Thinopyrum elongatum (assembly GCA_011799875.1). Lineage (NCBI taxonomy): Eukaryota > Viridiplantae > Streptophyta > Magnoliopsida > Poales > Poaceae > Thinopyrum > Thinopyrum elongatum. Next base: position 41,378,381 of record CM022298.1, on the reverse strand, counting down.
GAAGAGGGAGAATGCTGGCAGCTGGAATTATGGACTAGAAAAGGAGCAAATCTGAGAGACCTATTCTACACAACTCCAAAAGTCCTGAAACTTCACGGAGAATTATTTTGGAATATATAAAAAATATTGGGCGAAGAAAGCACCTGAGGGGACCCACCAGGCAGCCACAAGGGTGGGGGGCGCGCCCAGCCCCCGATGCCCATCTTCTGCTATATGGTGTGTTTTGACCTGAAAAAAATCAAAAAGAAGCTTTCGGGATGAAGCGCCACCATCTCGAGGCGGAACCTGGGCAGAACCAATCTAGGGCTCCGGTGGAGCTGTTCTACGGGAGAAACTTCCCTCTGGGAGGGGGAAATTGAAGCCATCATCATCACCAACGATCCTCTCATCGAGAGGGGGTCAATCTCCATCAACATCTTCACCAGCACCATCTCCTCTCAAACCCTAGTTCATCTCTTGTATCCGATCTTTGTCTCAAAACCTCATATTGGTACCTGTGGGTTGCTAGTAGTGTTGATTACTCCTTGTAGTTGATGCTAGTTGGTTTATTCGATGGAAGATCATATGTTCAGATCCTTAATGCAATTCAATACCCCTCTAATTATGAACATGAATATGCTTTGTGAGTAGTTACGTTTGTTTCTGAGGACATGGGAGAAGTCTTGTTATAAGTAATCATGTGAATTTGGTATTCGTTCGATATTTTGATGAGATGTATGTTGTCTTTTCTCTAGTGGTGTTATGTGAACGTCGACTACATGACACTTCACCATGATTTGGGCCTAGGGGAAGGCATTGGGAAGTAATAAGTAGATGATGGGTTGCTAGAGTGACAGAAGCTTAAACCCTAGTTTATGCGTTGCTTCGTAAGGTACCGATTTGGATCCATATGTTTCATGCTATGGTTAGATTTATCTTAATTCTTCTTTCGTAGTTGCAGATGCTTGCGAGAGGGGTTAATCTTAAGTGGGAGGCTTGTCCAAGTAAGGGCAGCACCCAAGCACCGGTCCACCCACATATCAAATTATCAAAGTAACGAACGCGAATCATATGAGCATGATGAAAACTAGCTTGACAGAAATTCCAATGTGTCCTCGGGAGCGCTTTGCTTTATATAAGAGTTTGTCCAAGCTTGTCCTTTGCTACAAAAAGGATTGGGCCACCTTGCTGCACCTTAGTTACTTTTGTTACTTTGTACCCGTTACGATTTATCTTATCACACAACTATCTATTACCGATAATTTCAGTGCTTGCAGAGAATACCTTGCTGAAAACCGCTTGTCATTTCCTTCTGCTCCTCGTTGGGTTCGACACTCTTACTTATCAAAAGGACTATGATACTCCGATGCCATTAAGATCAACAATGCCGAAGGTACCAACCCAAAGGTGGTAAACGGTCAAAGAATCAAACATTATATTTCAGGTACTCCCATAAATGTTGAGACGAATATTATCAATACCGTAACACCGGAGGAGTACATAAGGGACACTTTCCAGAATGTTTCAGACTCAGCAAAGGAATAGGTATGTGGTACGGTAAGTAAACCTACTCCAAAATTGTTTTAATGGCAATTTTTCTCCGTTTTGGAATATTTAAAAAATTAGGAAAATTAAAAGTAGTCCGAAAAGTGCACGAGGAAGCGACAAGGCAGGGAGGCGCGCCCTACCCCCCTGGGCGCGCCCCCCACCCTTACCGCCACCTCGTGTGCCCTCCGGACTCCGTTTTCTTGCACAATATTTCTTGTGGTTGGTAAAAATTCATTATATAATCTCCCGAAGGTTTTGACCACCGTACCACGTTAATATCTCCTGTTCGTGTTTCGAGCTGTTTTTCTGACAGATCCAAATCGCCATGAAGTCTCCAAGCGCCCCCAAGGACAAGTTTTTTGAGAAGGTCATCAACCCCTACCTTGCGGAGGTGCTTCAACACCCTCAAACCATTGAGATGCGTGAGGGGGTGCTGCACATCCGCGATGTTGAAGGGCCAAAGAAGACCGAAAGCGTGGAGACAAGGCTCGAAGCAATGGAGCAGCAAGTCTTAAAGTGCCAAGGGATGGTGGAACGCGGACTCAACGCCAACCACATGATGATCGCTGAATTTACTAGTGGTCACAAGCTGGATGCCGAGAACATTGGGGAGGCCATCTTCAAGCTTCATGAGAAAATCGAGAATCTCCAAGCCCAGATCTATGACCTGCAAAATCAAAATTGTGAGTATGAATATAGATTTAAGAGGATGAGTTTGGCTGCAGATTTGAGGATCCTGGAGACTCATTCATCTTATTACGATGGTGAACCTATGCCTTCGAAGATGGAGGACAAGCCTACAACATCAACCACTCCATCATCACCACCTCCGAAGAGAGAGATCTAAATACTTGGGTATGGGCACTCCCCTTGGCAACTGCCAAGCTTCGGGTAGGTGCCCCGATATCGTATCACCATCACACCTTTACTTTTACCTTTTTCTTAGTTCGATCCTTTTGGTTATATCTTGATCTAGTAGAATAAAGTTTTAGTACGATCTAGCTTTGAGTTTTGTTTCGAGATCTATCTATGTAATCGAGTCCGTGAGTTATATATAATAAAGAGTAGTTTTGAGTTGAGGGCTTTGCTTTATTGCTATGATTTTGCTATGATTTTGAGGAAATAAATAAAAGAAATAATAAAAAGAAGTAAAAAGATCGTATAATGATCTTATGGAGAGTGATGACTTCACATATAAAGAGTATGATGAATAAAAGTTGTTGAGAGTTGACAAACATAGTTTTGGTCATTGTTGCAATTAATAGGAAGTAATAAAGAAAGAGAGGTTTTCGCATATAAATATACTATCTTGGACATCTTTTGTAATTGTGAGCACTCATTAAAATATGACATGCTAAAATGTTGATGTTGGACAAGGAAGACGACATAATGGGTTATGTTTTCTTATATCTGAATAAAAGTTATAGTGTCTTGGATCCTCTAACATGTTGAGCTTGCTTTTCCTTCTTATGCTAGCCAAATCTTTTGCACCAAGTAGAGATACTACTTGTGCAACCAAATATCCCTTAAGCCAGTTTTGCCATGAGAGTCCACCATACCTACCTATGGATTGAGTAAGATCCTTCAAGTAAGTTGTCATCGGTGCAAGCAATAAAAATTGCTCTCTAAATATGTATGATCTATTAGTGTGAAGAAAATAAGCTTTATACGAACTTGTGATATGGAAGAAATAAAAGCGACGGACTGCAAAATAAAGTTCTTTATCACAAGCGGCAATATAAAGTGACGTTCTTTTGCATTAAGATTTTGTGCATCCAACAATAAAAGCGCATGACAACCTCTGCTTCCCTCTACGAAGGGCCTATCTTTTACTTTTATCTTTTACCCTTATACAAGAGTCATGGTGATCTTCACCTTTCCTTTTTACACTTTTTCTTTTGGCAAGCACTATGTGTTGGAGAAGGATCCGAATATATATATCCACTCGGATGTAGGTTATCATAAAGTATTATTGTTGACATTACCCTTGAGGTAAAAGGTTGGGAGGCAAAACTATAAGCCCCTATCTTTCTCTGTGTCCGACTGAGGCTTTGAACCCATAAGTATCGCGTGACTGTTAGCAATTGCGAAAGATTAAATGATAGTTGAGTATGTGGACTTGCTGAAAAGCTCTTGAATTGACTCTTTCGATGTTATGATAAATTGCAATTGCTTCAATGACTGAGATCATAGTTTGTTAGTTTTCAATGAAGTTTCTGATTCATACTTTACCTTGTGAACGAATTGTTACTTTAGCATAAGAAATTATATGACAATATTTGTTGCTATTCTAAAGATGATCATGATGCCCTCATGTCCGTATTTTATTTTATCGACACCTCTATCTCTAAACATGTGGACATATTTTTCGATTTCGGCTTTCGCTTGAGGACAAGCGAGGTCTAAGCTTGGGGGAGTTGATACGTCCATTTTGCATCATGCTTTTATATTGATATTTATTGCATTATGGGCTGTTATTACACATTCTAGCACAATAGTTATGCCTTTTCTCTCTTATTTTACAAGGTTTACATGAAGAGGGAGAATGCCGGCTGCTGGAATTCTGGACTGGAAAAGGAGCAATTCTGAGAGACCTATTCTGCACAACTCCAAAAGTCCTGAAACTTCAAGGAGAATTATTTTGGAATATATAAAAAATATTGGGCGAAGAAAGCACCTGAGGGGACCCACCAGGAAGCCACAAGGGTGGGGGCGCCCTACCCCCCTGGGCGCGCCTCCCTACCTTGTGGGCCACCTGGCAGGCCCCCGATGCCCATCTTCTGCTATATGATGTGTTTTGACCTGGAAAAAATCAAAAAGAAACTTTCGGGACGAAGCGCCGCCGTCTCGAGGCGGAACCTGGGCAGAACCAATCTAGGGCTCCGGCGGAGCTGTTTTGCCGGAGAAACTTCCCTCTGGGAGGGGGAAATCAAAGCCATCGTCATCACCAACGATCCTCTCAACGAGAGGGGGTCAATCTCCATCAACATCTTCAACAGCACCATCTCCTCTCAAACCCTAGTTCATCTCTTGTATCCGATCTTTGTCTCAAAACCTCATATTGGTACCTGTGGGTTGCTAGTAGTGTTGATTACTCCTTGTAGTTGATGCTAGTTGATTTATTCGGTGGAAGATCATATGTTCAGATCCTTAATGCTATTCAATACCCCTCTGATTATGAACATGAATATGCTTTGTGAGTAGTTACGTTTGTTCCTGAGGACATGGGAGAAGTCTTGTTATCAGTAATCATGTGAATTTGGTATTCGTTCGATATTTTGATGAGATGTATGTTGTGTTTCCTCTAGTGGTGTTATGTGAACGTCGACTACATGACACTTCACCATGATTTGGGCCTAGGGGAAGGCATTGGGAAGTAATAAGTAGATGATGGGTTGCTAGAGTGACAGAAGCTTAAACCCTAGTTTATGCGTTGCTTCGTAAGGGACTGATTTGGATCCATATGTTTCATGCTATGGTTAGATTTATCTTAATTCTTCTTTTGTAGTTGCGGATGCTTGCGAGAGGGGTTAATCATAAGTGGGAGGCTTGTCCAAGTAAGGGCAGCACCCAATCACCGGTCCACCCACATATCAAATTATCAAAGTAACGAACGCGAATCAGATGAGCATGATGAAAACTAGCTTGACAGAAATTCCCATGTATCCTCGGGAGCGCTTTGCTTTATATAAGAGTTTGTCCAGGCTTGTCCTTTGCTAAAAAAAGGATTGGGCCACCTTGCTACACCTTAGTTACTTTTGTTACTTGTTACCCGTTACGATTTATCTTATCACACAACTATCTATTACCGATAATTTCAGTGCTTGCAGAGAATACCTTTCTGGAAACCGCTTGTAATTTCCTTCTACTTCTCGTTGGGTTCGACACTCTTACTTATCAAAAGGACTACGATAGATCCCCTATACTTGTGGGTCATCATGAAAATGTCATCGTCGCCGGCCAAGGACTTCAGCAACGCCAGCTCGTCGCGATCGCCGACGCGGCGAGTGCGCTTGTGAGAGCCTTCGCGTGCCCGTGAGAGCTCGTTTGAGGGCTCCGCGGTGCGTCGGGACATCTCTGCTACGGCTGCCGCTTGGCGGCGGGACCTCTCTAGAGCTTCCGCGGCCTTGGTCTTTGCTGCTTGGTTATATGTCCACCCGAAACTCCTCCTACCGGTCATGGCGGGATGACTTGACAGGGAAGACCAGTTTTGTGGGTGATGAGGAGAGGAACTGTGAAGTAATTTTCGAGTGGGTAGTTTTTATAGCCCGGTGCTAAGTGTGAACACATATTAGTTTGATCGGTGTGAACAGATTTGCAATTACTTATTGCGTTGTAATTTGCAATGTGACGAGAAACAAGGTCAAAATTTATTGATGGTTCTGGGCCTCCAAAGCCCGTTTCTGTTGTTCTGGCTCATCGCAAACAGTTCTTATGGATCAACCGTATGCCACGCATTGGAAGCCCGAAACGTGGGCCCACGTTCTCGGATGTACGTGTACGTGTCTGCCCACTATCACACACGGTCAAGATATCACCATCGTCTTTGATGGATGCGCCGACGCGCCTCCCACGGGGTGCCAGAAGGTTAACCACTGATACGTCTCCATCGTATCTACTTTTCCAAACTCTTTTGCCCTTGTTTTGGAATCTAATTTGCATGATTTGAATGGAACTAACCCGGACTGACAATGTTTTCAGCAGAATTGCCATGGTGTTATTTTTGTGCAGAAATAGAAGTTCTCGAATTGACCTGAAAATTTACGGAGAATATTTTTGGAATAAATAAAAAATACTAGCGAAAGAATCAACCAGAGGGGACCCACAAGCTGACCACAAGGGTGGAGGGCGCGCCTCCCCTGTCTTGTGGGTCCCCTGGACCTCCTTCGACCCTAACTCCAACTCTATATATTCACGTTCGGGGAGAAAAAAATCAGGGAGAAGGATTCATCGCGTTTTATGATACGGAGCCACTTCCACCTCCTGTTCTTCATCGGGAGGGCAGATCTGGAGTCAGTTCTGGGCTCCAGAGAGGGGGATTCATCGCCATCATCATCACCAACCTTCCTCCATCACCAATTTCATGATGCTCACCGCCGTGCATGAGTAATTCCATCGTAGGCTTGCTGGACGGTGATGTGTTGGATGAGATTTATCATGTAATCGAGTTAGTTTTGTTAGGGTTTGATCCCTAGTATCCACTATGTTCTGAGATTGATGTTGCTACGACTTTGCTATTCTTAATGCTTGTCACTAGGGCCCGAGTGCCATGATTTTAGATCTGAACCTATTATGTTTTCATGAATATATTTGTGTTCTTGATCCTGTCTTGCAAGTTGTAGACACCTATTACGAGTTATGATCCGCATACCCCAAGGTGACAATAATTGGGATTCTTTTCGATGATTATCGTAGTTTCAGGAGTTCATGTATTCACTAAGTGCTAATGCTTTGGTCCGGTTCTCTATTAAAAGGAGTCCTTAATATCCCTTAGTTTCCATTAGGACCCCGCTGCCACGGGAGGGTAGGACAAAAGATGTCAAGCAAGTTCTTTTCCATAAGCACGTATGATTATATTCCGAATACATGCCTACATTATATTGATGAATTGGAGCTAGTTCTGTGTCACCCTAGGTTATAACTGTTGCATGATGAATGCTATCCGACATAATTATCCATCATTGATCCATTGCCTACGAGCTTTCCACATATTGATCTTTGCTACGTTACTTTGCCGTTGCCACTGTTACAATTGTTACAAAACTGCTACTGTTACTTTTGCCACCGTTACCATTACTTCCATACTACTTTGCTACTAAATATTTTGCTGCAGATATTAAGTCTTTCAGGTGTGGTTGAATTGACAACTCAGCTGCTAATACTCGAGAATATTCTTTGGTTCCCCTTGTGTCGAATCAATAAATTTGGGTCGAATACTCTACCCTCAAAAACTGTTGCGATCCCCTATACTTGTGGGTTATCAAGACCTTTTTCTGGCGCCGTAGCCGGAGAGCATAGCTCTATTCTCTGAGTCACTTGGGATTTATATCTGTTGATCACTATGAGGAATTTGAAAGATCAAAGAACCAAGATTTTTCCCTCTACTACGAGGGGAGGTAAGGAACTGCCATCTAGCTCTGCACTTGATTCACCCTCTGTTTTGAGTAAGCTTGCAACACCTACACCTGCTATTGATTCTGATATGTCGCATGTTATTGATGATGCTACTTCTGCTATGAATGAGGCTTATGATGCTAGTACTTTGCTTGATAAGACTGTGCCACTAGGTGAATTGCTTGATGAACGACTTGCTAGGGTTAGAGAGAATGAGATTATTGAAACTGATGATATTATTGAACCTAAAGAATATGAATCTCCCCCTAGATATGAATTGCCTGTTATACCTGAGGGTTATGTTATGGATGAAGAAACTGCTAGAGACTTTCTTGCTTGTAATGATAGAGATGATCTTAAGAAATTGTTAGCCAAGCTGAAAGAAAAATCTTTGAATGCTAGAATAAAATATGATCCTTCTTTTGCTACTTCACCTATCTTTGTTACTGATAAGGATTATGAATTCTCTGTCGATCGTGAGTTGATTACCTTGGTTGAATCTGATCCTTTCCATGGTTATGAATCTAAAACTGTTGTGGCACATCTTACTAAACTGAATGATATAGCCACCCTATTTGCTCATGAGGAAAAAATCACTATTACTATATTCTTAAGTTGTTTCCTTTATCATTAAAGGGTGATGCTAAGACTTGGTATAATTCTCTTGCTCCTAGTTGTGTGCGTAGTCCCCAGGATATGATTTACTACTTCTCTGAAAAATATTTCCCTGCTCATAAGAAACAAGCTGCTTTAAAGGAAATATTTAACTTTGTGCAAATTGAAGAAGAGAGTCTCCCACAAGCTTGGGGGAGGCTTCTCCAATTACTTAATGCTTTGCCTGATCATCCTCTCAAGAAAAATGGAATACTTGATATCTTTTATAATGGACTAACCGATGCTTCTAGGGACCACCTAGATAGTTGTGTTGGATGTGTTTTCAGGGAACGAACTGTTGAGCAAGATGAATTGCTATTGAATAATATATTAAGTAATGATAATGATTGGACACTTCCTGAACCAATTCCTAAGCCAACTCCAAAGAAAAGAGGTATTCTATTTCTCAGTCCTCAAGATATGCAAGAGGCAAAGAAATCTACGAAAGAAAAAGGTATTAAAGCTGAAGATGTTAAGAATCTACCACCTATTGAAGAAATACATGGTCTTGATAACCCGACACAGGTAGTAGAGGTAAATTCTCTCTATAGATTTGATGAAGGTGATATTCCTCATAATAAGTCTGCTAGTCAATGCTTGGATGAGTTTGATAATTTTATTGTTAAACAAGAACATTTCAATGCTTATGTTGGTAGACAATTGAAACATAATGCTTACATGCTTGACTGCTTGGGTGATTACATGAGTAGAACTGTTAGTGATCTTAAGATTATTAGTAAGCATGCTTCCATGGTTAAAACTCAAGTAGAACAGGTACTTAAGGCACAGGATGATTTGCTTAATGAGTTGCATAGTAAGAACAATGATAATGTTGTTAGGGTCATTACTAGAGGTGGTAAAATGACTCAGGAACCTTTGTATCCTGAAGGCCATCCTAAGAGAATTGAGTAAGATTCTCAGAGAATTAATACTGATGCACCTAGTCCTCCTAGTAATAAAAAGAAAAAGAAAACTGATAGGACCTTGCATCCTTCTAGTGAACTTGTTATAGATACACATGAGAATCCAAATGACATTTCTATTTCTGATGCTGGGACACAATCTGGTGATGAACATGAACCTAGTGCTAATGTCAATGATGATGTTCATGTTGATGCTCAACCTAGTAATGATAATGATGTGGAGGTAGAACCTGCTGTCGATCTTGATAACCCACAATCTAAGAATCAACGTTATGATAAGAGAGACTTCATTGCTAGGAAACATGGTAAAGAAAGAGAACCATGGGTTCAGAAACCCATGCCCTTTCCTCCTAAACCATCCAAGAAAAAGGATGATAAGGATTTTGAGCACTTTGTTGAAATGCTTAGACATGTCTTTTTGCGTATGCGTTTGACTGATATTCTGAAAGTGTCTCCTTATGCCAAGTATATGAAAGATATTGTTACTAATAAAAGAAAGATACCGGAAGCTGAAATTTCCACCATGCTTGCTAATTACACTTTTAAGGGTGGAATACCAAAGAAACTAGGAGATCCAGGAATACCAACTATACCACGCTCCATTAAAAGAAACTATGTCAAAACTACTTTATGTGATTTGGGAGCCGGTGTTAGTGTTATGCCTTTCTCTTTATATCGTAGACTTGAATTGAATAAGTTGACACCTACTAAAATCTCTTTGCAAATGGTTGATAAATCAACTGCCATACCCATCGGTATTTGTGAGGATGTGCCTATTGTGGTTGCAAACGTTACTATCTTAACGGACTTTGTTATTCTTGATATTCCCGAGGACGACAGTATGTCGATCATCCTTGGTAGAACCTTTTTGAATACTGCAGGGGCTATTATTGATTGCAACAGGGGCAATGTCACTTTTCATGTTAATGGTAATGAGCATACGGTACACTTTCCAAAGAAACAACCTCAAGTTCATAGTATCAATTCTATTGGAAAAACTTCAACTATTGCTATTGGAGGTTTTGAATTCCCTCTCCCTACTGTCAAAAATAAGTATGATATTCTTATTGTTGGGGACATGCATATCCCCGTTGAGGTAACCTAGTGTTATTCGAAAATTCTCTGGTTTCATGTTATTCGAAAGAAGTTTGTTAATAAGACTTGATCAACCTTGTTAATGGATTCCCTTTGATGAGCATGGGATGGATAAATTTAGAAAGCACAACTTTCTGTACCCACCTTTTACTTTCTGTTATTTCAATTAAATAAAGCAAAAAATGCTATTATCCGTCTGTTTTCTGAATTATCCGTGCAATAAAAAAATGCCCCGAAAATAAAAGTTCTCCAAATGCCCTGAAAATTTAGTATGATTTTTTATAGAATATTTGAGAATTTTTGGCACTAAGAACACACCAGGGGGCTGCACCTGTGGACCACAAGGGTGGAGGGCGCGCCCTACCCCCCTGGGCGCGCCCCTACCTTGTGGGTCCCCCTCGCTTATTCCAGCACCCATCCACTTCGTCTTCCTCCAGAAAAAATCATCCCGTTGCTCAAACCCGTGTTCTAGCTCATCTTGCTACCATTTTCGATCTCCTTGTGCAAATCTCCATTTGCAAAACTGTTTTGGGGGATTGTTCTTAGGTATGTGACTCCTTCAATGGTCCAATTAGTTTTTGTTCTGGTGCTTTATATATAGCAAAAAAGTTCTGCTGTGGTGACCTTGTTCTTGAGCTTGCATGTCAAATTTATATGGTCCAAAGTAGCTTTGATGCATGGTATAGCCTCTAGGCATTTGTGGGAATAGTTGCTATCAATTTTGTTGAGTTTTGTGCACTTTTATTTTGATTTACTAAAAATTTCAGAAATTTTCAGATAAAAGAAATGATGAAGAGATGGTTGAGAGGCTTTTCAAGCCGGGGTTCAAAGGAAAATGAACATGAAGAGAAGAAGAAGCCCAAGTACAACCTTCCTCGCACCGCGGAGGTTCGGCCGTGTGAATGGCCAAGTGATGCATTCTTGAGGGCGGCCGGAATTTATGAGGATTTCTATTATTTGGCTGAGAATGCAGGCATCACCGACTTCCTCCATGATAAGTGTGATCAATACCTCCTACTCACTAATACCTTCGTGCAAAATTTTCACTTTCATGCTAGGAAATCACCACCCACGGTAGAGTTTTATTTATATGATGAGCATAAGGAGATGACGCTTTATGATTTTTGCGAGGTTTGCAAATTACCTTATGAGGGCAGTCAGTGAACCACGTCCTAGAGATGTGGTAGATTTTATTGATGAAGTTACCGTAGGGGAAGGGAGAGGAGTGTCGGAAGTGAGAGTGGCTAGTTTGCATTTTCCTGTTCTATGCTATTACTCATTATTTGTTGGGAGATGTTTAATTGGTCGGGGGGGAGTGGAGGCCTTAGTGCCCCTGACCTCGCTATTCTGCGCCATGCTTTACTTCGCGATAGAACTTTTAGTTTGGGCGCTATTGTTGCCCGACGATTGAGTTTAGACCATTCGAGGGGTCCTATCTTTGGAGGTATCTATGCCTCCCGCCTTGCTAGATGCTTCAAGATACCCATTAGGCACGATGAGAAAGAGGAGATGCTGCTACCCACTAGATACTTAGACTATAACAGTATGGTAGCACATGATTTTATTAGGGATGATAAGGACAAGAGACTCATCTATAACCTGGTATTTAGCCAAAAGACTTGTCAGATTATTACTTTGCCTGCACCTTCTTTGTTCGATATTCATTCAGGCAGGTAACTCATTTTTCCCGAGGACATTTATGCATACTGGGAGCGGACGCGATCCCCAGTTCTTGAGCCAGAACCATCACCTGATCCGTATGAGGAGTCTATTTATCAGTGAGAGCCACAGGAGCTCTCTAACCAGTGGAACCCTCAGGATCCTCCTCAGTGCCTAGGAGAGGGCTACTTTGATCCATGGGCATAGACCAACTTAGGCCGAAAGCCTAAGCTTGGGGGAGTACGTATTTCTCACCGACATTACATTCATGTTCACACACTCATTCCAGTTGTCGGTGTTCATACTTTTTCATTGTAATATCCATGTTAGTTTATTTTTCTTGTTTTCTTCTTGTGTGTTTGAAAAACTTTGAGAAAATCCAAAAAAATTAGTTCTCACTTCTTTTTAGTTTTCTTCCTTGTTCATTTAGTTGTAGTATTAAAAGAAAACCCAAAAAGATTTCTCTTTCTTCGTTTGCTTGTTGCGAGCTTTCCCGTATAAATAGTTTTTCTTGTTTTCATTTTCACCTTCTTCAGAAAACAAAAACTCCAAAAGTATTTCAGTTTGTTTCTTTCAAATTCTTTTCTTTTTCTTTGGGTAGTAAGGAGAAGACCACGATGAAAATGTTGAGTGGTTCTCATATGCATTATTGTTGATCTAACAGGGAGCCCATATTACCTTGTCTTCTCCTTTGAATAAATGTTTGCAGATTCCATCTTAGTCCGATGCACGTGCAATTTTATTATTATTCACACCGTTCGGTCGTGCAAGTGAAAGGCAATAATGACGATATATGATGAAATGATTGAGATGGAGAAAAGCTGGTATGAACTCGACCTATTTTGTTTTTGTAAATATGATTAGTTCATCGTTCTTGATTCAACCCATTATGAATGAAACATGTTTGCAATGACAATTAGAGATTATAGTTACTCATGCCATGCTTAATTAGCTAGGATTTTATAATGGTTTGTCTTGAGTGCCAACATGCTTTTAAAATGGTTGTGACGTAGTATGATAGGATGGTATCCTCCTTTGAATGATTCGAGTGGCTTGACTTGGCACATGTTCACGCATGTAGTTGAAACAAAATCAACATAGCCTTCACGATATTTATGTTCACGGTGATTTATATCCTACTCATGCTTGCACTCAATGTTGGTTAATCTCAATGCATGTTTATGACTGTTGCCACTCTCTAGTTGGTCGCTTCTCAATCTTTTGCTAGCCTTCACTTGTACTAAGCGGGAATACTGCTTGTGCATCCACTTCCATAAACCCAAAGTTGTTCCATATGAGTCCACCATACCTACCTATATACGGTATTTACCTGCTGTTCCAAGTAAATTTGCATATGCCAAACTCTAAACCTTCAAATAATAATCTGTTTTGTATGCCCGAATCACTCATGTAGCGACTGGGGGCTGTCAGTATCTTCCATGCTAGGTGGGTTATTCTCACGATGAGTGTTGATTCACTTGTCATTCACGAGAAAGTGGCTGGTAATCGGGATGCCCAGTTCCATGCTCAAAGCAAAAATCAAAATACAATATAATGAAACAAAACTCCCCCAGGACTGTTGTTGGTATGGACGGTACCCGTGGATTCGGCTAGCCGTGGAGTGTGATTGATTGGTGGAGGGGGGGTAAAAACTTTACCATTCTGTTTGGGAACCGCCTATAATGTATCTAGCATGGAAGATAGTGAGATCTCTTGGTTGTTATGTTGACAATGAAAGCATACCGCTCAAAATTATATTCATGTCTGTTTCAAAAAGCTCGAGCTCTGGCACCTCTGCAAATCCCTGCTTCCCTCTGTGAAGGGCCTATCTATTTACTTTTATTGTTGAGTCATCATCCTCTTATAAAAGGCACCAGTTAGAGAGCACCATTGTCATTTGTATGTGTTGTTATTAATTGATATTGAGTATGACTGTGACTGGATCTTTTTTACCATGAATTACAATGTCTAGTCAGTCCTTGATCTTCAGGGGTGCTCTGCATTTATGTTTTGCGGTCTCAGAAAGGGCTAGCGAGATACCATTTTGTCATATCATAGCATGATTGTTTTGAAAAAGTGTTGTCATCCGAGATTTATTATTATTGCTCGCTAGTTGATTATGTCATTGATATGAGTAAATATGAGACCTAAATGTTATTGTGAATATGGTTAGTTTATAATCTTTGCTAAAAACTTGAATGCTGGCTATACATATTTGCAACAACAAGATCAAACAGAGTTTGTAAAAGTTTTTCTTTATCACTTTCAGTTTGTCAACTGATTTGCTTGAGGACAAGCAATGGGCTAAGCTTGGGGGAGTTGATACGTCTCCATCGTATCTACTTTTCCAAACTCTTTTGCCCTTGTTTTGGACTCTAATTTGCATGATTTGAATGGAACTAACCCAGACTGACGCTGTTTTCAGCAGAATTGCCATGGTGTTATTTTTGTGTAGAAATAAAAGTTCTCGGATTGACCTAAAAATTTATGGAGAATATTTTTGGAATAAATAAAAAATACTGGCGAAAGAATCAACCAGAGGGGACCCACCAGCTGACCACAAGGTGGAGGACGCGCCCCCCTGTCTTGTGGGTCCCCTGGACCTCCTCCGACCCTAACTCCAACTCTATATATTCACGTTCGGGGAGAACCAAATCAGGGAGAAGGATTCATCGCGTTTTATGATACGAAGCCACCGCCACCTCCTGTTCTTCATCGGGAGGGCAGATCTGGAGTCCGTTCGGGGCTCCAGAGAGGGGGATTCGTCGCCATCATCATCACCAACCTTCCTCCATCACCAATTTCATGATGCACACCGCCGTGCGTGAGTAATTCCATCGTAGGATTGCTAGATGGTGATGGGTTGGATGAGATTTATCATGTAATCGAGTTAGTTTTGTTAGGGTTTGATCCCTAGTATCCACTATGTTCTGAGATTGATGTTGCTACGACTTTGCTATGCTTAATGCTTGTCACTAGGGCCTGAGTGCCATGATTTCAGATCTGAACCTATTATGTTTTCATGAATATATTTGTGTTCTTGATCCTATCTTGCAAGTTGTAGACACCTATTACGAGTTATGATCCGCATACCCCAAGGTGACAATAATTGGGATTCTTTCCGGTGATTACCGTAGTTTGAGGAGTTCATGTATTCACTAAGTGCTAATGCTTTGGTCCGGTTCTCTATTAAAAGGAGTCCTTAATGTCCCTTATTTTCCATTAGGACCCCGCTGCCACGGGAGGGCAGGACAAAAGATGTCGTGCAAGTTCTTTTCCATAAGCACGTATGACTATATTCGGAATACATGCCTACATTACATTGATGAATTGGAGCTAGTTCTGTGTCACCCTAGGTTATAACTGTTGCATGATGAATGCCATCTGACGTAATTATCCATCATTGATCCATTGCCTACGAACTTTTCACATGTTGATCTTTGCTACGTTACTTTGCCATTGCCACTGTTACAATTGTTACAAAACTGCTACTGTTACTTTTGCCACCGTTACCGTTACTTCCATACTACTTTGCTACTAAATTTTTTGCTGCAGATATTAAGTCTTCCAGGTGTGGTTGAATTGACAACTCAGCTGCTAATACTTGAGAATATTCTTCGGCTCCCCTTGTGTCGAATCAATAAATTTGGGTCGAATACTCTACCCTCGAAAGCTGTTGCGATCCCCTATACTTGTGGGTTATCAACCACGTGGTTGCTCGCCGTTGAGGCGGCCGCGGCGCGCTCTGCTCCTTGTTGAGGCGGCCGCGGCGCGCTCTGCTCGCGTCCTTCCGCGCATTTTGCTCGCCATTGAGGCGGCCGCAGCGCGCTCTGCTCTGGCGTCCCTGCACGCGCTCTGCTTGCCGTTGAGGCAAATTTACAATGGCAATGGTTAATAATTGTCTTACATATTCAGGATAATTTAAAATGCCACATGCGGCAACGCCCAAAACACTCACGACCTACTTATGCATACAATTATAATAAAATATAGGCTAAAAGGCTGAGCTGGCGGCCTTCCGACGACGGTCTTCTCGGGCTCCATGATCTGCATAGCACCCTTGCGGCCGTTCATTCCAAGTGTCCCGACCCGCCTCCGCCTATGGAGCTACTGGCGCTGGGAGGCTCTTGGGGCTGCTGGGCCTCTTCCAGAAGAGCTTGACAGCGTGCAATCGCGCGCATGATATCTCCGCGGAACCGCTCCATTTCCATTTCTCTGGCCTGGTAGCAAATTCCGTCCATCACCTGCATCCTCAAGATATCACGTTGGCGATGTTCTACTTCGTTGGGGACATCAACTCAGCCAAGGATGCGCTCGAGCCTGTCCACCACATCGTCGGGATCGAGGTTGACGCGGCCGCCGCGGGCAATGATGAAGCCGCAGGCTGGCTGTGTCTTGGCTGAATCGCAGAGGTCCTCTGCCCATTCTTTGCAGGGCATCAGGCTCTCGATGAGCACTGGTGACGGTGGCTCTGCGGATGGGTCATCGATCATGCCGCCGAGCAGCTCTGGATCTTTTGCACGGTGGATGGCAAACTGCTCATCACACCTCCTCCTCAATATGTCGATTGTGCGCCCAAGGACTGTCACGCCGATATCGCTGCCGATGGGCCATGGTGCCTGCACCGGCCGATGAAGCTCTTGCTCCCCGACCTGCTCCGGCTCATTCTCCTTGCCGAAGATGTAACGCAGATAGGGGTCGACATCGAAGCTTTGGTCGTTGCCTGGCATGCTTGGAATAACTAATGGTATAGATGGGTGAGGACTAGATCTGCGCAGAGTGTCGCGACGGTGCGTTGCCGCCTGGGTTATATGCAGCAAGCCATTAGCTGGTGGCGGGAAACCGATGAGGGAAGAGGCGTGGATTTTACAATTCACCCATGTGGAGCGCGGGAAGCATTCGCTGGAGCCCGGGAAGACTAAGTGGAGCACACACACACACAACCCGAATACCGTATGCGGTGCCACATGTTATTTATCACACACGTGTTAACATAAGGAAATGTATGTGTAACTTACTAATCATCGCACACGAGTACTCGCAGACGCATCGTGTGCTATACTCCTAGCCACCGCAAGCAACTAGTTTGCATTTTTCAAAGTTTTTTATACAAACAGAATCGCACACGAACTAACTATAGTAACCGTCTGTGTTATAATTTCTCATCGCAAACAGTTCATCCGAGTGGGATGTTTGCTGTGTATCACACACATCTTGTTTACCTGAATCGTTTGTGTTCTTTTGGCTCATCGCAAACAGTTCATCTATGTGAACTGTATGCAGCATATCACACACATCTTGTTAAGTTGAACCGTTTCTGTTCTCTTCCCTAATCGAAAACAGTTCGTCCGAGTGAACCGTATGCCGTATATCACACACACCTTGATCTGGCTGACCGTTTCTGTTGCATTCCCTAATAGCAAACAGCTCATCGGAGCGAACTGTATGCCGTATATCGCACGCACATTGATATGGCTGCCCGTTTCTGTTGTTCTGTCTAATCGCAAACAGTTCGTATGGATCAACCGTATGCCCCGCATCGAACACGTAACTAAAATCCAAACCGTGTTTGATGCCTCCGCCATCGCAAACGTTTTGCATCTTTTTTGACGGTTTTTTTACATCCCCGTTTGCGATTAATGCATCGCACACAGTTTCATCAAAGGGTCTCTGATCGTAGTGTCGCGTTAGCAGCATCCTGCAGTAGTGCCCATCTGGGGTTTCCCTCTTGTGGGCGCCGGCCCTAGATGGGATCCCCTAGGGGCGCCCCCCTCTCACCCTTCCCCCTATATATAGAGAGGTAGAGACAGGGCAGCCGCACCCTTCTACGCCACGGCGCTGCCCCCTCCTCTCCCTCGTATCCCTCTTCCTCTCCGTAGTGCTTAGCGAAGCTCTGCTGAGATTCTGCCACCACCATCGCCACCACACCGTCGTGCTGCTGGAGGACTCGAGCTACTACTTCACCATTGCTCGCTAGATCGAGGAGGTGAAGGCGTCATCAAGCCGTACGTGTGTTGAACGCGGAGCTGCCGTTCGTTCGGCACTTGGATCGGAGTTTGCGGGACGGATCGTGATTGGATCGCGAAGACGTTCGACTACATCAACCGCGTTTCTTAACGCTTCCGCTTAGCGATCTACAAGGGTATGTAGATCCAATCTCTCCTCTCGTAGATGGTCATCTCCTAGATTGGATCTTGGTGAGCGTAGGAAAATTTTTGTTTCCCATGCATTGTTCCCCAATAGTGGCATCATGAGCTAGGTCTATGCATAGATGACATCACGAGTAGAACACAAAGAGTTTGTGGGTGTTGATATTCAGATTGCTTCCTTCCTTGGTCTTTTCTTGATTCGACGGTATTATGGGATGAAGCGGCTCGGACCAACTTTACATGTCCACGTACATGAGACCGGTTCCGTTGACACACATGTGACTTTGTTGCATAAAGATGGCTGGCGGGTGTCTGTCTCTCCCACCTTAGTTGAATCGGATTCGACAAAGGCGGTCCTTGTAGAAGGTTAAATAGCAACTTGCATATCACCATTGTGGCTTTGCGTAGGTAAGAATCGTTCTTGCTAGATACCCATAGCAGCCACGTAAAACATGCAACAACAATTAGAGGACGTCTAACTTGTTTTTGCAGGGTATGTTGTGATATGATATGGCCAAAGACATGATGAAATATATTTGATGTATGAGATGATCATGTTTGTAATAGTTTATATTGACTTGCATGTCGATGCATACGGCAACCTGCAGGAGCCATAGGGTTGTCTGTAATTATTGTATGACATGCGTGTCAATCATTAAGCGCTATGTAATGCTTTACTTTATCGCTAAGCGGTAGCAATAGTAGTAGAAGCATGGTTGGTGTGACAACCCCGATGGCAACACGATGATGGAGATCATGATGATGGAGATCATGGTGTCATGCCGGTGACGATGGAGATCATGCCGGTGCTTTGGAGATGGAGATCAAAAGCACGAGTTGATGGCCATATCATGTCACTAATTATGATTTGCATGTGATTTTATTCCTTTTATGCATCTTATTTTGCTTAGGAAGATGGTAGCATTATAAGGTGATCCCTCACTAAAATTTCAAGATAAAATTGTGTTCTCCCCAAGTGTGCATCATTGCGAAAGTTCGCCGTTTCGAAGCACAACGTGATGATCGGGTGTGATAGACTCTACGTTCACATACAAAGGGTGCAAGCCAGTGTTGCACATGCAGAACACTTGGGTTAAACTTGACGAGCCTAGCATGTACAAACATGGACTCGGAACACAAGAGACCGAAAGGTCGAACACGAGTCATATAGTTGATATGATCAACATGGAGATGTTCACCATTGAAACCACCTCATCTCACGTGATGATCGGACTTGGGTTGGTGAATTTGGATCGTGTTACACTCGGACAACCAGAGGGATGTTGATTTAAGTGGGAGTTCTTAGGTAATATGATTAATTGAACTCATTTATCATGAACAGTAGTCTAAGTTATCTTTGCAAATTTATGTTGTAGATCAATGGCTCTCGTAGTAGCTCCCCTAAATTTTAATGTGTTCCTAGAGAAAGCTAAGCTGAAAGATGATGGAAGTAACTTTGTGGACTGGGCCCGTAATCTAAGGATTATCCTCACGGCTGCCCAAAAGGCTCATGTCCTTGATGCACTGCTTGGTGCGCCACCCCCTCCAGCGACTGTGGACGTTGCGAACGCCTGGCAGTCGCGTGTTGATGACTACTCAATAGTTCAGTGCACCATGCTGTATGGCTTAGAGCCGGGAATTCAAAGGCGTTTTGAATGTCATGGAGCATATGAGATGTTCCAGGAGTTGAAGTTTATCTTTGAGAAGAATGCCCGGATCGAGAGGTATGAGACCTTCGGTAAGTTCTATGCCTGCGAGTTGGAGGAGAACGGGTCTGTCAGTGAGCACATACTCAGAACGTCTGGGTACTACAACCGTCTGGCTGAGTTGGGAGTTGAGCTCCCGCCAGAGGCTGTCACTGACAGAGTTCTTCAATCGCTACCACCTAGCTACAAGAGCTTTGTGTTGAACTATAACATGCAAAGGATGAACAAGTCAGTCTCCGAGCTGTTCGTGATGCTAAAAGTCGCTGAGTCAGACATCCAGAAGGAGCATCAAGTGTTGATGGTGAATAAAACCACTAGTTTCAAGAAAGGCAAGGGAAAGAAGGGAAACTTCAAGAAAGGTGGCAAAGCAGTTGCTCCTCCCGTGAAGAAACCCAAGGCTGGACCCAAGCCGGAGACTGAGTGCTTCTATTGCAAGGGAACTGGCCACTGGAAGCGGAACTGCCCCGAGTATCTGGCCGACAAGAAGGGGGCCAACGTCAACAAAGGTATATATGATATACATGTTATTGATGTGTACCTTACCAACTTTCGTTGTAGTGCCTGGGTATTTGATACTGGTTTGGTTACTCACATTTGCAACTCAAAGCAGGAACTACGGAATAGACGGAGGCTGGCAAAGAACGAAGTGACGATGCGCGTGGGAAATGGTTCCAAGGTTGATGTGATCGCCGTCGGCATGCTCGCTCTTCGATTACCATCGGGATTAGTGATGAACCTGAATAATTGTTATTTAGTGCCTGCGTTGAGCATGAACATATTATCTGGATCTTGTTTAATGCGAGACGGTTACTCATTTAAATCAGAGAATAATGGTTGTTCTATTTATATGGGTAATATCTTTTATGGTCATGCACCCATTGTAAGGGGTTTATACTTATTGAATCTCGATAGTGATGATACACATGTTCATAACATTGATGCCAAAAGACGTAGAGTTGACAATGATGTGGCACTGCCTCTTAGGTCATATTGGTGTAAAGCACATGAAGAAACTCCATGCTAATGGACTTTTGGAGTCACTTGATTTTGAATCACTTGACACATGCGAACCATGCCTCATGGGCAAGATGACTAAGACCCCGTTTTCTGGAACAATGGAACGGGCAAGTGACTTGTTGGGAATCATACATACTGATGTGTGTGGTCCGATGAGCGTTGACGCGCACGATGGATATCGTTACTTTCTCACCTTCACCAATGACTTGAGTAGATATGAGTATATTTACTTAATGAAGCATAAGTCTGAAACGTTTGAAAAGTTCAAGCAATTTCAGAGTGAAGTTGAGAATCATCGTAACAAGAAGATTAAATTCCTACGATCCGATCGAGGGGGAGAATATCTGAGTTATGAGTTTGGCAATCACTTAAGACAATGTGGAATCGTTTCACAGTTGACGCCACCTGGAACACCACAGCGTAATGGTGTGTCCGAACGTCGTAATCGAACCTTATTGGATATGGTGCGTTCTATGATGTCTCTTGCCGATCTGCCACTATGGTTTTGGGGTTATGCGTTAGAGACAGCTGCATTCACTTTAAATAGGGCACCATCTAAGTCTGTGGAGACAACACCGTATGAACTGCGGTTTGGCAAGAAACCTAAGTGGTCGTTTCTTAAGGTTTGGGGCTGCGATGCTTATGTCAAAAGGCTTCATCCGGAAAAGCTCGAACCCAAAGCGGACAAATGCGTCTTCATAGGATACCCAAAAGAGATGGCTGGGTATACCTTCTATCTCAGATCTGAAGGCAAAGTGTTTGTCGCTAAGAACGGGTCCTTTCTGGAGAAGGAGTTTCTCTCGAAAGAATTGAGTGGGAGGAATATAGAACTTGATGAGGTTGTTGAACCTTTACTTCAACCAGTGAGTAGTGCAGCGCAGAAAGATGTTTCTGTGACACCTACATCAGTTGATGAGGAAGCTAATGATAGTGATCATGAAGTTTCGGATCAAGTTACTATCGAACCTCGTAGGTCGACAAGGGTACGTACAGCTCCTGAGTGGTACGGTAACCTTGTCTTAGAGGTCATGTTGTTGGACAACGATGAACCTACGAGCTATGGAGAACCGATGGTGGGCCCGAATTCCGACAAACGGTTAGAGGCCATGAAATCCGAGATGGGATCCATGTATGAAAACAAAGTATGGACTTTGGAGGTACTACCTGAAGGGCAAAAGACCATTCAGAATAAATGGATCTTCAAGAAGAAGACGGACGCGGACGGTAATATCACCGTCTATAAAGCTCGACTTGTGGCAAAGGGGTTTTCACAAGTTTAAGGAGTTGACTACAATGAAACTTTCTCACCCGTAGCGATGCTTAAGTCCATCAGAATCATGTTGGCAATAGCTGCATTTTTCGATTATGAAATCTGGCAGATGGATGTCAAAACAGCGTTCCTTAACGATTTCCTTAAGGAAGAGTTGTATATGATGCAACCGGAAGGTTTTGCCGATCCATAGAATGCTGACAAAGTGTACAAGCTCCAGCGATCCATTTATGGACTGGTGCAAGCATCTCGGAGTTGGAATCTTCGCTTTGATGAGGTGATCAAAGGGTTTGGGTTTATACAAATTTACGGAGAAGCTTGTATTTACAATAAAGTCTATAGCATTTCTAATATTATATGTGGATGACATATTGCTGATTGGAAACAATATAGAACTTTTGGAAAACATGAAGGAATATTTGAACAAGAGTTTTTCAATGAAGGACCTAGGAGAAGATGCTTTCATATTAGGCATCAAGATCTATAGAGATAGATCAAGACGCTTGATAGGACTTTCACAAAGCACATACCTTGATAAGATTTTGAAGAAGTTCAAAATGGATCAGTCCAAGAAGGGGTTCTTGCCTATTTTGCAAGGTCTGAAGTTGAGTCAGACTCAATGCCCAGCGACTACAGAGGATAGAGAAAAGATGAGTGTCATCCCCTATGCCTCTGTCATAGGCTCTATCATGTATGCGATGCTGTGCACAAGACCGGATGTCGGCCTTGCCATAAGTATGGCCGGAAGGTTTCAAAGTAATCCAGGAGTGGATCACTGGACAGCGGTGAAGAATATCCTTAAGTACCTGAAAAGGACTAAGGAAATGTTTCTCGTTTATGGAGGTGATCAAGAGATCGTCGTAAAGGGTTATGTCGATGCAAGCTTTGACACTGATCCGAATGACTCTAAGTCTCAAACCGGATACGTATACATTCTGAATGGGGGAGCAGTAAGCTGGTGCAGTTCCAAGCAGAGCATGGTCGCTAAGTCTACATGCGAAGCGGAGTACATAGCTGCCTCGGAGGCAGCGAGGGAAGGTGTCTGGATGAAGCAGTTCATGACAGATCTTGGAGTTGTGCCCAGTGCACTGGACCCAATGACTCTGTTCTGTGACAACACTGGTGCCATTGCTCTGGCCAAGGAACCAAGGTTTCACAAGAGGACCAGACACATAAAGCGACGCTTCAATTCCATCCGTGATTACATCAAGGAGGAAGACATAAACATTTGCAAGATACATACGGATCTGAATGTTGCAGATCCGTTGACTAAACCTCTTCCACGGGCAAAGCTTGATCAACACCAGAACTCTATGGGTGTTGGATTCATTACCATGTAATGCTAGATTATTGACTCTAGTGCAAGTGGGAGACTGTTGGAAATATGCCCTAGAGGCAATAATAAAAAGTTTATTATTATATTTCCTTGTTCCTGATAATCGTTTATTATCCATGTTATAATTGTATTGACCGGAAACTCAAATACATGTGTGGATACATAGACAACAATGTGTCCCTAGTAAGCCTCTACCGAACTAGCTCGTTGATCAAAGATGGCTACGGTTTCCTAGCCATGGACATGAGTTGTCATTTGATAACGGGATCACATCATTAGGAGAATGATGTGATGGACAAGACCCAAACTATAAACGTAGCATATGATCGTGTCAAGTTTATTGCTATTGTTTTCTGCATGTCAAGTATATGTTCCTATGACCATGAGATCATGCAACTCATTGACACCGGATGAGTACCTTGTGTGTACCAAACATCGCAACGTAACTGGGTGACTATAAAGGTGCTCTACAGGTATCTTCGAGGGTGTCTGTTGAGTTGGCATGGATCAAGACTGGGATTTGTCACTCCGTATGACGGAGAGGTATCTCAGGGCCCACGCGGTAATACAGCATCACAATGAGCTTGCAAGCAATGTGACCAATGAGTTAGTCACGGGATCTTGTATTACGAAACGAGTAAAGAGACTTGCCGGTAACAAGATTGAACTAGGTATGGAGATACCGACGATCGAATCTCGGGCAAGTAACATACCGATAGACAAAGGGAACTACATACCGATAAGATCTTCGTAGAATGTGTAGGAACCAATATGGGCATCCAGGTCCCGCTATTGGTTATTGACCGTAGAGGTGTCTCGGTCATGTCTGCATAGTTCTCGAACCCGCAGGGTCTACACACTTAACGTTTGGTGACGATATAAGTATAGTTGAGTCATTATGGTGGTTACCGAAGGTTGTTCGGAGTCCCGGATGAGATCCCGAACGTGACGAGGAACTCCGGAATGGTCCGAGGTGAAGATTGATATATTGGACGAAGGGTATTGGAGTCCGGAATTGTTCCGGGGGTACCGGGTGATAACCAGTGTCACCGAAAGGGGTTTCGGGGGGCCCCGGCAAGTGTTGGGGGAGCCCATGGGCCAAGGGGAGGGGGCAAACCAGCCCACTAATGGGTTGAGCGCCCCCCTCACCCCATCTCACGTAACCAGGTGGGTTGGGGGCGCCTCCTAGGGCTTCCCACCACTTTGGCTTGGGGGCCAAGTCTCCTAGGGGGGAAACACATCTAGGGTTTCCCTCTTGTGGCCGTCGCCCTAGATGGGATCCCCTAGGGGCGCCTCCCTCTCCCCCTTCCCCCTATATATAGAGAGGTAGAGAGAGGGCAGCCGCACCCTTCTATGCCACGGCGCTGCCCCCTCCTCTCCCTCGTATCTCTCTTCCTCTCCGTAGTGCTTAGCGAAGCTCTGCTGAGATTACGCCACCACCACCGCCACCACGCCGTCGTGCTGCCGGAGGACTCGAGCTACTACTTCACCATCGCTCACTGGATCAAGGAGGTGAAGGCGTCGTCAAGCCGTACGTGTGTTGAACGCGGAGGTGCCGTCCGTTCGGCACTTGGATCGGAGTTCGCGGGATGGATAGTGATTGGATCGCAAACGTTCGACTACATCAATCGCGTTTCTTAACGCTTTTGCTTAGCGATCTACAAGGGTATGTAGATCCAATCTCTCCTCTCGTAGATGGTCATCTCCTAGATTGGATCTTGGTGACCGTAGGAAATTTTTTGTTTCCCATGCAACGTTCCCCAACACCTTTTATGTAGAACATCATTTTCTCTTTGTTAGTCATCTGGTCAAATAAGTGCAGTTGGGGCAAGGCATCTCCAGATGGTAGATTGAACACACTGGCAAACTCTCTAGCTGAACAACCAAAACAACAAAATTTTGGGCTCACGGATGTAGAGAGTGGCATGGAATTATCTGATGATGTTCTCATCATATCTCTGCTAAAATCCATAAAGCTGAGTCAACTTGCAGGACAAAAATAAGGGAATGACTGATTTTAGATCTTATTGCTTGCTAATGTGAAACCAATACGCCCATCTGTGCTGAACCAGTTACTTGTTGGAGTAGACTGAATGATAAGTATTGATTTGTAGCATCATAGAAATGTGGGTCTGGGCATGATTCCTCTTTTGCTGATCCATCTTCATTTGAGAATGGGTCTTCCCCTCTTATCCTCATAACAGCTTTGTCCATCTTGTGAAGATCTTCAGTTGGTAAGCTTGATGAACATTTTGGCAAGCTAGCATGCTCAACAATTGAAATCATCTGAGCCTCTTGATCATCATAAGATGCATTAGGCTGACTTGTGGGTTCATGTTGATGAGAGTGTGCTGCATTTGCTGCTTGTCCTTTAGATGATATTTCATCAGTACGAAAACGAGGAGAGACTGGTTGAGTTGACCTTTCATTCTCTTGAACTACAGCAACTGTTCAGAGGTGTCTTTTGGTGTTGCTCCAGTATTTGCTATTTCGGCTTCAGATGCTTCTTCTTCATCCGGTGTGGGGTGAAGAGAAGCAAAATGTGCGGGAAGCTCACCATCAAGCTAGTTTATAGTCAGTCTACCTCTTTGACACACTGATTGGAACATGGCGCCGGCTTGACAAGATTGCTCGGGCCGTGAGAGAGTTGTCAATAAGTTGCAGCCCACCGGAGTCAAGCATGAAATGTTGGTGAACAACATCTTGAGGAGGTTGCTCAGGCATGAGATAGCTGGCAAGTTGCAACCCGTCGGAGTCGAGCAGGAAACATCGATGAGGGCTTGTGTGGCACCTGGAAAGAGAAAGGGCTGGGTCATTTTTTTTCTTTTGTTAGGTCAAAGCGGATTATAGGTTGTGATTTTTTGGCTTATTAATGGTGGCAACGGTGGGTAATTTGCTCTAACTTTGAGTATAATAACAGTACATCTCGGATTATAGGTTGTGATTTTTTGGCTTATTAGGCTAGATGTTTCTAGATTTTGTGGGAAATTCTAGCCTATTTTCTTATTTTTGACCCATATTGTGCTTTTAGTATATAATAGATACACTAATGGTGTCATTGCATCACATCAATCCATGCATAAATAGAATAATAAACTGGGTGTAGCATGTAGATAATAAACATAAAGATATATATGCCACTCATTATTATAGTCTCTTACATATAAGGGCCGACAAGCCAAATGTTTGGACAATGAAGTAGAAGTAATTAAACACTCAAGTTACACATAACTTGACCTTATGATGCCCCAGAAACCATAGACAACTACCAAACATGTATTACCACACACATGCAAAGGTATATCCATGCAAATACATGTTGATGGACATATGGCATATCTCAGTTGCTTTCCAGACGATGTCTCTTATAGTTTACCAGCACTTTCCCTTTAGGCTCTAACACGAACTTGCTCCAGTCTGTCTTGGGAAAAGGAGAAGTGAGTTTGAGTTCAAAATTTCTCAGCAAATGACTCCATATAATTTTAATTTGCAAGAAAGCATAGGCCTCCCCGGGACAAACATGGCTTCCACCGCCAAATATTGCGTACGAGAATTTACCACCAACTTTGTCCTCCTCTCTTCCAGGACGAAACCGGTATGGGTCGTACACTTCAGGGTCCTTGTAAATGTGTGACAACTTACTGGTTAGCATTACAAGATTTACTAATGTGTTACCTTTCAGGATGCCATATTCAGTTCCCTCTTTTGTCCTCACAGTGATATTCTTTTGTGCTTGGCGAATCAACCCTAGTGTTGCTGGATGCATGCGTCCTGCCTCTTTGATGCAACTATGCAATGTCTCCATCTTTGACAAGACATTATAGTCTATCTTGTCCTTATATTTTCTCATTATTTCCCTTTGCTCTTCCACAACAGCATCTAAAAACTTTGTATGGGTCAATAGGCAAGCTCCTGTCCAGGTGGATACAATTGTGCTTGAGTGTTTTCCAGCAAATATCAATGCGATGATCATCCCGGCGACCGCCGCTTCTGTTGTACGACGGCTGTCTTTATACCTAGAGTCCATCAATTTCTGGAGCACATCTTCCTCGACACGGCCGCATGTCTTTCTTGACCTCATAATATCATAAACAATCTCTGTAAGTCTGGTCCGTGCTTTGTCTCGTCGGTGGTTTGCCGGAATAGGGATATATGGGAGCATGAAACTAACCAAGTTCACCCCTTCCTCGATTCCACTAAACAATGTGTAAATCTCACCAAATAGCTTTTCTCTAACCTCATTTCCAAGTAAACATCGACTTGCGATCAACATGAGTATCTGGTTGAGCTCATCTTTCAGATCGACTACCCCCTCTTCTCCCCATTTTGCAAAGTAGTCCTGTGGAAAATATATATCATACATTATCACAACGTCGGCTAGTTGAATTAACATATATAGCAAATTAACATGCACCATGAGTTTGTCTACACATATAACATCGTGAAACACCATATCTTTCTAGGGAAGGCTGGTATAATGAGCGTATTGTGCAATCATGTGCATGCTAATGAACTATATGTAACACTACTACGAAGGAAACCAATTTCTTTTGTCAAATTAATATAGTTCTTTCAAGTACAATAACATATCGGAACATGTCCATATCCACGTTTCAAAGTTTCAACAATGTTTCCAAAATTTCGGTAATTTTGTGGGTACCAAAATACTTGTTACCACATAACTTTATACTATATTCAAACCAAATTCAAATTTGTAGTAAATTAAATTAACTTTAGATGAAATAATTATGAAATAAAATCTGGATTTTATAAAAATCTACATATTGGTACCAAAAATCTAAACCCTGCCCCTACCAAATATCAGGGAAATAAATAAATACATCTAAGGAAGGAACAATGTATCTAATTATTAATAACGTATCACCTTTGTTACCTTTCAAAAAAAATGTATCACCTTTGTTTTGATAGTTGTTTTGTTACAAGAAATGATTTTTATGACAATTGTTGTGGTTTTATTTTCATATCATTTTGCGGCAGCATCCAGATTCCTGTGTAAAATATACTGACATATAAGGACAAAGTGAAAAAAAAGTATTGTCTCCATTTATTTATTTATGTATTGTACCCTTCTACAAAGCAAATTTGATGAACATGGAGACTAAACTAGTTTTATCTATAGCACTTTTTCGACAAAGAGTAAATTTTATTTACTCAATACGAAGCATCAATTGGATTTATCTATGGCACGTATGGAGTACTTTAAATTGTGCAGATTCCGTGATAGTTGTAGATCTATAAGAAATATAAACACTCGTTCCAGAATACATTGATTGCTTACTATAGAAAGCAAGTGATCAAAGTTCACTACTTTTTTCACTAACAAACAATTTTTTAAACTTGCAAAAAATATTAGAATTTTCAGATTGGACTGCAGACGAATTTGTCATAAAAAGTCACACTACATACCTATTCTTATAAGTTCTGCTTACATATTCGCAATAACATTAGGGCTCAAAGTTGCTCTCTTGAGACTTAGCAAAGTAAGAAGCATCATCTATTTAGAAATGGATAGAGTAACATGAAGTAGCAAACTAGGTTCCTTAATAATCAATTTTTTAGCAGACAACCTGACTTTGTTGATTATATTAAACAAAGTAAAGTACATTGGACAGAACAGAGTGCAACAAAAACGAAATCAGAGTCAAAGTTGCTCCCTTCAAAATTTGAGAAGTAAAAATAAGTCATATATTTAGAAATGGATATAACTACTAAGCTTGGTTATTTTATAGTACCGCATGGATTAATTGCAACTTATGTTCAGAAATCTAATAATGTGAGGAGGCACGATGTCTAATATATTCTTACCTCCACTTCATGAAGCATGGGGTCAACATGGCTCCTCAGCTGCGATGACTTTAAAGCGTCAATGAAGAAGCGAGTCTCCTGCATTCGGGTGTTGTAATCTACAGCATATCCGTTGTCTAGGCCAAACATGGGCACAGTGAACTCATTCATATTGCCTTGGGAAACCTCGGACTCCGAACCTTGAAAGAAAAGACCAGAGACCTCTGGCCCAACCAAGAAGCTTATTCTTTTCCAAAGAAAACTTATTGTGAACACACTACCAAACCTGTTATACAGATAGGTCATTGTAACTTCGGGGCCCTTTGTACACAAGGTAGGTAAGAGTTTTAGGAGAGCAATGATATTGACCACAGGTGGAGGTGGTCGTGTACACCCTGGATCGGAGGTAACTCTTGCATTTGCATTCTTAATGAGTATTACAGTAATGAGAAAAATAGCTAGGAACAACCACATTGCGCCGATTGTCAAGTCCATGTTGCTATTGTCCATAGTTCTATCGGTACTGCAAAAACATGAAAATCATGAGTACGAAGTTAAATGTTTCGTTACTGCTCGATAAACTTCATGAGTGTACCTTTAATAAAAAAATTGAAGGAAAATTATAAGAGCAACTCTAGAAGAGTCGCCATATATGTGGTTGCCAAAATGCATATGGAGGCTAGCTAGGTGACTCGCAAATTCAGGATCGCCATGTCTCTGCCTCCAAACTTTATGACCCACTCATCAATGAGACATCCTCCCCCCCCCCCCCCCCCCCCCCCCCCATCTCCCTTCCAGCTCCATGTGAGGAGGGGGGCGATGTGAACTTTCCTACGCGCCAAACAGTTTTGTTGGATGTAGTGTGCTCCAAAAGTTGGCCTCAAGACAGCAAATACGAAGGCTGAGAGGTTAGATATGGAGGACGCTCCATAACGCATGGCGATAGCAACCCATATGGCGACTCTGCTAGAGTGCACTTTTGCTCCCTAACCTACATATTGGCAATTATTATGGAGCTCTGGAGCATATGGTGACTCTGCTAGAGTTGCTCTAATGTTGACCATAACTAGGAAACCAGTTTATGTCTCCAAGGACTTGGATACAAGTGACCAAGGCGAACTAGCTAATTAAAATTTGAATGCCAATATGGCAATATTTAAGGCAATCGATAGTTTCTAAAGTGTCATATCTACTATGCATATTGTATTGATATGTAATTTTATGCATATGGCATATTAATTTCCATAAAAGACGAACCTCGGTAAAATGAAATGTGCTTAGATCAAAATATACTCACAAGTAAAAAAAGGATAATGCACTAAATTTAACATATTGCCTCAATATTATAGCTTACTAAGTTCTCCCATGTTCTTTACTTTAACCACTGCGCGGTCGAGTTATTTACTTTTATTCACTCTCCATTAATTCCATCACCATTACGCCTTCATTTGGAATCAAGTAATAACTTATGGGCACATTACCATGAACTTCTACAAAGGGCAAATGACCATCTCCTCATCTCTTCGTGGATTGATACCCTTACTTCAGAAAGCAATAATAACTAAAATGTGCACTTACAAGCCATCAGTTGTCTCCCTATGGATGTGTTGTTGGCCAACCCCATGGTGTACAACGGTCGTAGCTAGCCCATTTTCGCGCACAGTGGAAAAGGAGAAGGAAAATGGGAGCAGGCAGGATCGATCCTAGGTCGTCGCGGAGATAACCGGGGTTACTAGCCAACGCGCCAGCGTACAACTCGTGATGTGTATAAGGACGCGATCTACTTGAAGCGAGTGCAGCCGGTTTTCTCCATTTTTTTTTCGTTTTCTGTTATTTCTTTTCTTTTTTCTTCTCCGTTTTTCATTCTTGTTGCATTTGTTTCTTCGTTTTTTTTTATTTCTTTGGTTTTTTGTTTCTTTTTTGGTTTTCTTTGTTACTTTTTTTTTCATTCTACATTCTTATATACATGATAAAAATTTCAAATACTTGTTCAACATTTTTCAAATACTTGTTTAACATTTTTCAAATACTTGTTTAACATTTGTATATACATGATCAACATTTTTTCAAATACTTGTTCAACATTTTTCAAATACTTGTTTAATATTTTTATATACATGATCAGCATTTTCTCAAATACTTGTTCTACATTTTTCAAAATCCTTTTTCAACATTTTTCAAATAGTTGTTCAACATTTTTATATACATGATCAACCTTTTTTTAAATACTTGTTCAACATTTTTTTAAATACTTGTTCAAAAAAATTTAAATGTTTTTTGAAGAGTGTTCTTTGTAATTTATATGTGAGAGCGGACGTTTGGCTCTCGGCCTCCATGAAGGCCTTTTTTTGAAAACAAGTTAAAATTCAAACTTTTTGGTTCCAAAAAAAACTGGAAAAATTGTGCAAGTAAACAAGGATGTTATGTGTATGTGTGTAAAATTTCAGGATGAAAAACGTTCAGATGCGACCTGTACAAAAAAGACAAACTCATGGCCTGGGAGGATGAATAGTATCATGTGTTAAAAGCCCCAGATTTGTCTTTTTTGCACAGTCCTCATTTCAACGTATTTTGCACTGAAAATTTACACACATGTGTGTTATGCCTTCATGTATATCTTTGTTTTTTTCAAAAAAAATTGAAACACAGAAAATATGAAATTCGAATTTTTTAAAACCGAGCTCCATGGAGCTTATATATAATTTTTAAACAAAAGTGCAAAAATAAAACATAAAATGTAAAAAACAGGGAAAAGAGGTTGTGGCCTCACGCGTTCGTGGGCCGGCCCAGCTCGCTATCTCCTTCAGCGAGTCGGAAGCCAGACTCGCTGAAGGAGAGACATAGCGCTGCCCGGTGTTGGGCCCCTAGGGACACTTCTGCTGAGCCCATGGCATGCAGCCCGTGGCAACTAAGTTGTGGCTGACGTGACACAAAGCATGGACCCACGGCCCAGTAATTGAAGGGCACGTTACATCAATCCCTCCCTAATAATAAAGCATGGATTGACTCTGTAGGTTCACTGTCAGAATACGCTTTCTTCCTGTGAATTTACGCTTTCAGTTTAAATTTAAAACATATACGCAAGGTGGTACTAAAGCGTAAGAAAAAACGATTCGATTCCTCAAACCTTTGTTCGTCCCCAGCAGTCCGTCCCTGTTAGCCTGATCGCCCCCGCCCGCGCCTCAGCCCATCTATGGTTCGCATAGGCTGGTCGTTCCGACCTGGGCGTTAGCCCATCTATCCCCCAAAGCAGCGCCGTAGCCCAACTATCACCAGAGACTTGCCAGCTCGCTACGCTGCTGGGCCTTATGGCCGGCAGCCACGCCTCGACTTACAAAGGCCGCAAAAAATAGTTTGTTGACTACTTATTATTTTCTCAATAGTCCCACCTCGCCCTATTAAATCGATTCTCATCAGTTTATATACGTTTTGAAGTTCTTTGTAACATCAACCAGCCGCCCCATGATACAAACAATGAGCTGAGAAAGAGAAAGGAAGCACAGGAAAACGAGAGAAAGGAAGCATGGTCGGTACTGCGTGCCGGAGTTGTAGCCGGACGCGGCAAGAACGAGACCTGGGGCTGCTCGGACACAGCGGCGAAGACAACATGTTGATGCAATCCTGCACGCCGGAGTTGTAGCCGGACACGGCAAGGACGAGACGTTGGGCTGCTCGGACACAACGGCGAAGACAACATGTTGATGCAATCCTGTACGCCGGAGAGGGAGGGACGCCGGGCTGCTCAGACATCCTGCGCGCTCGGACAAGACGCCGGGCTGCTCAGACATCCTGCACGCTCGGACACGACGCCGGCCGAAGTTGTGTAGGCGGACACGGCAAGGATGAGACGCCGGGCTGCTCAGATACAAATTGATGCTGCATACACGGCGAAAATAAAGTACTGCACGCCGGAGTCGTAGTCGGCTGTACAAACTTTGGTTGGCTGCCTAAACACGTACGTACAACAATGGCCTAGATACAACTTCTAATCATCTGCTTCTCCAATTAATTTTCTCATCCATCCAAAGCGTTCCTTTACTTATTTTGCCTAAAAGTTCTTAATTAGAAAATAGTACATCAGGCCCTCTTAGTTCATTAAAAATAGACAATTAGCTGCCTAGAATCATCTTATGTGCATATATCGGTTGTGCCATCATAAGCATTTTTTTATCCAAAAATCCAAAAGTACCAATGTGCATTCTCTGTGAAGAATTTTTACCTCGCTATTTCTGTGTATATAGCCCTAAAAGAAATGGCTATTTTTCTTGGAGATTGCGTTATTGGGCAGCAAACTTGTGCTCTTACGCATAATTAGTTTTTTCTAGAGAATGTGCTATTATGGATTGTGCTTCTTTTACTTAAATTTTATAGTTAAAACAAGTACATGTCTAACCGTTTGCCCGTAACAAAGCAGCCCTAGCGATGAAGTCAGACAACTGTGGTTGTGTGAGCATCAACGCCAGTGGAAATGAAAGTTTTCAGTAGAAGATTTGGAGTACTAGCACGCAGCTAGACTGTGTTCGACCTGGCCAATTTTGAGTCGTAAGAACCAGTGTTTTCTCCCGTTGCAACGCACGGGCATTTGTGCTAGTACTAGTAAAAGTTACGAAACACATTAATCTCAAAAAAAAAAGTTACGAAACACATTGCACAACATACACAGGGTCTTGGTTGGTGGGCGATATACCTGGCCATCCCTCAGGCCGGGTCGGGCTTCAGGCCGGGCCTCTTCATTAAATCGCAAATATGGCGGGCCCGACCCGGCCCGGCCTTCAGGCTCAATATCTAGGCCCGGACCGTGAGCAGCGTCGGACTGGGTCGGGTCGGGCCGTCCGGGCCAGACTGCCCATTGCCAGATATAGTGGGCGACGAACGAAAATCCTACATCTACTACCAGCTATGAACGTGTTACGTAAAATTCCTAACTAATTAACTATCGCCCCCCTGATTTTCAGGGGGGTGGGCCCCTTCCTCTGCCATCTCTAATCAGAGTTTGCCATCTGCATAATCACGTAAGACTTATGTAGACTCGTTCGTAGGTGTAGAATTGCTCGGTGGGGAATCACCTAGGGTGGGGGAGGGGTGAGCGGTAGATGTGAGCCTAGCGGGAATACAACAAGAAAGAGGAAAATGCTTAAAAAATATGAAGAATAAATTTACGTGCACACTGTCACCCGCTGTGGAGCAAAAGAAATGTGAACAGAAAACTGATTTCTGCTAAGCTAAGCAATAATGTAGTGTAGACTTGGCACGATGTAGTTATACTACAAATGCAACACTAGTTTTAAGTTCAGATGTCTAATGCCGCTAACTAACTTCAAAGAACTCAGAATCGTAGAAATAACACAAGAGTTGACTCATCGAGCATACCTGAACAAGAACTTCAACTCCTCGAAGTGTTATGCTTCCTGAACTCGTTCGGTATGGCCTCCATATATTATATAGGAAGATCAAGATTCCCCAAAAAAAAAAATTCATTTGCACGCTCGAAATCAGTCTACAGAGTAAGTTAGGCATTCATTTAGTGTCAGTTTAAGAACTGCCAACTGCCAACTTTCAACTACCACAGACTTGTCTTCTATGTACTACTTAAAAAGAATGTAAGGTTCCCATTTCACATTTCTTCCCACTACCCCTTTGTCCAACATTCCTTGTATGATAATAAATCAACTTAATTTACTTACCTACTGAACCAGTTCCACTTTAATTTACTTATCAAACTTCAGATCAAAATATAAGGTAATTCATGGGCAGAATTTGATGATTATTTATTTACACAATCGCATTATTATACACAGGTAAATCAGAAGCCGACGTACTAGAAGATTTATATCCCATTGCAACGCACGGGCATTGTTCTATTCAAAAAAAAAATACCACAGACTGAAACTTGTCGTACCGGGCTAATAGTCATTCTGTGGCATGCATTCGTCCACGTCTATCAACGACGCAGAGCTCGGGATTCCGAGCATGTGCTACGGTCTAAAAATATTGTACTGAGTTTAGTTCTTTCAAACAGTATTGATTCATTCAAATAGTACAGTAACTACCGAAACAAAGAGAAAATCGTACCTATGGATGACCGACTATTATGTACACATTTAAAGTTTCGTGAAAAGGTTTCTATTTTTTGTGGCAAGTCAATAAAGCAATCCGAGATTATTTTCTAGCACTTATTCTTGTACTTTTCTTTCTCTACTACTTAAAAAGAATGTAAGGTTCCCATTTCACCTTTCTTCCCACCACTCCTTCGTCCAACATTCCTTGTATGATAATAAATCAACTTAATTTACTTACCTTCTGAACCAGTTCCACTTTAATTTACTTATAAAATTTCAGATCAAAATATAAGGTAATTCATGGGCATAATTTGATGATCATTTATTTACACAATCGCATTATTATACACAGGTAAATCAGAAGCCGACGTACTAGAAGATTTATATCCCATTGCAACGCACGGGCATTGTTCTATTAAAAAAAATACCACAGACTGAAACTTGTCATACCGGGCTACCAGCCATTCTGTGGCATGCATTCGTACACGTCTATCAACAACGCAGAGCTCGGGATTCCGAGCATGTGCTACGGACTAAAAATACTGTACTAAGTTTAGTTCTTTCAAACAGTATTGATTCATTCAAATAGTACAGTAACTACCGAAACAAAGAGAAAATCGTACCTATGGATGACCGACTATTATGTACACATTTAAAGTTTCGTGAAAAGTTTTCTATTTTTTGTGGCAAGTCAATAAAGCAATCCGAGATTATTTTCTAGCACTTATTCTTGTACTTTTCTTGCAAAGTACAAATCAACATATCTTCTCACAGTTATGTCTTAGAAATTCCGAAAATTAGAGCATCGCCATGGATGGGGAAAGATGTTATTGCTTGGGGTCCTGGGAAGCTGGGAGTCTTCACAGTAAAACCAACTTATGATCTTGCCTTCGAAGAGTTCTGCAAATCCTCCGCGGTTGGTTCTAGTTCGGCTCCAAATGGACGACATATGTTTTTTTAGAACGAAGGCTCTAGACGAGCCCGGCTTTGACGGCTTTGAATTAATAAAGTCATCAACCGGCCAAGGAATTAAATCCACCATTACATCTTCCAACACCACACACAAAGAAAAGAATCTCTACTACTTAAAAAGAATATAAGGTTCCCATTTCACCTTTCTT
Organism: Thinopyrum elongatum; assembly: GCA_011799875.1. NCBI lineage: Eukaryota > Viridiplantae > Streptophyta > Magnoliopsida > Poales > Poaceae > Thinopyrum > Thinopyrum elongatum. The sequence continues at coordinate 41,341,946 of CM022298.1, read as the reverse complement.
CCCTCCACCCCTTCGTCCAACATTCCTTGTATGATAATAAATCAACTTAATTTACTTACCTTCTGAACTAGTTCCACTTTAATTTACTTACCAAACTTCAGATTAAAATATAAGGTAATTCATGGGCAGAATTTGATGATCATTTATTTACACAATCGCATTATTATACACAAGTAAATCAGAAGCCGACGTACTTGAAGATTTGTATCCCATTGCAACGCACGGGCATTGTTCTATTAAAAGAAATACCACAGACTGAAACTTGTCGTACCGGGCTACCAGCCATTATGTGGCATGCATTTGTCCACGTCTATCAGCGATGCAGAGCTCGGGATTCCGAGCATGTGCTACAGACTAAAAATACTGTACTGAGTTTAGTTTTTTCAAACAGTATTGATTCATTCAAATAGTACAATAACTACCGAAACAAAGATAAAATCATACCTATAGATGACCGACTATTATGTACACATTTAAAGTTTCGTGAAAAGTTTTCTATTTTTTGTGGCAAGTCAATAAAGCACTCCGAGATTATTTTCTAGCACTTATTCTTGTACTTTTCTTTCTCTACTACTTAAAAAGAATGTAAGGTTCCCATTTCACCTTTCTTCCCACCACCCATTCGTCCAACATTCCTTGTATGATAATAAATCAACTTAATTTACTTACCTTCTGAACCAGTTTCACTTTAATTTACTTATCAAACTTCAGATCAAAATATAAGGTAATTCATGGGCAGAATTTGATGATCATTTATTTACACAATCGCATTTTTATACACAGGTAAATCAGAAGCCGACGTACTAGAAGATTTATATCTCATTGCAACGCACGGGCATTGTTCTATTAAAAAAAAATACCACAGACTGAAACTTGTCGTACCGGGCTACCAGCCATTCTGTGGCATGCATTCGTCCACGTCTATTAACGACGCAGAGCTCGGGATTCCGAGCATGTGCTATGGTCTAAAAATACTGTACTGAGTTTAGTTCTTTCAAACAGTATTGATTCATTCAAATAGTACAGTAACTACCGAAACAAAGAGAAAATCGTACCTATAGATGACCGACTATTATGTACACATTTAAAGTTTCGTGAAAAGTTTCTATTTTTTGTGGCAAGTCAATAAAGCAATCCGAGATTATTTTCTAGCACTTATTATTGTACTTTTCTTGCAAAGTACAAATCAACGTATCTTCTCACAGTTATGTTTTAGAAATTCCGAAAATTAGAGCATCGCCATGGATGGGGAAAGATGTTATTGCTTGGGGTCCTGGGAAGCTGGGGGTCTTCACAGTAAAATCAGCTTATGATCTTGCCTTCGAAGAGTTCTGCAGATCCTCCGCGGTTGGTTCTAGTTCGGCTCCAAATGGACGACATATTTTTTTTAGGACGAAGGCTCTAGACGAGCCCGGCTTTGACGGCTTTGAATTAACAAAGCCATCAATCGGCCAGGGAATTAAAGCCACCATTACATCTTCCAACACCACACACAAAGAAAAGAAAACAACAACGACCGAAAGAAACTGGGAGCCGGGTACACAACTTACATCATAACCCACGCTATAAGCAACTAAAGATTGGAGAAAGAGAAGCCCCGCTTGCATAGTGAGAAGCCTTCCATCTCGAAACATGAGCGAAGATGAAGAACGGCAAGGGCAATGCCAACCGACTTGGCAACGAACTCGCCGTACGCCAGACCTGAGAAACGAGAAGACGCCACACCCCCTACACCCTCGCTGAAGGGGGACCCTTCCTCCTTGTCCTGACTCGAAGGACGCCGCACCGTCGAGCGAGGGTGTGTTCACCCTAGAACAGGAAATGTGTGGTCTTGAGGTCACAGGAGCAGAGCAAATAGGCACGACCCGCCACGCCGCAGCGGGCAAACCTTGTCGGCCATGAAGAAACGACTGCCCAATGCCTGAAACAAGAAGGGGTAACCTGCAAGAGCGGTTCACAGAAATCAAAGAAGCAGCGAGCTCAAGGAGGACAACAAGCACAAGGAAGAAGGACCAGGTAACTACATGCCTGGAAGAAGGAAGAAGGACCCAGGAAGGGGAACCCTTTCCACTCCCACCCAGGTTCGAGGGTAACGAATCACCGGTAAATAGGGCAGCAAATACCTAAATGAAGATAGTATACTCAGCACCGCACTCTAACTGTAGCTCGAAACCCGCAACAACCATGTAATTAACCTCATGGCACCACTCACCAGCCTCTCCTAACCAAACGACGCCCCCAGGGAGGTAACGACACTGAGTGTTGTGGCATCCGCAGGGATAACAAGAATTAACATTGGGTCAGAGAAGACGAGGTGGGGAGAAGGGATCACGTATGTGCCTCCAAGGAGGGGAGCAGCGCCCGCAGGCGGTGTCACCGACTTGGTTGGCCAAGCCACCAAAGGATTTCTCCGAACCCCACTCACACCAGCCACCATCAGCCCGGTGAGACAAGATCACTGGCGCGAGATCCGCGCGGGATGTGGACCAAATGGGAAAAAGGAGTGACCTTCAGATCTGACGCCAGAAGAACAGCCGGAGCAGACCGCCGGCCATGAACCGCGCCCGTCGTCGTCGCACCGCCCACACGGCTGAGGACGCCGACCCTCTCGTGCGAGCACCGCCAGCCGCGAAGACGGCGTCGCCTCTCCAAGAAGGGCCGCTGCCCTGGAACCCAAAGCCCTCTGCCGAGACCGGAGCGACGAAATCCCCGTCGCCACCTTCACCGGCGGCTGCGCGGGCTTGCCCGACAGCCAGTGGTGGACCTAGAATCGCAGGCTTGGGGTGTCATAGTTAAATGTTTACACTAAACGTCATCATAATCTCAACAGATAGTCTTAAAATAGCAACAACTTGATGAATATATATATTGTGAGGTATATAGTAGAATTTATTTTAGAATTTTGTAGGGGTTGCCATGACACCCACGGCCTCAAATTGGGTGTGGCGGTGGCCAAGGTTCGATATCCTCTTGAAATCGCCACTCGATGGCCAAGGCCTTTTCCGTAAACTAAACTTATTCCCTACGCTGACCTTATCAATCCAAGTTAATCAAACCCATCGAAATCGAACTGAAGGAGCAAACTGATAAAATGCCATTTTTCTGCTTTGACACTTCATCATGTTCTCTTTTGATGGAATATCTTGACCATCAAACATCTACATTTAACCCCTAACAAAAACACATTCTACATTTAAGTTGGCGCTTCCTTCTGTCTTGCCCCTTTGCCAAAAACACAACATATTCCACGCTGCCAAACACACCAAGCGGAAAAGGCAATTTTCACTTCTCATCAATTAGAAGCAGCTCCGAAAAGGAAAAGAAGCAACGATCTCTCCCCACCCCGGCCCTGCTCCCCGCCACATCACGCAGCGTCGACGGCCGCTCGCCGCTCGCCGCCGCCCCTCCCTCCCCCGGCTCCCCGACCTCGGCCGTTCGGCCCCTCCTGCGGGCGGAGGTGAGTGGTGAGCCTCGCTCGCCGCCTTGCCCTCCAGAGGGAACAAGACGAGAGCGATCGGCGTCGGGATGCTGAGGCGGCGGCTGAGCTCCCTTCTTCTCCGATCCCCGTGCTCCTCCTCCGTCGCTTCCTCCTGCCAGCAGCAGCACCACCTCCTCCTCCCCACCCACGCCGAGGTAACCCCACCGGTTCCCCTTCCTCTCTCTCCTGCGCATTTCGTCGAACGCCTCGCGCGCGCGCACGACGTGGCCGGACCGGATCTGGCGTGCTCGCTTTTCTCGCCCCATTGGGGTCAACACGTTCCTTTCGTTCCTAGATGCTCATCCGCTTGACTGTTTTCCTCGCAGAAGCCGCCGGTCCTGAATCTGCTCAGGCTCTTCACATCCCTAGCTGTACGTTTGTTCCCAAACCTGCATTCTTATTATTTGTGACAAGACAACTATGCAGACTGCATGTGAATAATTGGTGGTGTACCCTCTGTTCATTCTGTAGGGAACCGATGGTGACAGGCCGTTCATCGCTTTTGTCTTAGGTAAATTTTCCCTGCTTTTACTCCCAAAATGTAGCAGGATTGTAGTTTTCTTTCTTCGAAACGGAGGGCAAAGCTTTGCAGGGTCGGTTTTACATTTATAAATTCCATGCATATCTGTGTAGAGTAAACTGAGGAACCCTTGCCTCAATGATAATCAGTGCTGTTTCACATTTATAATCGCTTTCGTCTTAGGTAAAAAAATAAATCTACTAGTACTCCCCCAATATTGCAGGGTTGGTTTCACATTTATAAATTCCATGCATATCCTGTGTAGAGTAAATTGAGGATCCCTTCTCTCAATGATAATCAGTGCCGTTTCAAGTTGGATTGTGTTGTGGCGCTCAAATTTCAGTTGTTCACACGACTAATCAAGATCCTGCATATAGGGGGACCTGGGAGTGGGAAAGGAACACAATGTAGTAGGATCGCTTCGGATTTTGGATTCTCTCATGTGAGTGCTGGTGACCTTCTGCGGAATGAAATATCTTCTGGCACTGATCAAGGGTAATACTTCTTTCCGTTCAATCCTCTGATAGCCTTATAATGACGCACACGCACATGCATGGTTCGGTGAATTGATTTGTCAGTTTCATGGCATTTGCCAGGGAGTGGATCCTGGAGATAATAAGGGAAGGGAGGATTGTTCCATCAGAGATAACTGTTGAACTGGTCAGAAAAGCAATTGAATCAAGCACTGCTAAAAGGGTTCTTATTGATGGTTTTCCAAGGTGTGAGGAAAACAGAATTGCCTTTGAAAAAATAGTAAGTTCTCTGTTTGGCTTGCATTACTGGCCCAGAACTTTCTATTAATTGAAATGGTATGGTGATGAGATGGATAAGTCCATGATGTTCATCAGTTTCTGTTCAATTTTTGGGAAGGCTAATAACAGGTGAATCTTGAAGTTTTGTACCGCTCTTGGCTGTAACCATTTGTGTATACACACTAGTTTTTACTTTTTTTACGTCAATATGCTGGCACAAAACTGCAAGTGTACAGTATGCAATCAGCAGTTTCTTATGCATGTTTTTTTAGTAGCAAATCAGTAACTTATGTCCTGCTCTAGAGTGGTGCACTTTTAGGTTTTATGCAGTAGTCCACAGTTAATGTTAGCCCCACTATGGTGGATGTATTGTTGCAACTCAACAACTACTACAAGCATTTATATCAAAGAAAATGTGTGTGCTGTGGTCGGGAAATAAGAAGACACTGGCATACCAACTAAGATATGTTTCATTGTTGTCCACTCAATAATTGCTAGTCAGATAAATTTAGATTGCATGGTCCTGTTCTGATATGTTGACGAATAAATTTCAGACGGGAACTGAACCAGACCTTGTGCTTTTCTTTGACTGTCCTGAGGATGAGATGGTTAAACGTCTCCTAAGTCGTAACCAGGTTGGTCTTTGTACTATCTCTGGAGTAAATTGTGCTCTATATACACACTATATGGGTACTGTACATTTCTGAATTCTTATTCGAAACTGACTCAATATGTGTTTTTCTAAGATTTTATTTCCCAGCCATTACTTTTGGCTTTGACAATGTATCTTCTTATTACTCTCTCTCTCTCTCTCTCTCTCTCTCTCTCTCTCTCTCTCTCTCTCTTAACTAACATGAGATATAGCATTCCTAAAAGATAGTCCTTGTAGATTGCCACAAATGATTTTCTTCTTCATATGTCATTTGAATTGAAGAGAACAAACACTAATCTAATTAGTGTAGTTCATGCATATCAAAATGGGAGGTTGATTAATGCTCTAGTGGAGTTTCCTTAAAAAAAATATCACGTTAGATTGATCTCTCTATTTGTTTCTGTTTTTTCGATTATCTCATGTATGCATCTTAGGGACGAGTTGATGATAACATCGAGACAATCAAGAAGCGTCTAAAAGTGTTCGAGAGTTTGAATCTTCCTGTTGTTGAGTACTACTCTTCAAGGGGAAAGGCACACAAGGTAATTAATCTATTTATTTTACGCAGAGTGTCCTGGACAGGAACACTTCTTGTACCTTTCTTTTATGAACAGTACCTTTACTTTTTGACATGCATTTTCCCTATTTCCTTCACACGGAAAGAGAGCTCTGCTTTTTGTTCTAGAAGTTGATCCAAAAGGCTTCTTAATGTGCAGCATTAAACTATACCTGGCTTATTCTCTTGATTTTTTAGAAATGCCAATATATATTTCAGAAACATCAAACATGTGGGTTAGCAGGATAGTATTTCCAGGGAGTCATAGGACAGGGAGATAGAGCCAGGATATGATTCCCTTGTGTTCTGAATTGATTTAACCCTAAGACCTTTTTTGTATGGTGTGGGAAGGGGAGTGAGATCAGAGATCTGCCTATCAATTTGATATTAGATGAGTGTCTGTACTGCACTAATTTGGGAGACATTGCTAATATTTTCAGAAGGGGTACAAATCAGTAATATATAAGTAACATATTCTGTATACCAATCATATTGAGGATCTGTAGGATGTCTTATTTATTGTTTAGACTTGACCTTTTGATGTGTAAGACTACTTGTTGATCTCCATGCAGATAAATGCAACGGGAACTGAAGATGAAATCTTTGAAGCAGTTCGCAAGTTGTTTTCCTCCTTAAGGTAAATCCTGATGTTTGAGACACGAAATTCCTTTCGTATACTGTGACTATGTCCACTCTGCTGAAGGAGGTGCACATTCTTGCATCATCTGATTTCTGATTGCTTGCATATCATTGTCTAGTGCCAAATTAGTTCTGAAAGCTTTTCAATCCTCACATATTTAGCATATCCTAACCCTTGGAATTAAATGCCCAAGTTGCAGTACCCACGCTTTCGATACATTAATAAGCGATGGCGAGTTCGTTTATACTAAGCCTGCCGTTGCAGCTAGGGTAGGCCATCACTATAAGCAAACGGGTATTGCTTGTAGGTAGAAAGAGCTTGAAATTTCTGAACCTTTGCCATTTGTGTTCACCGTGCACAATAAAGAAAGACAAACTGACAAGCAAAATGAAGAGAGTAGCATTTATCTTATTGATTGATGGATAAGGAAGAAGAGGTCCGGGAGGTTGCTACGTTGCTAGCTTTGTCATCTTGCTGAACCGCCGAACCCTCACCTGTAGCTAGTTTCTTGACACGTTTGACTAAGCAATACTAGCAACTTGCAGTGCCCCGGTTTCTAATAAAAATGCACTACTTGTACAAAATGGAGTTGCAATCATTTGACCATTTCGCCCTGTTTGCAGGCTATGAGGAGGAGGCCGTCGTCTTCCATGGGAGCCGGGGGAATTAGAATTACGCCTGGCGGAAATTCTCCTCCTTCTTTTTCACTTTTATTACATCTTTTTAGCATAATAATTGTACATATTCTGATACACGCTCCCCGCCCGTGAAACAGAGGTGCCGGTGGAATGCCAAGCCTGTTATGATGAACCCTAACCTCGCGCTCTCAGCGCGCGCGCCACAGTATAACTCACGATACGGCAATGCTGGTGTGACAATTTTTTTGCCAACACTACACAATATATGTCTGCCCTATTGTTTTTACCAGAATATAATATAATTGTGAGTTGTATGTGCGCCGTGCTTGTCTGGTGACGATTTGCTGTGTATATATCTATTCTCAGAGATGATATGAGAAGTGCAGGCGTCCGATAAACTAGTGATTTGACTGGAGGAAAACGCAGTTTACGTTTGGATTTAGTTAATGTGAACTGCCGGCGTGTTTTTGTCAGTTCTTGACCGGCCGCTTAGCTGATGCCATCTTCTTTCAAAACAAAAGTGCTGAGCGCCGGCGCTTGCACGCCAAGTCTAATCTGAAAACTCCCCATCTCGAAAACATTTTGTCTGTCTATGCACTCCACGGGAGGAGAAAGCTCTGCTACTAGTATTGACTTGCGCCATTCCTTTTTCTTGCCTGCATCATCGTCTTGCAAACCATGGAGCGTCAACACCTGGCACTTGGCCAGCGCATCATCATCATCATTGTCATTGTTGCACTGACAGGTGGGCTTCTCCGAGGGCCTCTTTGGATCCTAGGAATCAGTGGCGAATCTTGAAGGAAAATCAAGGGCAGGCTCAAAGTCAAAGGTGTGAAGAAAAAACCATTAAGTCTCAATTCTTTTGTTCAAAGAAGGCTAGAATTTGCCAGAATACTACTAGGAACATGTACTATTAACTACTAATTTCTATTTTGCATTGCTGAAGGGCAGGCTCAAGCCTATTAAAGCCTGCCCAGTTCATTCGCCACTGCTAGGAATGGAACACATGAATTCGATTGGAATATATGCCAAGGCAACACGAATGATTGCGGACGAAGCACGTGAATTTGATATCAATACGCCAAGACAACATAGATGATTGCGAAACGCGCAGAAAGATCACAACTTTTTTTTTTGCTAGGTACATTATCCGGGCATGTGAAAACTGTCTCGATCGCACGCACATAATCCGGGAAATGAAGAGGTTGAGACGAACCTGAAATTCGTGTTGGAATCTAGGCGCGGAGAAAGAGATGACTCGTCACGAGCAACGTCGGCATCGACTGGACCAAGCTACCATGAATCCATGACGTGAGGTCATGTGAAGACTTTTGGGGAGCAAAACTCCAACCGGGCCTGCATCCGAGCATATCGTAGCCAGCCAAAAAATTCTCATCTATATCTTTCCATCCCAAAAAAGAGGGCAAGTTGAAGTGCTTGTCTCCAAAAAACATCGTGTTTTGCACATCCACACAATCAAGAAAACATAAATGTGCCCCCGCAACAACAAAAAAAAACACATAAATGTGACTAATAATTTCTACCACAATATATAATTATAAAACCTAACAGAATGTATGAACGTATATTTTAGGCAAATCTATAGACAGTGATCTTCACACGTGTAATGAAGACTTTTGAAAGGGAAAAATGGGTTCAAACTTGACCAAAACTATATCTGGAACTTCATGAATGTGTGAATTGGAGGGAGCACTATTCGGACTCGAATGTCATGTGTATTTTGCAAGGAAAAACAAGGGTGTCATGTGTAGCATTCATCCGATCATTACTGTTAGAGATACGACCCAAGCCTACCGGCGACGGGCCTCGCTCCGCTCGCTCGTCAGAAGTTAGCATTTATCTTTATATTTGGATTTGGATCATAACATAACAATTACGACTCTTAAAAATGTTTTGTGTTGTGAGATGAAGGTAATAAGCCGGAGAAAATGATCTATTTTAGACTAGGGAGCTCTTAACCTTGTGTTGGGCTGCATGATTAACCAGCTAGCTGCTATTCCTAAAGATTGATGTTCTTAGTCCACTAAGTTGTGAGGATATGGACATAATTGATTTGTTGCTCTAACATACAAAATTCACTGCTTCTTATTGTTTTCCTGGAAATACCGACTACAACATAGATAGGTGCGAGCATGCACATACACACCTCACACGGCACCTATTGAAGACCGAAAACCGTGGAGTTTCGTGGTTTGACGTCCAGATACTCACACTCTGCTGATCCCACGAACACGTCCCCAAATTGCCCCCACTTTCCCAAAGGGGTGAAATGTTGCAATGTCATTTTTCAGAAAAATCGAAGGTTTCTTTTTAGAATGAAAACCAAAGGTTTCATAGTGGGAGCATTCTGCAATTAACTACTATAAGAAGCTACATCCTGTCACTTTGTCAGACGGAGATGAGGAAAGGTCCATTTTGGACTCTACTAGGAGGCCCCTAACCTCGTTTTAGCCTGCATGATTAAGCAGCTAGCTGCCACTAACGGTGAAAGCTAGCCAGGATTATGACCCCCTGCCTATGAATCTATGATTAGCTGGGGTGTATTGTCCTATGCCCCAAACAGCAGGCGAAGGTGATTCACTAGGAAGGACGAGAGGGACGCCGCAGCTAGCTGCAAGCTGCGAGCAAAATTCCAAAATTGCAGGACCAAGAATCTCAGCCCTGCGTCCTTGTGGCAATCAACCAAAGCAATGTACAATGGAGGAACATCGATCCTCCAAATAAAGAACAAGGGGATGTTGGAGCACTGTTCTTGCTGGTCCCACTGCCAAGTCATATTTATCAATGTAGGATGGATCTTTGACAGGGATGTGTCTTGTCTTTTTTTTTTTCGAGAACTTTGTGTCTTGTTATTTATACCCACTTGTATGTTGAACAAATTTAGTGGACGGACGGCCAAGTCCCACAGAAAGAAATTCTTAGTACCTAGCAACCATTGTTAAAATGCCGGCGGAAATGATCTGCTTACATTACTTTTAAAATTTCCCTTGTGAAAATAATAATTGTTTGCTATATGTAGTTTGGTGATTCTTCAAATCGGCATATCCAACTCTCCTATCTTTCACCCCTTCTCATCTCCCTCGGCTCATCTCGTGTGCACACAAATCTCCTTCCAACTCGTATATGTGTTATGGAGATCATGATGATTTATGACAAGAACTCGTGAAAATGGAATGTCATATCTCGCAAAATTTAATTCAGTGTGCATTCCGATTGATGATGATGCTCCAAACCAAATGTCACAAATCATACCTTCAAAATTCTTCCGTCTCCCCCTTCACCGCACAAAACCGAATGAATGGCAACAAAATAAATTCAAAATTTGAGTGGAGCCTTTTTTGGGGAAATACTAACTGGCGAACGTTTCCTGGGAGGGGGATGACAAGCGAACGTTTCTTAAGGCATTTTTAGGTGGTACGAGATGGCAAATTCCGCCTTTCTTCTTTTTAGAAACTGTCATGCGTATCTGAAGAAACCGCCATAAAAAAAGTTCGCAAATGTTACCCCTCCAGCGAACGTTCGCAAATACCGCCACTCCCAGCGAACGTTCGCCAGCGATTGTGGTCCTTTTTTTTGCCACATCGAACATCTTTTCAAAAATTTCAAAAGAAGAAAAAACTTTGTAACAATCTTTGCTTATTATTTCGTCAAATAAATATCCACATTAAAGACGATGTAGATATCTAAACTGATAAATTGGCAGCAATTAAGTTTTCAAATATACTGAGTAAATGCAATCATCACTCACAGATGATGCTCCAAATGTCACCCTCTCCTCCTTCGCAATGTCGCCGTCTCTTTCTCCCCCTTCTCGCAACAGAATCAAACAGAGGAGCCACCAAGATCCCATCTATAAATACCACCACCTCCGACGATCGTCTTCCACCTCGCCTTCGTCTCCGCCGTCTCCACCCATCACCTGCCGCCCTCACTCCCCTCCGCCGGCCCGCCCACTCAGAGGCACGAAATGGCCGTGTCGACGGAGCTGCCGGAGGCGGGGTCCCCGCAGGAGCAGGCGACGGAGGCGCCGCCCCGCCCCGGCCTGCGGTACAACTCGCCGCTGGTCCAGGTGTCGCTGATCGGGCTGGTGTGCTTCTGCTGCCCGGGCATGTTCAACGCGCTGTCCGGGCTGGGCGGGGGCGGCCAGTTCGACCACACCACGGCCGACAACGCCAACACGGCGCTCTACGCCTGCTTCGCCGTCTTCGGCGTCCTCGGCGGCGCCGCCCACAACCTGCTCGGCCCGCGCCTCACGCTCCTCCTGGGCTCCCTCACCTACCCGCTCTACGCCGCCTCCTTCCTCTACTACAACCACCGCAAGTCCCAGACGTTCCCCATCATCGCCGGCGCCCTCCTCGGCGCCGGCGCGGGCCTGCTCTGGGCGGCGCAGGGCGCCATCATGACCTCCTACCCGCCGCCCAACCGCCGGGGCAGCTACATCTCGCTCTTCTGGTGCCTCTTCAACCTCGGCGGCGTCCTGGGCGGCCTCCTCCCCTTCTCCTTCAACTACAGCCGCACGGACGACGGCAGCGTGAACGACGCCACCTACGCGGCCTTCATCGCCTTCATGCTGCTCGGCTCGGCGCTCACCTTCCTCGTCCTTCCCCCGTCCAAGATCGTCCGCGACGACGGCACCCGCGCCACCAGGGTCACCTACTCCTCCGTGTCCACCGAGGGGTGGGAGATCCTCAAGCTCTTCACCAACTGGAAGATGCTGCTCATCCTCCCGGCCGCATGGGCCAGCAACTTCTTCTACACCTACCAGTTCAACAACGTCAATGGCCTCCTCTTCACGCTCCGGACCAAGGGCCTCAACAACGTCTTCTACTGGGGCGCGCAGATGCTCGGCTCCGCCGGGATTGGATATTTCCTCGACTTCGGCTTCGCCAGCCGCAGGAAGCGGGGCCTCATGGGCGTCGCCGCCGTCGCCCTCCTCGGCACCGCCATCTGGGCCGGCGGCCTGGCTAACCAATTGAGATACCTCGACGGCGCCTTCCCCGACAAGATCGACTTCAAGGAGGGCCGCCGCTACGCCGGCCCATTCCTGCTCTACTTCAGCTACGGCCTCATGGACGCCATCTTCCAGAGCCTCATCTACTGGATCATCGGCGCCCTCGCAAACGACTCCCAGATCCTCAGCAGGTACATACTCTCCATTATCATGTGTGTGATGAATTCAATTCCTCACTGACTTTGGATTGCCAACAATTTATCATGATAGGTACTAATGACTAATCTTAATCTTGTTTAAGGTATAACTATACTTGAATTGGTTAACTTTTAAGTTAGTATTTGGGATAAATAGGATTCTTTAATTATATAGTGCTCAATTGGTTAACTACTTCCTCCGTTCCTAAATATAAGTCTTTGTAGAGATTCCACTAGGTGGACTACATACGAAGCAAAATGAATGAATCTACACTTAAAATGCATCTATATACATCCGTATGTGGTTCATAGTGGAATCTCTACAAAGACTTATATTTAGGAACAGAGGGAGTAGAATCCACTGTTTGATTTGATAGAAGAACATATCTCTTGTTCTTCTGATGCTTCTCACTCTGTTTTGTAGCAGACTCTGCTTAGGAAAGTTTCGAAGTACAGTACAGTACTAGATACTAAGATACTCCATAAACTTTGGAGGGAGAGTCCACTGACTTTACACGGCTAGGCTAGGTTCAATATTAAAATGCTTGAAACATGCCATCTGAATCATCATCCCTGTGGAAAGGGGGTGATCTTTTCATGTAAATTACTCCACTTAACTTAACTGAAGTGAGTGTGATGACCTGGGGGCTTTGAAGTGCCATGACCATCACGGCAGATACTAACTAGTTAAGACAAAAGGATAGATGATTACATCAAGATATGCAGCACATGCCTTGACTTCTGAATCTAATTAAATGGGAAATATCATTTCAGTCTCACTCTTTCCCCCTTTGGAAATTAGATGTCAGAGTCTTGTTTGCTGTCTGAAACCTAGTGTTATCCATCTTCACAAATTCTCGCCCAATTATTTAATGCATGAGAAAATCTGCCGCTGCTGATAGAAACCCCTGAATGAATGATCGGTGCAGCGGTTAGGCATCCTTAGACGAAAGAGTGGCCATTCAGGTTTGGTGCTCACACCCAATAAATTTGATACCTGATAGGTTGTGATGGATAAGGATTCTTCTTATCCAGCTACCTTTTCCTTCCCTTTTATTAGAACAAGTTCGCAGTGTTGTTCTCCATAGGCTGGTCCTAAAAAACAAACTGAAATGGTCCTTAGTGTCAAAGTCTCTGTGAAGAGGCCTTGGTGTGTAAGTAATACTCTCTGAAGTCTGAACAGTCTCATGCATCATTCTCAACATGCTGTATCCTCATGCATAATGCATTTGGTGTTGGTGTTGGTCAAGAAAATTGCTCTTCTGAACAAAAGTGTATGCAATTGGTGTTGGTCAATATATCAAGTAGCTGTCTGAATAAAATTTCAACTTCTGTTGTTGCAGATATGTTGGTTTCTACAAGGGTGTGCAGAGTGCAGGAGCAGCCGTGGCATGGCAGGTCGACACCCACAAGACGTCCCTGCTGTCGCAGCTGATCGTCAACTGGGGGCTGTGCACCGTCAGCTACCCGCTGCTGGCGGTCCTGGTGCTCCTGGCCGTGAAGGACGAGGACTACTCGGTGTCCAACGTCGATGACGGCGGCAAGGAGAAAGAGACCAAGATGGCCGCCCCGTCAAGCTTCCACTGAGAGGATACATTTCAGTTATTCATCAGCGTGTTCGCCTGCCGCGACATCTCACGAGTACAATGGTTTAGGCCTTGGTGTAGGCATGAGTGCTCGCTTCTCGGTCATCATGCGATCTTCGTGTTGTGTCGAACTGTTACTCCAGTGTGTGTATGTGTGTGTAGTTCATGGTGGTGGTGGTTTTCATTGGTAACATCATGTGATAATTTTTTCTCTGTTTTCATTGTCTCCGGTTCACTTTTAGCTGCAGTAAATGGTAACAACACAGAGTATACAGTTACATTGCTTGTTCAAACCGGTATGTCAATCAGGAGATGGCAACCAGTTCTGCGTTGCGCGCTTCTCTTCTACCGTGCAATCTCCGGTTCGTATCTGAGCTCATGGAAACAGAATTCTGAACTGCAATTTTCTGAATTTTCAGGCAGTCCGAAGTAGGCAACCTGAATAGCTAGTTCTGCGTTTTCTGAAATTTTCAGGCAATCGGGAGTAGGCATATGTAGCTGCAATTTTCAGGTAGTCTGGAGTATGCACATCTTGAACATATGGATAGGAAGCAGCATGATCTCCGAATTCCATGGCGTGCCGGCAAATGTTATCATGCTACAGTACAGATAATCTTCCCTCGAAAAGAAAAGAAAATACAAACGATGTGTGGTACTTTCCATTTTTTTTTTATAACCACTCTTTGGCTAGCTAATGCACTCTGAACACAAGCAATCTTCTGTACTTGAAATATTTTTCAAAAATTTTGTATGCTGCTTGGCTAATGTAAAAAAGTTAAAAAAAGATTGCCGAGCATATTTGTCATATGCTTGCATAGCTAGTCGGTGGCATTTTTAATCATTAATCCTTGGGTTGTTAAGCTATATGTGCATGCCGCACATGTTACCACCACGACACGAGGCAGCTCATGGCTCGCACTGCCGTAATTTTGTTCGCACTGCCGTAATTTTGTTCGCCTCACTGAACACTGCTGCTGCACTTCACCAAGAGCATCTCCAACATCGGTTTCAGCTATTCATCAGACAATGGCTTAGGCCGTGGTGTAGGTTTGTGTGAGCACCCGCTGCTCTTCGATCTTTCTGCTGTGTCTAGTAGTGTTACTGCAGTGTGTGTGCAGTTCATGGAGGCGGCGGTGTTCAGTGGGCAGTATCATGTGATATTTTTTTCTCTGTTTTTCTTGTCTTGAGTGCAGTTTAGTTGCAGTACAGTTTCATTTCATTTTCAAACCGCCGTGCCAATCAGGAAATGGGAACCAGTTACGGCCTCATCATAAATTTGGCGAGGCGCGCGCTTCTCTTGTGTGCGATTTCCGGTTGGTATTTCAGCTGATGGAAACGGAATTCTGAACTGCAGATAGATAACTCCGCGTCTTCTGAAATTTCAGGCAGTCTGAAGTAGGCATATCTGATAGGAAACAGAACACGCATTCAGTTTCAGCATATACTTTTGGGATTCCATGGCGCGCTGGAAAATTTAAGAGACAATCTTCCCACGAAAAAGAAAATAAATACCAAACGACATGTGATGCTTTCCATTGTGACAACTATTTGGCTAGCTAATATACTCTGAATACAAGCAACCTTGCATGTAGGCAGCACCAAATGCTGTCCGGCCTTGCAGTGAACTTACAATCATGCACATGCGCATATCATCATCAAAGGATTAGTGCCATGTACGGTTAAATTGGAAAAGTATCAAACGTTTGTAACACATATGAACAAAGTAAAAAGGAAAAAAAGATTGCCCGGCATATTTGGCATATGCGTGCTTAGCTAGACGGTGGCCTGAATCATTAATCCTTGAGTTTGTATGCTGAGTGTGCATGCCGCACACGGAACCACCACAGCACGAGTCACCTCACGGCGCTCGTGTGCTTGGTGTGCCTCCATTCTGGCACGCCTAGTGAGCTGACTGCTCACTTAAGAGGTGGTTCTCACACCACTGAGTAGCCGAGGTGGGACTAAAGGAGAAGGAAACTCTGGCCATTCCCATTCGCGAGGAGGGGCTGAGGTCTGAAGGCTGTGGGCTGTGAGCAGCTGCTGCTGGGCTGGGCCGCGTTGAGGAATGGTGAGCTGGGTCAGGTTTTTTTATTCGGATTCATACCGGAGTAAGCACTGCAGTAATTTTGATTGCCTCACTGCTCTGGATGTGCACATCAAGAGAGCGGTAATAGTTATGCCAAATGTAATTTACCGTCTCCTGAACACTGCTGCTGCACTTCACTGTGCTGCGTTCAACACTGGTGGATTACGATTATCTAGCTTAATCCAACGAGTTTTTTTTTTTTTACTATTTTGGTGTTTTTTTAGTTGGCTATTTTGGTTTTTGTTTAACGAACTTATTTCTAGCTTTTAAAGTTTTGAAGAAAAAAAATCTGAGCCTTGAATGGAGGAGGAAATTTACACAAGTGGTACATAAAATGAAATTCAACAGCATGGACAAAACATTGCTTTATTGCGAAATTATTGTAAGCTTATAACATCCAGAATAGATAGCCACAGTGGAAAATGGGAGTACAAAGGTCATCCCGAAAACTGGCCCAAAATTGCAAACACAAATTCATGGGTATTGGGTACCCCAAATTCATGCCTACTGTCACGAAACAATTTTACATGTTGACACAATAGCACCTGAAATAAGGCCACCGCCAACCTTTCTCTTGTACTGTATGCTCAATGAACACAACCAGGCACTATCTTATCTTTTGGTTGTTACAGGATTTGGGTTGCACTTCTACGCGAGCTCGAGAACAAGTGCGGATGCTCCGCCTCCGCCGTTGCAGACACCGGCGACCCCGATTTTGCCACCCTTCTCCCTGAGGACCTGTGGAGCAGCAACATGGTTCCTTAGTTCATTTACATAACCAACTATGAGAAACGTGCATTGGCAATGTGATGTTGCAAAATGGTGACGATTGAGAAGAATCTGATGGAAGTGAGAGCAAAGGAAACCAAAGACAGCAAGGAGATGGTAAATGAAATCACAGGATATAGTTCTCTCATATTGGAGTGGGCAAATCTCAAGTATTGATACGATACTGTTTTTTTCCGCACGGGTTACAGCTATGATCATATTTGTGAACATTTTGCAGAAAGTTTTTTTAACCAAAAATTAGCAGCCATATGGATGACTGTAGATAAAGATGTCTATTGCTACTTTTGAGTGTCACTGGATTTTGATATTTACTCGAGGAACAGCTTCTACTAGAAAGCAAGACCCATCCTAAAACAACAGGTCGATCGCAACACAGGACAACATCTCAAGAGAAAACTTACACCAATAAGGGTGACCAAAATGCGAGCACCGCTGCATCCAAGAGGGTGTCCTAAAGACACTGCTCCTCCATGTACATTAATCTTTTCCTGCAAGCACAGCTGTTGTCAGCACCGAAGTGATAGCTATCATCTAGTTTACACTAATAAATATCACCCGTGGATAGCATATACTCCCTCCATTTCAAAATAAGTGTCGTGGTTTTAGTTCAAAAAACACTTATTTTGGAATGGAGGGAGTAGTAAAGAATTGAGACACATTTTCTGACAGGAATGTTAACTTATATTTAGGACTCGAAACAAATTTAGCTTTTCTTTAGCGTGGGAATAGGTTTGGTTGAATCAAGGCAGCACTTACTGAAGGGATTCCGAGAATCTTCTGATTTGCAAGTGCAACAGCCTGAAATAAAACGTGGAAATAAATATTGGTTGCAATGCAATTAGTACAAGGTAATAAAGAAAGGATCAAGATCGTACCGCAAAGGCTTCGTTAATTTCATAAAAATCAACAGATGAAGATTCTAAGCTAGCATTTGAGAGAGCCTTCGGTATGGCAAGTGCTGGGGTAGTGGTAAATAGTTCGGGAGCCTGCATAAAGAGAACTGGAGGTTAGAAATATCATTCCAATTTATAAATTTTGATAGCGAATAGGTAATATATTCGCCTATTCCGTCCAGAACCTAGATCCTTATGTACACTTGCCTAGAAGTTGTTAATCTACTCCAAACTAAGATAAGAACTGGTACTTCAGCTTACTTGAGCTGCATCGGCAAATCCTTTGATTCTTGCAAGAACTTGCAGTCCAAGTTCCTGAGCCTTCTGCCCACTCACCAATACTAGTGCGGCAGCGCCATCACTGCTCCATGTAAAACAAACAGATAAGCATCACACATTTGGTTCATAGACAAACACACCAGGACATTCTGGGCAGTACATTGGATAAAGCCCTGTAATAGAACATAATCTTAGGATTCAAGAAAACAAAGACAGGAAAACACATCTTTTAGAATATATTCTGCTGACATAGGTGGTCCGGAAACCATATACCGCAGAAGTACTCCACAAGGCTAAGATCTGAAAAAAAAGAGACAAGCACCTTATACTAGAAGCGTTCCCAGCAGTAACAGTTCCAGCATTCTCCTTGAAACTTGGGCGGAGCTTCCTCAGTTTCGCTGGGTCAAACTAAGAGGCATAAAATGCTCATATTACACGGTAGTAGTTCACATACAAAGATTATACAGATAACAAATGGCATATTTTCCTTGTTTTAGTTAAGTACAAGACAAACTATCAGCAACTGCGCAATAACATAGTATGTACTGCCTAATATTCTTGAGCTTGGTACATATTATATTTCACTACAGAATGCGTGAAAACACTAGATACAGAGTGGAGACAGACACAACATGCTTCAAACAAAATTATTTTTTTCGGAATAATTTAGTTGTTAAGAAAATTGACAGCTACTGTGAACAAAAAATATACAGGATATTGCCTTGTAGTTCATTATTTCCAGTTTTTCTGTTTGAAAATTTTACCCTGTCTAGGCTCTCGTCCTTTTCAACAAGTACTGGTGGTTTTCCTCTGCCAACAGGAACTTCAACCTGGTAGATAAGACAGAGGGCATTAGGAATACAAATAAAGGAATGGTTACTAATATTGGCAAAGAGACAGAAAATGACCGGAACGATCTCCCATGCAAATGCGCCACTATCACGAGCAGCAATTCCCCGTTCATTACTTTGAATAGCAAAAGCATCCTACATAAGAATGTAAAAATTCAGATACGTCACGACTAATAAATACATGGCCAAAATGATGAAGAAGGACATTACATCAATACCTTAAAAAGATGTCAAAGATAGTATTTGACAAATTTAACTCTGCTATATCATATTCTTCAACAGGAAATGGAAAATAGAATAAAATTTTGGGAAGTGATTATTGTCCAAAAGCATGTTGTTCTGTACTAAAGAGCTACATTGCAATCATACAATTAATATTGATATCCTCACTCTAAAAGCAAGGTATCAGTAATTTTGGCAAAATGAACTCTTGCACATTAATATGAAAAATTCACTTCCATGTTTGAAGCAAGCAACGGAAGGTTCGTTGAATCATGTAGAGCATTATTTAAACCTACCCTAGAAATTTCATGGGAGCATCCCTGATAGAAAAATGCCAAAGATGATATTAATAAGGCATCAATGACATAAGACACTGGCAGTTATGTATATATTGGTCCAAACCAAACAGGATTGTACCTAAGATGAAGAAGAACATAGATAATCAACTTGTATGGGACGGTAATGACAAAGGTCAGTGCACTCAAAAGACCAACTTTCCGTATGTTTTCAATATATTTAATAATAACCAGTACTGAATCTCTAGGAGTAACAACTGACAAAACACAGGCCCTTCTGTGCTAGAAAAATATAAGAATGATAACTACATTAGAAAGTGGTTACTACAATCTGTCGTGACTTACTTGGTCTTCCCTTGTCAGAGAATGATTGTCAGCACAGAGCTCAGCACACACTCCCATGGCACAATCGCCATATACATCCCAAAGGCCGTCCTTAAGCATACCGTCAACAAGGCTGTCATGTCCGAAGCGAGAACCTTTTCTGCATTTGATTGCACTAATCACTAAGTTGCCGGCAAGACATACAAGAGGCATACACTAACATTGTACTGTATTATGCATCAATTCTAACAGACCACATAATACAATTTAAACTTTTAGCTGACTGCTTTGTTCATGTACCTTGAAAAGATGAATGAATGAATGGAGCAATACAAATTACAAAACAGGGTGAACAGAGCAATCTAAACACAAGGTGTCAAACAAACTGTTTCAAATGGATATCTTGGCATTCTCCTTCTCCTAGTATGCTTAGTTTATTCAGACAAAAAAATCAAGATTGATTTTCAGCTATGCACTACATCCAGATACAATCAGAAAAACACTTTACTGACCTAGCTTCAGCGATGTATTTCGGAGCATTCGACATGCTCTCCATGCCACCTGCCACTACAATATCATTGCTGCCCAGTTGAATCGACTGTGCAGCAAACATCATTGCTGCAGAAAGAGAAAAAAAGAAACAAGATCATATTAAAAAAATGTCTCAGTTACAGAAATTGTAAACACAGATTATACAGACATGGTCACATGAGCTCAAACCTTTCATGCCAGACGCGCAGACTTTGTTGACGGTAGTGCAAACGACCGTGTTCGGTATCCCTGCGCCTAAGGCAGCCTGTCTCGCGGGAGCTTGGCCCAAGTTAGCACTCAGGACATTGCCGAAGAAGACCTCCTGCACAAGGGATGGATCCACATTCGCCCTTTTCAGAGCGGCTGATCGGCCCCCAGTCAGCGTGTTATTATTACTGTCGGGTTAAACAGAGTCAACAGATTATACCTTCGGGGGGATATATAGAGAAGAAGATACTGATCTCACCTTCAATAGCTACAGAACCGAGTTTCGTAGCAGACAAGGAAGACAGGGCGCCGAGGAAACCACCCATAGGGGTGCGTGCGATCCCGACAACACAGACATCTGTCAGAAAGGAAGAAGTTACTAACTGCAGCATATATTGCAGCACACTATATACAGTAGTACATTTTTCTTTTGTACGATCTTTCTCTTAATTTTGAGTTTATCTAATGATTTTTACAAATATGTGCACACAAGAAAATCAAAGAAAATAAAACCAATTGTGTCTCTCTCACATCATGCCACACCAGTAGCGAATCATTTGTTTACACCTTTGTGCAGATCGTCGTCAGATTTATTTATTTTTATTATGAAATCTGAAGTCTGAACTAGTAAGAAGGAGCTCGTTGTGGACATTATCATAGACAAGCTGCCCGCGGTTGGTTCAGAAGAACACAGGCTGGGACACGATACGGGACGGCGCGAGACGAGGAACAAGGAGGCGGTGGTACCTCTGGGGCCGATGTTGTCTGAACCCATGGCAGCTCCGACTCCGACCTGCAAAATCAGGCGAACAATTCCCGGTTCAGTCTCGCCGCGGGATCAGGCAAGCGGCCGCCGCGTCACGCGCGGTCCAGAGGGGGGACGACGGACGTCGCTGCCGCGCCGGCGGTGCCAAGGAGCGGTCCGCGATTATTGTGACGGCGAACTGAGCCGCCGCATCAGGCCAAGAAAATGCAGAGAACGAGAGAGAGGGAGGGAGGGAGCGTGCCTGGGGTCGTCGGATCTGGCGGCGGCGGAGGCGGAGTGCACGAGGCGCGGGGGCGGGGGTCAAGCAGCCGAGATCGGGCGGGGAGTGGTGGCGGGGCTGCTGGCTGGTCGTGCCTGGTCTGGACTTGTTGCGCTGTTTATAATGGGGAAGGGGTTCAGTCGCTGTGGGTCAGAGTCAGTGGGGGCTGCGGTCCAAGGCCTACAAAGGCTGTGTTTGTTTGGCCTTCAGTTTCAGATTCAACTGTGGATTTGCTGTGCTGACAAAACTGCTGTGCCGCGGAAACAGCTGTAGTGAAGGTTAGCTGTTTGGCAACGCAGCTGTGAAAGCGACTCTGAGCTGATGAAAAGTCTGAAATGCCCTTAAAGTACTGAGATCAGTGTAACTTGTTGATTCAGTGTTAATAGATTGTTTAAATGGTATCTTGACTGACAGGGAATTATTTGTTCTATGGTAATGCATAAAATCTTTCACAAAAATATTTTTCTCACTTTCTTGCTCATATATACATAGAATAATAGTGAGCAAAAGAATTATGTTGTCACATCGCTAGTCCATACAAGTCACAATTGCCCGTACAATACAAAAGATAGTCCATATAACTAATAATCCGTACAAAAGAGAGCTAAAGGATTAGACTGTCCATATAATTCATAATCCGTACATATAATTAGATGTCCGTACAAATACTAATCTATGTAGCTTGTCGCACAATAAACAAAGAGTTCGCAATCCTATCACGCGTGTCGTTCATGTTGCCTTCATCAGAGGAAGTGGGAACAGCATCGCCAAGCAAAGGTGTTGACCGTGAGACTGCATGCATGTAATTTTCATTCTCATCATATTTATCAAACTCTTTATCGCGTAGCTTGTTGTCCCTAATGAAATTGTGAAGCGTCGTACAAGCACTGATAATCATCGTCTGACTTCCCACCTTGAAGTGTGGCACATCCCTTAGGATGCGCCATTTCTGCTTGAGCACACCAAATGAGCATTCAATCACATTCCGAAGAGAAGAGTGATCATGATTGAACACCTCAAATTTACAGGACTTGGTCTTTCGCTGCTTCTTTGGTTTTGCTTTGATGACTTCATCATCATCCTCTGCACTATCAGAGTCATCGTCAATAGTGACTTCCTCCTTGTCCAATGGTATCTCACCGGGGATAGCGGACTCGGCACCGGTGACATGACGGTCATCAAACATGAGGCCCATTTCAGCCAAGTTGGGTGGTCCTCCATTCCTATACTTTGCATGCTCTGGGTGTTTCTGAAAAATAGCAAAAGAACAAAAGGTCAGATAAATGGGTAATTAAGATAATATAAAACCCAATGTAAATACTATGAGTAACATGAACTTACCATTAGGTGAGTGTTCCACCAATCAGTATCAGCATCAATGGTTCCTAGCTTAGCATTCCATCCAAGTCCAGATGCGTCAATTTGCAATTGTTTCCATTGACAATACATAGTTTTGAGATTTTCCCATCTATTCTTGAATTGCATCCTCACATAACTTTTCTTAGTTATCTGCAACCAGCTCTCCCCCAAATTCTTATATCCTCTAGGACTCAAGAACGCCCCCGGCCTATTGCCTGCTTCAACTTCCCTCACACACAACTCGCAAAATATCAAAGTGCCTTGTCTGTCTTGTCTGCCTTGTCTGCCTTCCTCGCTGCCTTCTCCATCTAGTTCATTTTCACCATAATTTATACCAGCATACAAAATATCCAGCATGTATAGCAACCAAGCAACAAGGCTATGCTGATTAATCCTCCAGCACACGGAAGAACTAGTATAGCAAACAAGCATGTACAGCAAGCAAACAAGCATGTCCAGCAAGCAAATTGAGCATCCACATGTACATCAAGTAGAGCATCCATAGCAACAGCAAGCTTGAAATCTTTATTTACCCATCAATGTACAATAAGCATGCATCATGTATCAAGCCTCAAGCAAGCAGAGCATCCACATCAAGCATTATGCAGCATATACAGCAAGCAGAGCATCCACAAAAGAATAAAATTTTCTGCCAAGAAATGCTCACCACAGCCGACGACATGGGTGCACGAGGGAGTGGGCGTCGGAGGCCGGCTGTGGATGAAGGCGAGTGGAGGCGGTGGCCGGTGGAGGGGACTGGCGAGTAGGGATGACGGCGAGTGGAGGCAGCGGTGGCTCCCGCGGCGGATGACGGCGAGTGGAGGCGGTGGATGACGGCGACGGCGGGGGCTCTTGCGGCGGCGGAGAGTGGAGGCGCCGGGGGCTCTTGCGGCGGCGGCGGCGGAACCATAGGTTCCTCTCCCTCTCGCTGCCCTCTGCGTGCATGTGTTAGCGATGAAGGAGATGAGACGGGGATCGACTGAAACAGGGCATCAGGGGCATTCCTTTCGTAATTGGGCTGAACTAACAAGGGCATCGGTGGGAATTTCACTGAGGCAAAATAGTTTCCGGGTCGAAGCACGGCTCGGCTCGCTTCAACCAGTACCACGTAAAAATGACTGAAACCGTTTTGGACTGTGAGCCCAAAGCTGCTCCGTTTTAGCTGTTTGTTACGGCTTCAGCTTATTTCTATCGGAAACTGGTCTCTAAAACCCAAACAAACACAGCCAAAGACTCGATGCCCGCTTCGCAGCCATTGGACTTTTACGAAGAATCTTTAAAACCCCTAAAAAACGAAGAATCTTTAAAAAAACACGTCAGCTAAATGTCAGTTGAGTGACATCGGTTTGGGGTTCGATTTCGAGAGTGTGAAAAGAAAGAGAGAGAGAGAGAGAGAGGGGGGGAACAAATGATTGAACTATATTGATTCTCATTGATTGAAGAGTATACATACAAGCCCAAAGGAGCGGTTACAAGGTGTGAGACAAATCTCAACCGCCATTAGCGGTTGCTAATAACTAGGTCGGTTCACTAATTACCGCGTGGATCACACCGCTATAAACTACTTCTAACACTCCCCCTTGGATCACACCGCTTCTTGAATAGTATAACAGTGAAGGCTTGTTGTACATTTTGTCTTGAGAATCCTTGTATAATCTTCTGAATCTCCCCCAAAAACCCTATGGGAAAAATATGAGGAGAATAGTGTAGATATGTTGCTAAAACTCCTTTAAACCCAATGAAAAAAATAATAAGGAGAAAATGATGCAACATATAATGATTATTGTCTCTTGATAACTCGCAGGAGAAAACCTTTGAGAAGGGAGAAAACTCATTGATGAGTTCAGAGAACAATACATATGCTTTGTATACTTTCCTTTAAAAACCCCGACGGGGAAAAATTAAAAGTATTGCATATGATCTTGAAAAGATATTGCCTCATTAAAAACCGTCATGAGAAACTTTAACAGAAAACTCATAAGGAAAAGAGTGCGATCTTATATGCCATTGAAAACTCCTTTAAAACCCAGTAGGAAAAATATAAGGAGAAAATGATATGGCTTATACAGACACTTGTGTTTATATTGTCTCGTTAAAAACCTTTTATGAGAAACCATTAGGGAAAAACTCATGAAGGGAAAAAGAGTACAATATATGCAATCTGATGATTGTAAACAGGTTATAGTTTGGGAGATTACTCCCCCTGAACTTTGGAAATCCGGAGGATGTCTCAAACCAATTTCGTTGACATGATCATGACATTGTGAATAATCTGTTGGATTTTCACAGTATTTTGTTTGATATTGTTTCCTCACTTTCTATAATTTGTGAGGATAAGTAATTTTCGAGCAATGTGCTTTATGATATTGCTCTTCATATAACATGTAGGTATTGAGTAACACAAGTGGTAGCGTCTTGATAAATCAAGTTATGTGATTCTGATGAATCTCAACCGCATGATTTTGAATGTGGTTAATCATTCTGCTAAGCCATGCATATTTTGCAATGCTTTTAGATAAAGCAATTATGTCAGAATGATAACTAGAAATAGCCATTAAAGCCCATTTAAATGACTTCCATATGAAGGCTGTTCCCG
Source organism: Thinopyrum elongatum (assembly GCA_011799875.1). Taxonomy (NCBI): domain Eukaryota; kingdom Viridiplantae; phylum Streptophyta; class Magnoliopsida; order Poales; family Poaceae; genus Thinopyrum; species Thinopyrum elongatum. Next base: position 41,316,497 of record CM022298.1, on the reverse strand, counting down.
CAAATTTAGTCATTGATATGGCATTGTTGGGATCAAAGAAAGAGCCAATATCATTATATCATATCATGGTCATATCTTGTATTTCCTGATGGAAATATCCAAGATTTATTGTGAGCTTGAGATATAAGCTAATATTTCTTATATCGGCCATATACCTTTTGTTGGGGGTTGCACTCTGAACAAAGATAGCAAATATAGTGTCAGGCCTAACGTAGTTTGCAATTATATGAGTTCTTTGACATTAGTGAGATATAGAACTTCAGGTCCTGATATCACTTCATTATCACCCCTAGGTATGAATGGATTTGTACCTTATCAGGGGTAGTATGACCATATTATATGTCTTTTATTGGTATGATATATCCACATTGAACTTCTCGTATATGTATTGGATATATATGTAGACTGATATGTATTCTTGAGAGAATGCTCAAGTTGTAAGCTTAAGCTAAATTTGGTTGAATCCAAATTTTTCGTCTTGAGATGTTTTTATGTATTTTTAGGTCCTTTAGAGACATTGATGACGAAATCATCGATATACACTGAGGTGATGTAAGAAAATCAAATTTCTGAGTTCTTTATTAAAACACATAAACAATCATCATTATTTGAGTAATCCTTTTGAAGAAGGAACTCATTTAGTCGGTAGTACCATATGATTTTAGACTATTTCAAGTCATAGAGTGACTTATGAAGTTTTACACAAAATTTGTTGCGATTTGCTTTTGGATTTGGAAGTATAAGCCCTTCAGGGACTTCAATAGAGATTTCCGAAATAAGTGACTCATATGAGTATGTAGCCACTTCATCCATCAACTGCATGGATAATATTATTATTTTTATTGCCAATGATATTTAGTATCGAAACATAATTCCACTTATACCAAGAGGGTATGTTACATCGTAATCGATGTCGGGTCTCTGCGTGAACCCTTTGCTACAAGCCTCGCTTTCTCACCACCTCATTGACTTTGTTTATGAATGAGAAGTTTTTAGTATTCCATACGGAAGATACTTATGAGGAGTAGGTATTACTGCAGTAAATACCACTCATTTGTTGAGCGAGTGCTATTCTTCATTACTTGCTTCCTTTTATGTGAACCAATATGAGTGCAAGAGGCACTCTACCATGGATTTTGGTTCTGGGCCCAAAAGGTTTTAGCAAATTGAGAAGAAATATATGTCGACAAACGTAGTCATTAGTTTATATGATTCTGAGTCATTGAAGTTTGTGGATAAAATATTTGTTCCTTTTTAACTCCTTGTGATTTCCTTCAACAAATGGAGTCAAGGTGTTTCGATGTCCCGGCACCAAAACATTTATGCACATTTATGCTGGGCTTTGGATTATGAGCATCCAGTGAGGTGTCTTTCAACTTGATGTTGAATTACATTTACTGGTTGAGGATTTGATTTCCTCTGTTTCTGCGGAAGCATATGAGAAGTTATATCTTGTCTTGTCAGATTTTCTCCCCCTCTTGCTCTCATTTGGGGAGAAGAGTGGTTTATCAGGTACCTCCACTCTTTCTGACACTTTACTGCAGGAATATAGAATTTAGTAACACCTTGTTATCAGTAAATGCATGTGGCAGATTTGCAATGTGTTGCAAATATATGATTCTTTAAACTTCTAGTTCAGATTCTTTGAGTATGTGGATATAAGGATTGAATGTCAATAACATTTTTAATTTATTTCTCGGCATTCTTTGTGGTACTTATCTCCCCCTAATGCCAGAAAATATCCTTATTGCTGATGCAATCAGCATACGGGCTGTGAATAATTTTGATTGACGGATAAATTGTTATTCCTTACATAGATCCCTAATTTTCTGTGAGTGCCCATTGATGTACGCTGGAGTGGTGATATCGGTATGTAACCGAATTATCGCAGATGGGAAATACTTTGTTGATTTCCACGTAGTTACTACAAGGGAAAAGTAGTATGATATGTAGTTGGTATGATTTAGATCATACTTACGGTGTGTAAGGCCGTATGCGTCGAGCAAGAGGCTGGTAAATTTACAATTCTTTAAAAGTGGACATGTAATTCATTTGACTACCTTTGATAAGAAATTTAGTTAAGCCATTCTGGGTATGTACATAGGGTACTGAATGCAATCAGAAAATTCTCGTGTAATGAGTTCAACGATATTGTCCATTCGAATGGGTTTATCCTTTGTTCAGGAGAATTTGCTCCTACTTTGATAAGTTAAGCAATTTATCGGGTAAGATCATGGTTGTGTGTGATAAGAGACACACTTAAAAACATTTTATGAATGTGTATGTGAGTACCATGAAGTATCTAAATTACCCCAGATAATGGTTCAACATTCCACATATATCTTTTGAATGTGTTCAAGAAAGAATAATCTGATGAGAGTTCCTTAAAACAGATTTCCCCTATGGCACATGTGGTGCACATATAATCTGATGATATGGGGAATATTTTGTAACTTGTTAAGTTGTGACCAACATAATTGTCAATAATTTTCTAATCATCCCCAAACCAGGATGGCTAAGGCTATCAAGCCTAATATTTAATTCATTAATACTTAGAAAATCATTGTGTACGCAACAATATTGAGTATGAATTGAAACATACATTTAAATTTATCAAATATTATATCCGAGGGATATGATATTGGACATCCTACTACATGTAGTAATACAAGTATAGGCTAATGATATTTTAGGAATAATTAGGAGATTACATGAGGTCTCCCATATTACTGGATTTTATTATTATTATTATGCAAACATATCATCGATGCAAAGGAATTCACCATCCTTTTGCTGCACTAGATTTTGGTTCTCTCCTTCTGATGAAGATTTGAGAACAATCATTTACCAGAATATTTTCTGGTTGTTGCAAATTTTCCCAAATTTGTGGCGTGGTTTGACTATGTATTTGAGGGTTTTGTAATCATAGGTATGATATTTGTGTAACCACACATTGGACAAACTTGAGAGTTGTCTTTGCCATCATTTTTGTGAAAAAAATAATTTATTCCCTATCAAGAGATAGTTGTGTCTTTGGTTGTCTTTTAGCCTCCACTTTACTTTGAATTCCTCATGGTTCTATTTTGTGACCATGAAGTTGCACAAAATACTAAGTACTAGTAAGAATTTCAAATAATGGAATAGAACCCATTGAGTGAATCTGATGATTTTAAGAAATTCCATGTTTCTTTGTCATGGAAAATGGTAATACCATCATATGAGCATGTAAAGGGTATTAAGGGCTTTTTCAACTGGATCTACATATGAAAATATTTGATCACGGGATCTCAACTGAAGTTGATTAAGTGACAGAACTACACGAGGTGCAATAGACTTGAGGTCTTGAAAACCGAATGGGTGATCATTCGCGATGTGCTCATGGCAGCATGTTTCTCTTAAGGGAAATATTCGAGGTGAATAAATATTCATCCATTATGTACTTGGTTTGAGAACTAAGTGAAGTTGGTGGCATATAGAATGCATATGTGCATATTTAGCTATTAATAGAATAGCCATGTGTTACATGAGATGATCATGCATTATTTAGTTTACTTCTTCGAGTAAAAGATATATATGGATGAAATGATCTTGTTGAGCACAATCCGCCAAGGTGATGCTTGGTGAACATGGGGTGTAAACCTTCAATATAGTGCATGCGACGAAATCGTTGCTAATGTTTTGGGCTTCTTTCTTGAGGAAAAGTGTGACTTTAGAGTCATTGCCAAAACGTACAGACTTTGTATGCTTAACACTGGTTAGTCACTATGAAAGTATAACCATAATGTGATGTGGACCTTACAAAAGTGTTTGAGACACTCAATCGTTGCCATAAATTATGGGAACCATCTTGATGGATGGACGACACTATAATTAGAAATAGTGACATAGGCTCCACTGGCATATATTTTTTAATGTAATAGAAGGTAGTTGCCGAAGTATGCAAATATTTGCATAATCTTCCACGACCCATTCAAGCAAAGTGAGGCTTGAATAGCTGATGTTAGCACAAAAAATACCATTTTGGCATGTAGCGATTGTGCATGAATAATATTTACTATGAGAGTAAAAAAAATAGTGAACAACAACAATAATGCTTTAGAGGAGCAAATTTTAGTATGGTTGATGCCTTATAGCCATATGTGTAGACCTCAATTTGCATAGGATAACACTTTGAAGATAATCACCAGTATGGTGTAGATCTCGCAGTAATAGAAAACATAGTCTAACTTTTGTCAGTAGATATTCAGATCTCTATTACCTTATGTTATGCTATATTTAAAAATATATCACTTTGAAGGTAATCATCTGTCAAGTGACATGATGTAGACCTGGCAATAATAGTGGATAGTCTGTAAAAATTTACAGTAGATGCCAGTATTACCTTATGATATCTTAAGGTAGTCACATCTAATATTAATATTTGGAAGAGCACTTCGAAGATAGTCATCTTTTTAAAATGAAGATGTAGACCTCACAGTAGTGATGCATAATCTGCAAATGGTGCAGTAGATGCCACCAATACCTTGTGATTCACAAATAAACTTTAATTTCAATTGTATAATATGATTGTTGCACTAAAATTAAATGTTATAACGATTGCTATAAAAACATGTTCGCTGTACATATAACATATTCCAGAAGAACATGTCTGGAACGGTCTCACATCCAAATTTATGGAACAGCCGGGGGCTTAATCTGCAATTTTCAGTAAGCATGTTCCGTAAATTTTCGAAGAAGAGCGCCCCAAGATTTTTGCTTTTTTCTGCCGTAAGAGGAGTGTTTCTAATTTTCCACTGATTCCTCTTGCATCTTCTCCTTCTCTATTCTTCCTAGAAAAAGACTTGTTATGTGCAGGAATTAAATCGGAAAAGAAGCACGTTATTGGACTCCGATTTATCTTTTCTCGATGCCAGCGTTGTGTCCGGTGGTCGATGTTGAAGATCGTCGTAGTTGCATCTGTTCTTGTCGAGGACGGTGTCGTTCGTCACTTCCTTCTCGTGTTCTTCGTTGGCCTCATCTGTTAGGCTGATCCCCTTTTCTCCGTGACCAAATCGCTCGAGCGGAGAGCAAAGGGCTGATAACGTGTGAAAAGAAAAAGAGAGAGAGGGGGAACAAATGATGGAACTATATTGATTCTCATTGATTGAAGAGTATATATACAAGCCCAAAGGAGGGGTTACAAGGTGTGAGACAAATCTCAACCGCCATTAGCGGTTGCTAATAACTAGGTCGGTTCACTATTTACCGCGTGGTAATTAGTAGATAAAAATGTACTATAAACTACTTCTAACAGAGAGTTCGCCGGAGGGAAGGAAGGAGCTCGCGCGAAGCGCTACCCCACCATCTATCTTAGGGTGGGGGGTGGGGGCGGTAGCACAACGGCGGTGGGGGTGGCAGAACGGCGGATGGTGCAAGGTCGCTGGGGAAAATCAAAGTCAGCGCCTGGGCTAGAGGGATGGCCGGAGGAGGGGGAAGGGCGGTAGCACGGCGGTGGGCCACGTTTGGGGGGAGGGCGGGGCGGTCGAGCTTGTGCGGGAGCGCCGGCGGCCGTGGGAGGTGGAAGCCGGCTGTTCGGCTGGTGGTAGGTGAGGTGGCCAGATAAGGAGGAAGATGAGCGGGAGGTTGAAGATGCAATCTCTGCCGTCTGTTTTTGGGGATAATTGACGATAACCCCCTTTGTTGGTCGATCCTTGCTCACAGGCCCCTTTGATGTGTCACTGGCATGTGGGGTTTAAGTGACCTGGGGGGGTTATTGAAAGATCGTGGATGTCGCCTAGAGGGGGGGGGTGAATAGGCGCTTTAAAATAATTACAGTTTAGGCTTGAACAAATGCGGAATAAACCTAGCGGTTAATTTGTCAAGCACAAAACCTACAACAACTAGGCTCACCTATGTGCACCAACAACTTATGCTAAGCAAGATAAACTACTAGGTGATAGCAAGATATATGACAAGAAACAAAATGGCTATCACAAAGTAAAGTGCATAAGTAAAGGGCTCGGGTAAGAGATAACCGAGGCACGCGGAGACGACGATGTATCCCGAAGTTCACACCCTCGCGGGTGCTAATCTCCGTTTGGAGCGGTGTGGAGGCACAATGCTCCCCAAGAAGCCACTAGGGCCACCGTAATCTCCTCACGCCCTCGCACAATGCAAGATGCCATGATTCCACTAAGGGACCCTTGAGGGCGGTCACCGAACCCGTACAAATGGCAACCCTTGGGGGCGGTCACCGAACCCGTACACTTTGGCAACCCTTGGAGGCGGTCACCCGTACCCGTCAAATTGCTCGAGGCGATCTCCACAACCTAATTGGAGACCCCGACGCTTGCCCAGAGCTTTACACCACAATGATTGAGCTCCGAACAACACCAACCATCTAGGGCGCCAAGGCACCCAAGAGGAACAAGCTCTAGGGTGCCCAAACACCCAAGAGTAATAAGCTTCTCAAACTTCACTTCCACGTATCACCGTGGAGAACTCAAACCGATGCACCAAATGCAATGGCAAGGGAACACGGAGTGCCCAAGTCCTTCTCTCCCAAATCCCACCAAAGCAACTAATGCTAGGGAGGAAAATGAGAGGAAGAATGAAAGAAAAACACGAAGAACTCCAAGATCTAGATCCAAGGGGTTCCCCTCACTTAGAGGAGAAAGTGATTGGTGGAAACGTGGATCTAGATCTCCTCTCTCTTTTCCCTCAAGAACTAGCAAAAATCATTGGAGGGATTGAGAGTTAGCAAGCTCGAAGAAGGTCAACAATGGGGGAAGAACACGAGCTAGGAGAGATAAGGTCCATTGGGGAAGAAGACCCCCTTTTATAGGTGGGGGAAAATCCAACCGTTATCCTCACAGCCCGCACAGAGCGGTACTACCGCTCCAAGGAGCGGTACTACCGCTAGGGCGGTAGAAGCCCTTTGAAAAACAACAGCGAGGAGGCAAAAGGCCAGTAGAACCACCGGAGCGGTACTACCGCTCGTCCTCACGGTACTACCTCTAGGGATAGCGGTACTACCGCAAAGGGTAGCGGTACTACTGCTAGCGAGCGGTACTAAAAAAATACATCCGTGCCTACCACCGCTGGACCTGATACGAGATTTTGGTCTGGAGCGGTACTACCGCTGTAGTAGCCGCGGTAGTACCGCTCTGGAGCGGTAGTAAAAAATTACATCCACTCCAATCCGCGGTAGTACCGCTGCAGCCTTTTCAGAACACCAAAACTGCCACAACTTCTGCAAACGGACTCCGAATTCAACGAAACCAAGTTTGTTGGAAAGCTAACGACATGGGCTAACACAATCTTGGTAGAAATATCAATAAGAAGCAAATTAGAAAAGTCCCATGAGAAAATGGTGAGAACCCTTCCTCGAAAAAGACCGGTAAAACCTCCAACACTGAAAACGCGATAGAAGAAGCATATGAAATCCGTTTTCGATGTACTAGAGCTTGTCACGAAGATAACCACAAGATCTAAAACCTCAAAAGAAAATACAAATAAGAATCAAGAAAGATGATGCAAGGATGCAATGGTTTGAGCTCTCGATGAACGATACGATCAAGCTACTCACTTGAGAGCCCCCCTTGATAGTACGGCTATCGATCCTATAACCCGGTCTCCAAACTATCACCATGAGACCGGTAAAATATAAAACCTATCAAGGGCAAACCTTTGCCTTGCACGAAGTCCACTTGAGCTAGATGATGACGATCTTGACTCCCTCAAGTTGGACCACCTTTCTTGATTGCGTTCGCTCGATGAAGACTAGTTGATTGCCCCCCCCCCCATACTCCACTATGGGTGAGCCACTCTTTGGCACATTTTCACAAGTCCATTGTCACCACAATGGACGGCAATCTTCAAGCACTTGATCTCTTCGTGATGCATCACTTGAACGTGCACACCGCAACCTAACCCCACAAAGAACTCTCACGAAGACCATGGGTTAGTACACAAAGCGTAATGGACAATGCTTACCATACGATGGGATCACTTGATCCCTCGGTACATCTTGTACGCTTTGTATGTTGATCAACTTGATTCACTCTTGACTTAGTCTTGATCAACCTTGAATCTTTCCAACTCTCTACATTTGGATGATGTCTTGAAGGTAGACATGAATGATCACACAATCTTCTTCTTCAAGACATGCTTGCAATAAGCTCAACACTCACATGACCAATCTTTGGATAATTCCTTAATAGCATCTTGGTCATCACAAACTCTCCTTGAAACCAACAAATGGACTCCAAGAAAAGCCTATGGACAAATCCTTCAAATATAACTTAAGGCAACCATTAGTCCATAGAGATTGTCATCAATTACCAAAACCAAACATGGGGGCACCGCATGTTCTTTCAATCTCCCCCATTTTGGTAATTGATGACAATCACTTTCAAGAGAGTTTATACAAGGAATTATGCATCACCATGCAATGCACCAACCAATAATGCATGCGTATGAGATGCAAATGCTTAGAAACAAAACCAAAGCACGAAGATGCGTATGAGATGCAAATGCTTAGGAACAAAACCAAAGCACGAAGATGCGTATGAGATGCAAATGCTTAGGAACAAAACCAAAGCACAAAGAAGCTCTCTAAACATCTCCCCACAAAACTCTCTGAAACTTCTCCCCCATTGGCATCGATTGCCAAAATGGGCGAAAAGCTTAGAAGGCCAATATAAATTGTGTTCCTCCATAAATTGTGTATTTCTCAATAAGAGAGTGGAATGCACTACACATATCCAAAGGTAAATACTTGGAGGAAGACAAAATATATTGAGGTTCAAAGATTGCTAAAGAATGATATGCCACAAAGACATAACAAAGAGAGAAACAAGCAATCAGGCAATCAAAAGATACCAATTGAAACAAGCTATCAAAAGATACCAATTGAACTAACAAGACCAATGCTCCTACGAGCCACATGAATAAGATATTATGATATGAGCAAAGGAGTGTTCTAAAGAAACTAGAGAAGCTCCCCATGATTTGTGCATAAATAAGAATATTTGTATTTGAATACAACGGGCACAAAATAGGATCATCACTCCCCCAAAATCAATAGAAGCTCACAACAAGTGCAAGTGAGCATATAGGAAACACGGCCTAGTACTTGCAACAAACGCATGGTTGAGCAACATGTAAAAGAGCTAACTTAAGAATAGGCTCAACCAAAATCGATGTCTGTGAGTCATGGCAAAGCACTTGAGAAGACTAATATAAGGATGAGCATTAAGCATCAACATAGTCTTGGATAAATGAGATACAAGGTGCCAGACATGTCCTTCCCACACACACACACAACAAGCAAATGGATACACAAGCTTACCAAAAAGCGAAATAACAACCAAGCTTGTGACAACCCATGGTGAAGATAGAAAGAGAAAGCCTCATCAAGACGAGGGATACCAATTAAGATGGCAAAAAGCCTCGTCAAGACAAGCATGAGGAAAATGATCTTCACCACACAAGAGTGCATCAAGATGCAACGAGATATGACCCGCACTCAAGGCACACACTTTCACGGAGCCACCAAAGAAATAACACGAGAACGAAACGGTGGACGTGAAGGAAGGGGATATCAACTAGATATGTAACTTGTCTCAAGTGTAAAAGATTCTAGGTAGATGAGAACCATGAAGATATCAATCCACAAAGAAGGATGTACACACGAAATGGCTACACAAGGAAAGAACAAGATATCCTCAAGGAAGTCATAAATATACCAATAAGATATTTGCTTGAAAGCATAGCACATGGCTAGATATGGTCTTATTGTATATAAATGAGTTACAACCACACGAGCATCAAAGACATCACAACTAGCAACAAGAGATCATCGTTGGGATGCTTTGAGAAAGGAGACAAGTATCATAAGAACGAATCAAGAATTACATGCCATGATACAACCTACACTAGTTTGATGCAAGAAATGTGTGCATGAAGTAGATGATGATACTTGTTACCGAGATACCATTGGAAGGATGTAGTAGATACCAATTGAAGGTAGATAGTAGTTCATTGATCATCCTAGCTTGAATCCAATAAGCACATGGTGACAACACCTTCCTTGTGAGTGAGCTGAGCATCCAATGCATCTCCAAATGTTCCTAGAAGAACAACACAAACTAAATGGTACCCAAACTCATTGGGACCAAATAGTTAGAAACACCAATACATAGGACAAACTCCACATAAATATGTGCATATAGATATATGAAAATGAATTTCATGCACATCTCATCCAAATTGAGACTAGGTGGAGTTTCCCCTATATATTGGATCAAAGAAAGAAAACATGCCAAATAAAATACACGAAGTAAATATGCATGCTCAAGACTTTCAAGAAGCGATACCAAATGAGAAAGAAATACCAAGAGAAAATAGATTACCAAATGGAGAAATCATCACTTGGAAGATATCATTAAACGATACATCAAGGAATGAGATATCCATTGGCACACTCAAAATGAAAGAAATCAAACTCCCAAAAGAGAGGATGGTTCCAAACAAACCATGCCCTCTACAAAGTTTCATGATGGCACAAAGTACCAAAAAGAAATGACTTGCCTTCCACCAAAACACACTTGATAAGGATCACAAGAAGAGTGTTCTAAAGAAAATAGGATAGCTCCCCCATGAGTTGTGCATTATAGAGAATTTGCATTTGAATACAAAATGCACAAGGTGGGATCACCACTTTCACTATATCTAGAAAACACTAGACAAGAACAAGAAATTAACAAGATCCACAAGTGGTATGGAAGACAACGGGAGTGGACACAATCCTTGGCAAGAGATAAGGCAAATAAAAATAAAAGCCAATGTAAAGATGATCAATAAATTCTACCACACATAAGTGAGTTCCAATTGTCAAAAGACAAGAAGTATTTGGAAATAATTCCCGATGGTAGATAACAAGGATATCCAACATCATCTTGACAACAAACACAAGCAAATTGCAACTTGTAGAGCTAACATGTCACCTAGGAACAAGATAATTAATAATATCAACTCTAAGTGACAATATCTCAAATGTACACATTTTCTAGGCTTGTAATATGCACATAGCATATTACTCCCCCGTAATGTGATATCAATGAAAACTTAACAAGAGGCAATAGGAGAATGCAACAAGAGATAATTAATGGACTTTTTAGAATTTGAATTTCTCATGAGAGACATACCACCTAGCGACTAGATAATCTTGTAATATCAATACTAGATGGTATTCCTCATGTACACACATTTATAGGATTGTGAGGTGCACAAAGCACATCACGCCCCCAAAATGGGATGTTCCATTAATCTCTCACACGAGCCAACTAGGATACAAATAAGAAGCATAAAGGCTCAACGCACGACACACACGTACATGCTGTGCAAACCAACACACACATACTTGATTGCTCAAGATAAGCAAGTTGGAAGCACAACATATACAAACACATGCATGGTACAAAACCAAAACATGCAAAAGGAGCAAGTAACTTTCAATGTAAACAATTTAAGCACGAGTTACCGCAAGGAGGAACATTGGATATAAGATAGAAACTTGATAATCCGAATGACTTGGCTTGAGACAATATGAATGATGAAGACCCCTTAACTCTTCATAATGTAGCCAAGTCTCCAATGCCCTCCAACAACACCTATTGATCAAGTTTGAGCTTGTTGGTCCCCAACCAAGTTGGGTCCTAAGAGGTTAGTCACAATAGGCTTGGCAACCCAAATGGTTCTTTGCTTGAAACCACTTTGATTACCAACAAACTTGGCAAACACATTGCCAACCTTATCCTTCCCAAGAGAATAGATATCATCAATAATAATTGGGTTGGATAAGTTACCACTAGTGCATGAGGAAGCAAGGTGACCTTTCTCACGACATAGGTAGCAACGTCTACTCTTCACTTTCTTCTCACTTGATTTCTCAACTTGAGAAGCATTAGCTTGAGTTTTCTTGGGAAGAGGCCTTTCTTCAACTTGAGGTTGAGCATGAGAATGAACTTGTGGCCGCTTCCCTTGTTGCTTGTCACTAATGGCCTTCTTCTTCAAAGGGCAAGATCTAACATGGTGCCCTTCAATTTTGCACTTGAAGCAAACAATCTTGGCCGAATTCTTGACTTGTTCTTGGCCCTTCTTCTTGTTGCTCTTGGACTTCTTCTTTTTGTTGGAGTTGAATCCAAGTCCACCTTTGTCATTGGGGGATTTTTGCACACTCAAGATATTGTTGAGTGTGGACTTCCCTTCATGACTCTTTTCCAAGTCTTTCTTCAAAGAAGTGACTTGGGCCTTGAGCTCTTTGATTTCCTCTACATGGTTAGTATCAACACAAGTACTAGAGGAAGTATACGCTTCATCGTTAGAGCAACAAGGCAAGGAAAGCAATTCATCACAAGATGTAGCAACATTATGAGTAGAAGAATTGCGAGGACTAGCACATGGCAATAAGGCATTTTGACTAGGAGTAGAGCTAGTATCCACATGAGGCTCACTAGATATTACCTTAGTAATCATAGCCTCATGAGCTATCTTTAGCACATTGTGGGATACTAGAAGATCATCATGAGAGCTTGTGAGCTTTACATGATTTTCTTCCAATTTCGCAAAATTGCTAGATAGCAACTCAAGTTGAGCTCGTAGCTCAACATTCTCCTTCAAAATGGATGCTTCACAAGAAGTAGAGTTAGTAGCACAAGCATAATCATTAACAACAAGAGGAGAAGGCAACTTGGCAAGCTCTTTTGAATAAGAAGCTTTAAGTTGAGCATGAGACTCGGTGAGTTCGATGAGCTCACTCTTGATGACCCTTGAGCCATTTTCGAGGTGCTCAAAATCATCAAGGAGTCTAGCATGAGCAACTTCAAGCTTAGCATTTTTAGTTTTGAAATCATTGGCCACCTCAAGTGCTCTATCATGAGATTCCTTTATTCTAGATAATTCTAGAGCAAAGGTCTCCTCAAGAGATTCCTTGGTGGTTTGTTCAAGTTCAAGAGCTTGAGAGATGTCCGCAATCTCATTAGCGTAATCACGCTCATGACCTTCCATTTTCTCAATGGTGACCTCATGCTCCTCAAGACAAGATTCCAACTCATCAATATATTTCTTGCCCTCAATGGCAATGGACATGATTTACATGAAGTTGGAACGAGCAATTTTATTTTTATGAAGAGCTTTAAAAATCATTTCCCCCTTAGTTTTTAAGGAGGCAACATTATCATCCTCATCATCATTATCCTCATCATCATTAGCATCAACATCATCATCAAGAGACATATTGGGGTTCAAGGTAGGAGATACCTTTGAAGCCTTGGCCATAAGGCAAAACGCAATAGATGATAATGTAGGATCCCTTAAAGCACCATTAAAAACCACATCTTGTTCCATGGAGTGTTGGGTTTCCTCTACATTGTTAGCACAACAATTTGAGGAAATAGATGCATTTTTATCATGGCAACAAGACATAGCAAGCATATCATCATGAGATTTAGTCAAGCAATTTCTACAAGATATGCACGGACTATCAACACAAGCATGTGAAACATTTGGAGTGCTCGAAGTGTTGGAGTCCAAAGATGGAGCATTGCAATAAGATAGAGATGAGGGATCATCAACGATAAGCACACTATCATCATTGCAATGAACACCACTACTCACCATATCATTACCTTGTGGCAATCCACATGTAGGTGAAGTAGAAGAAGTTGAGAAAGCAACACGGCCAGAGGTGGAGGGAGAAAAATCATCCCCACAAAACTTGGACACGCCATATTTATCTTGAAGCTTTGTCCACAACTCATGAGCATCCCGAAACTGCATGAGTTGAAATATAACTACATTGCTCAAAGCATCGAAAAGCATTGAGATAAGAGTTTTTCTCATCCTCTAAAGATAATATTTGGGGATCCTTTGGAGGAGAAAAACCCATATCTACAATTCGCTCTAAATTTGGGTCCATGACCCTAAAGAGATTAAGCATGCGAATTACCCAAACATCAAAATTTGTGCCATCGAAACTAAGAGTGTCAGAGAATCCTAAGCCCCTAGTCGACATCCTTACTCTCTAGGCGGTTAAGCCCTAAAAAGAGAGACGAGGCTCTGATACCAATTGAAAGATCGTGGATGTCGCCTAGAGGGGGGGGGTGAATAGGCGCTTTAAAATAATTACGGTTTAGGCTTGAACAAATGCGGAATAAACCTAGCGGTTAATTTGTCAAGCACAAAACCTACAAAAACTAGGCTCACCTATGTGCACCAACAACTTATGCTAAGCAAGATAAACTACTAGGTGATAGCAAGATATATGACAAGAAACAAAATGGCTATCACAAAGTAAAGTGCATAAGTAAAGGGCTCGGGTAAGAGATAACCAAGGCACACGGAGACGACGATGTATCCCGAAGTTCACACCCTCGCGGATGCTAATCTCCGTTTGGAGCGGTGTGGAGGCACAATGCTCCCCAAGAAGCCACTAGGGCCACCGTAATCTCCTCACGCCCTCGCACAATGCAAGATGCCGTGATTCCACTAAGGGACCCTTGAGGGCAGTCACCGAACCCGTACAAATGGCAACCCTTGGGGGCGGTCACCGAACCCGTACACTTTGGCAACCCTTGGGGGCGGTCACCGGTACCCGTCAAATTGCTCGGGCGATCTCCACAACCTAATTGGAGACCCTGACGCTTGCCCAGAGCTTTACACCATAATGATTGAGCTCCGAACAACACCAACCATCTAGGGCGCCAAGGCACCCAAGAGGAATAAGCTCTAGGGTGCCCAAATACCCAAGAGTAATAAGCTTCTCAAACTTCACTTCCACGTATCACCGTGGAGAACTCAAACCGATGCACCAAATGCAATGGCAAGGGCACACGGAGTGCCCAAGTCCTTCTCTCCCAAATCCCACCAAAGCAACTAATGCTAGGGAGGAAAATGAGAGGAAGAATGAAAGAAGAACTTGAAGAACTCCAAGATCTAGATCCAAGGGGTTCCCCTCACTTAGAGGAGAAAGTGATTGGTGGAAACGTGGATCTAGATCTCCTCTCTCTTTTCCCTCAAGAACTAGCAAAAATCATTGGAGGGATTGAGAGTTAGCAAGCTCGAAGAAGGTCAACAATGGGGGAAGAACACGAGCTAGGAGAGATAAGGTCCATTGGGGAAGAAGACCCCCTTTTATAGGTGGGGGAAAATCCAACCGTTATCCTCACAGCCCGCACAGAGCGGTACTACCGCTCCAAGGAGCGGTACTACCGCTAGGGCGGTAGAAGCCCTTTGAAAAACAACAGCGAGGAGGCAAAAGGCCAGTAGAACCGCCGGAGCGGTACTACCGCTCATCCTCACGGTACTACCTCTAGGGATAGCAGTACTACCGCAAAGGGTAGCGGTACTACTGCTAGCGAGCGGTACTAAAAAAATACATCCGT
This sequence comes from Thinopyrum elongatum, assembly GCA_011799875.1. Lineage (NCBI taxonomy): Eukaryota > Viridiplantae > Streptophyta > Magnoliopsida > Poales > Poaceae > Thinopyrum > Thinopyrum elongatum. The sequence continues at coordinate 41,301,072 of CM022298.1, read as the reverse complement.
GCCTACCACCGCTGGACCTGATACGAGATTTTGGTCCGGAGCGGTACTACCGCTGTAGTAGCCGCGGTAGTACCACTCTGGAGCGGTAGTAAAAAATTACATCCGCTCCAATCCGCGGTAGTACCGCTGCAGACTTTTTAGAACACCAAAACTGCCACAACTTCTGGAAACGGACTCCGAATTCAACGAAACCAAGTTTGTTGGAAAGCTAACGACATGGGCTAACACAATCTTGGTAGAAATATCAATAAGAAGCAAATTAGAAAAGTCCCATGAGAAAATGGTGAGAACCCTTCCTCGAAAAAGACCGGTAAAACCTCCAACACTGAAAACGCGATAGAAGAAGCATATGAAATCCGTTTTCGATGTACTAGAGCTTGTCACGAAGATAACCACAAGATCTAAAACCTAAAAAGAAAATACAAATAAGAATCAAGAAAGATGATGCAAGGATGCAATGGTTTGAGCTCTCGACGAACGATACGATCAAGCTACTCACTTGAGAGCCCCCCTTGATAGTACGGCTATCGATCCTATAACCCGGTCTCCAAACTATCACCATGAGACCGGTAAAATATAAAACCTATCAAGGGCAAACCTTTGCCTTGCACGAAGTCCACTTGAGCTAGATGATGACGATCTTGACTCCCTCAAGTTGGACCACCTTTCTTGATTGCGTTCGCTCGATGAAGACTAGTTGATTGCCCCCCCCCCCCCATACTCCACTATGGGTGAGCCACTCTTTGGCACATTTTCACAATTCCATTGTCACCACAATGGACGGCAATCTTCAAGCACTTGATCTCTTCGTGATGCATCACTTGAATGTGCACACCGCAACCTAACCCCACAAAGAACTCTCACGAAGACCATGGGTTAGTACACAAAGCGTAATGGACAATGCTTACCATACGATGGGATCACTTGATCCCTCGGTACATCTTGTACGCTTTGTATGTTGATCAACTTGATTCACTCTTGACTTAGTCTTGATCAACCTTGAATCTTTCCAACTCTCTACATTTGGATGATGTCTTGAAGGTAGACGTGAATGATCACACAATCTTCTTCTTCAAGACATGCTTGCAATAAGCTCAACACTCACATGACCAATCTTTGGATAATTCCTTAATAGCATCTTGGTCATCACAAACTCTCCTTGAAACCAACAAATGGACTCCAAGAAAAGCCTATGGACAAATCCTTCAAATATAACTTAAGGCAACCATTAGTCCATAGAGATTGTCATCAATTACCAAAACCAAACATGGGGGCACCGCATGTTCTTTCAGTTATCATCAAATCCCTAAGAAAACTGCCAAAACTCCTACCATTGATGTGTTTGGAAAAGAGTAACTCCGACATCTGAACGACAACGATGATGTCATATATTATTCGCTATTGGCCAAGATGATGTGCTCCCTCTCCGTCGCCAACGACCTCCTGCGGCCGTTTCCTCAAAGATTACGCCAGGGGCGACTGATGCGACTTAGGCGACATGGCGGGCATCTCATTCCTCCCTACCAGTGAGGCAGCGCGAAACCAACCGTGGCAGGGCACTGATGTGTGGCGGGCAGCCTTCGATGTGGAGGGGCAGGGCTTTGATGTGGCAGCTAGCGGCCCACGACAATCTCCAGCATGTCCCGATGGTCTCGCTCCTCCTCCTCCGCGATGAGGGATTTCCTCCTGCGCGGCCTCCTCGTCCAAGTGTCGTTCCTCCTACTCGATGAGCGACACCCAGTCCGTCCTTGGGCAAAGTGACATGATGAGGACGAGGGGGGGAAGTCGAGTTGCGGGGCCATGGGGAGATGAGCTGGGACGGGAAGGCGTCGACCTTTTTATAGCTGTAGGCGGTGGAAAATGGTATAGACGGCGGGAAATATGAGGGAAACGAGCGTGGGCAGTTGGCCATGCGACGACGACCATTAATTGTCTTGTTTCACAGTGACATAAGCAGAATGATTGGTATTGTCGTCTGGGCCATTGACGAGGAGAAAGAATAGGTTGCCCAGAGGAGGAGGAGAGAACGGTGAAACTTCCCTCCCACATAGGGAACGAGATCCTCTGACTTAGGAAGTTCTACTAGAGAGGGACGTAGTACGCGCTGCACCATCCATCAACCATCCAACGATACTCGCAGAAACTACAGCATGCACCAACTTTTCACTCGGGTGGAAACAGAAATAAGCGGCCCATCGGCCCAGTCGCACGACCAGCGCTGCGGCTCGTCCGCGCCGGCGGCGACGGCCGCGGCGAGCGCGTCGCCCCTGCGCCCGCCGCACGAGAAGGACTTGCAGCGGCGAAGGTCCGGCGGGGCAGCGCCAGAGCTCGACGGCGCCGCGCCGCCTCCGGCGAAAGGCCTGGAGAAGAGGGAGCGGATGGCAGAGGTGGACTTCCGGCCCGGCGCGGCGGCCACGGCGGCAGAGGCCTCGAGGCCAGCAAGGCGCTCGTGGAGGCAGGCGGTGCAGAAGCCGGTGAAGGTCTCCTCCGGGTGCAGGTCGCAGCTCGTCGACACGGACCGCCGCGGCGGCGGTGGCGGTGGCTTCGCGTACAGGGTGCGACGCCCCCGGTGCCGTCGAGACCGTTGAGCCACGGACCAAGCATCGTCGATGCCGCTGATTCTTCTCAGAGGATTCCCCTGCTGCTTGCCTCGCATTGCATTGGTTTGCTGCTTGCTTTGCCTTGTTGTACAGATGTCTTCAGTTTCAGTTGTGCAGAAACTGCAATTTTAGTTGTGCAAACAGCAGAGAAGCGGCACCAACAGAGAAGCAGCAACAGCAGGAGAAATGCCAAACTGAGCTTGTAACTGATGTGAATTGAATGTACACTTCAGTGAATAATGTGACTGAGTGTTGTATCCAGATTGTAATCATGTAATTTGAGAGTGGAGTTGAGTGAATTTGAGTGTCATTATTGTTACAAAATATTGAATGTGAATCACTAAAGTTCTTTGTACTGTAACTATTGTACTGTTGTGATCTAAGATTGTCAATTTGAGAGCATAATATTGGTGCTGTTAATTAAAGAGGATAGCATATGTTGACAATTTGAGAGCATGTCCTTCCAGGAATACAATGACTTGCAAGTCATAATGCTTGCTTTGGCTGCCGAATGTACAGTGAGCATGCATAGAGAACTTGTAGGTGCATTGAACAAAAGAGACCCCAACCCAGGGAGTTGAACAAAAGACAACTTGCAGGTGCAAAAGGGATTGAGCAACTAGAACCAAGAACTGAACTAGAACCTAGAACTGAACTCAATGTCTAGTGTTGCCCAGAACTGAACTTGCCCACCAATGCTTGTTTGCCCTCTCATTCATTTGCCCAAAAACAACAGTACTTCACCATGACCCAGTGAAAAGATCATCTGTAATTGGCTCCTGAAAATTAAATAAATAAGAATACCGTATGAGCAAGATTTTGCCATCTCTAGTTGGACCATTCTAGATTTTTAAACTACATGAGCAAGATTATACCATCAACAACTGAGTGAAGCTAAGGTTGGTCTTGCAACCTTCAGGCACCTCCACATTATCCCTATAAACTCTATCATTTGCAACTTGTGCACCACCACCACCTGCCACTTCCCCCACCTCTTGTATCTTGTTGTGAAAGAAAATTGGAGGCTGTAAGAATTAATGGACATAATGATAACACCGAAAGCACTGTATTGTTTAGCAACATACCTCTTCACCCAACTGTGATGTAGCTCTGCTTTCTCTCCTTTTCCTAGCCTTGTGCTTCTTATCGAGCCAATTTTTTTTTCATTTTGAACTCTTTGTTTGGACCTCCTTTTTCTTTAGACGTGCATTAGTCAACAAGTCATTTGGTGGGCTAGCATCTGCCGGAATTGTACATGGATACCCGGATGTGCTTGCACATGTATTAATTTTTTCTTCAATTTGCTTACCAAGGATGTCAAGTGTGTTGTCTACTAACACGACACATTCCCGAAAGTAGGCTGCTCGATCTGCCAAATTATGAAATTTGTGGGACATATACTTGTAGCTAAGCATGGCATCCATATTCGGATTTAAGATGATATTTCTTCCTTCCTTGTCTTGTACAGTTCCACTTCATGCTTCCTTTGTCCAGCGCTTTAACACATAATGTGGTGGTAGTGACTTGATATTCATCAAATCGAGAACTTTAAGAGCATGGCCACACAATATCCCAATTCTATCAAATTGTCGGCAGCCACACACAACTGTTTGCTTCAAAGGTTCACTGATAACTTTATACTCCTCCTCAAAGATACAATCTCCTACTAGATATTCATTACAACCATCTAATGCCTTGGTGAAAGCTGACAAGGATATTTCATACTCACCTTGAAAAGCTTCAAAAATACCAGGTGTATATAACTTGCTAGCTTGCACCAACATAGGTGGTGGTCTCCTCATAAATATTCTAGGCAACTTTTTCCTTGATTCAAATTCTGAATTCAGTTCATTGTTCCTTTTCCCTTGCACCATCCTTTCAAAATGCTTAAAGAACCGGATGATATCAAAATCAGATTTGAAATGGATTTTCAAGTCATTATTCAAACTCTCACTCAATTGTGTACTTCTCATTCCTAATGTGAAGACATCCTTCATATAACATTCAGCCCATTTTTCCTTTAACTTATATATACTATCCAACCAAGTTTGCTTGCTCATCTTTTTCCTTATGAGGTCAAACTTTTGTTCAAATTCTGCCATGTCTTCATACTCAAACATGCACGCGCTAAAATCTGATAGAATACTTGTTTCTTCATTCTCCTCTTTTTCCTTCTCTTCCTTCTCTTCTTTTTCCTTCTCTTCATTCATCTCTTGCTTCTTCTGTTTTTTCTTCTGTTTTTTCTTCTCCCCATTTTTCTCTTCATCATTCTCTTCATGTAGATGTTTGACAGCATTCTGCATAATGTGAAAGGTGCATAAACCATGTCGTGCTTCTGGAAACACGTCCTAAACTGCATTTCACATTGCAGTATCTTGATCTGTATAGAATGTTCTGGGCCCCTTTCCTTTATGGGTTGTTAGAAAAGCCTCAAACAACCACTTAAAGGATGCAAATGTTTCATCATACATGAGAGCAGCACCAAAAACTACAGTTTCCCTAAAGTGATTGAATCCGACAAAGACACCAAAGGGCCTACTCTCCTTGTTTGTTCCAAAAGTAGTGTCAAAACTAACAACATCACCAAAATGTGCATAGTCCATGATCATTCTAGCATCAGCCCAGAATATGGTCGCTATTTGTTCTTCACAGTTCATTTGCAATGCATATTGGAATGATGGGGTTTCAGCAATTTTGTCTTGAAAATACTTAAGCATGCCACCCGCTTGGCCATATGCCATTTCTCGTTGGCGCTTGGTCCGCAAATGGTTCTTGTGATCACGGAGGGTATAACTAAGATTGAGTGGTCCACCAACTGGGCGACTAGCCAACTCATGTGCAGCTTTTGGCCCAATTCCTGCATCATCTGCTGTTGCAATTTCAAAAGCTTGTAACTCTGAAATTTTTCTATGTGACACCATTAAGTGTAAGGTTTCTGCTAGGTGTAGTGTGTGGTTGTGTTCCAAAACCAGCTCCGACACTTTGAGATTTCCCTTCTTCCGGTCCATTTTAAGCTTCATGTGCACTTCACAATTGGTTCTAGTTTCAGCTCGAGGGCACTTTGTCAAATGATCCCTTTTGTCTTGTGCTCGCTGACCCTCATTTGCACAAACAAATCTACATGATGTGACCTTGCCATCTGTTGGCCTTTTGTTTGTGTACCTTTTTCTGACCTCAAATCCTTTTTGTCCACTGTAGGTAAGCCAAAATGCCCAAGCCTCATTTGAATCTCTAAATTCCATGCCAACATGAGTTACCAAACTAGGCAATACAACTCTGTAATGTAAACATAACATGAACATTAGACTTGTAGAAGTGCATAGAAAATATTGGGACTAATACCATTGGAAAAAGATTATTACAAGAGAATAAGCAAGCAGTAGTGGTAATTGGGACCAACAGGGATTAGGTGCTAAGGAAATTCTACAAAACACAGAACATAGTAATGAGTCATAAGTATTACTCCATGCCTTGGAAATAAATCACAAGACAGGACAACAATGTATCTCTTGAATCTACAGATTTCACTACTATGCAAGGAATCATTCCAGATTTCACACTGTATCAAACTTCAGGAGGACAAGAAAAAAAACTAGGAAAATTTACTTATTGGAATTAGAATCATGGTGTGCTGTGTTAGCCTCGTCTTCCACCTCAGTTGCTTCTTCCATCAGAAAAAGGGGTGGCTGATCAGAGTTCAGCAGGCTGCTCTTCCATGAGAAAAAGGAAAATTGATCAAGTTCTAAAATAATCGGATGGTGGAACATCGATCAATTTTATTCATGTGTTAGGCGTCGAGAGAAAGGACTGTGGAGGCTTACCTGAGATTGGCGAGCAGAGCAGCAGTCCCTGCCGGGCGCCAGCGATCTCCTTCCAGTGAACTTTGCCGCCGTTTCTGTAATCCTCGCGCCTTTTTCTGTGGCCTCTCGCTCCCTTTTCCCCTCGCTTTCCCTCGCTTGTGTCACATTGGGCCGCATGGGCCGGTAGTTTTGCTGGCGAACTGAGCGACATAGCCCGTTCTACGTTCCTGCCATCGGATGGCGGACGGACGGCGCAGCGCGTACTACGTCCCTCGGCAGTAGATCGATCTAAGTCAGAGGATCTCGTTCCCCACATAGATGGTTTTGGTTGATGCGCATTCCAAAACAATGCTGCCCAGTCTCCCCAATTTGAAGGTTGTGGCCCACTATTGCATCGCGCTCCAAAAATTATGGAGGCCAAGACTGGTATGGCAACTCTACTAGACCAAACTCAATATGGGCAATTATCATACCAATTCGGACCAATATGATGCATCCACTAGAATTGTTGGATCTCAAACTCCATATGGACAATTATCATACCGATTGGACCAATATGATATATCCGCAAGAGTTGCTTTAAGAGCATAATTTGCATTCCTAAAAAACAAACATAATTTTGCATTACTGTGCATTGGAAGTCTAAAAGTTGCCCCACGGCATGGGAAGTATGTATACTAGATATGCCATCGTTCAAGGAGGTTAAGAGCATCTCCAAAATTATACCTAAATTCCGTAGCCTAAAATGATTATATGTCTTCCATTTGCATATATTTTCCTATTATGCGCACTTTAAACAAATACAGGAATTCATCAAGATAATTCAAGCAAATATGAAAATGTTACGCACATAGTCTATATAGAAGTCAATACATAACCGCTACTAATTTAGGAATTCATTGAAATCAATATAGAAGTCACTTGTTGTACACTAATTTGTGGATCAGGACTACTACTCCTAGGAGCATAAATGCATAATGGTGGTCATCAAACTGGTAACGATGACGAAAAGGAAAATCCTTGTTAGCTCTGACGAACAACAACGGGAACCCACGAGTCTCGTGGCTCGGTAGACGGTGGATCCTCAAGAGAGGAACTTGTGCACGCGGCCGGATAGTTCGCGTGCGCAAACCTAACTTCAAGAATGTTGGCGTAGCTCTTCTCCATGGAGGAACTGTTTTTTTTTTCAGTGTCTCCAGCTGGTTTTAGTCTGTTTTATTGTTCATGTGTTTTTTTATCTCTCCCTTTTCGGTTTTGGCATAAAAACGTTTTTTGTAATGCATGGTTTTTCCCAAAAATCATAAACTTTTTTTAAGATAGGCAAACTTTTTCAAGACATTAACATGTTTTAAACATGATATATTTTTTCCTTTCTAATACATGATTTTTTTAAATACGTTAACATTTTTCAAAATAATTGATTTTTACCCCATGAACGTTTTTCAAACATGACATGACAATATTTTTCAATATATTGTTTGCAATATATGTAGTTTATAATTTATAGTTAATGATTTGAATATATACTTTAATTTTATTTCAATATATTTTTTGAATGTTATTTCAATATAAAGAATGAATAGGCTGCTACTACTGGGCCTAGGCCGTGACATCCCATTATGGGGGCCCTGACGCGATTTCCTCCTATCCTTCGGCCAGAGGCGTAGAGTAGGAGGAGCTCTCCACATGCAGCAGCGCCGCGTGCATAGGTGGATAGGTCCATCAGGTCCACCTTCATTGGTCTCTTGACTGCCCGGTGTTGCGTGCCGGCTTGACTCCACATGCATGCACATGCATGTGCAAGCCTCCTCTCGTCTGTCACATTGATGCACATGCATGGATGCATCGCTGGGGGCTTTATGTATATTTTTTCTTCGAAAATGATTCTGATCTATTATCAAAGTTCACCGAAAGTATACAACACCTCAAACATAATAAAAATTACATCAAGATTCCGAGACCACTAAACGACCACTACCGCCGTCAGAACGAGCCGCTGACGCGCCGCTGTCGCTGCTCCCCTACCGGAGCCGTCTTGACCTTGCCAATGACAGTCGGGAAGTCTTCATGCATGTGCCCCTAAGGACCAGCGCCCTGCAGCCATAATCGCCGTCGTTGAACCCCTGAATAGATCTGAAACACCTGATACCCAATCTCGCCACGTGACGAGAAACGCTAACCTCATCGTCCAAAGGAGACGGTAGGAATCTACGTCGGAGCTCCGTTGACTACGTCCAGATGAACAAACTCGAGGAGGATCGGAGTCCGAAAGACAAACTCGAAGAAGCGTCACCATCCGTCCGAGCGCCACACCCACGAGGACAAAAAAACCCTAACCTAAACTACTAAACGGGGCGGAGGCACCGGAATTCCCCTCCCCACCACTGGCCGTCGGAGCGGCAGGCAAAGGGGAGGCAAATCCATAGGCTCGCCAACGAAGCCTTGAGGGAGAGTTTACTCTAGTCGCCAAGGGATAGAGAAGGGAGAGAGAAACCCGGTTTGCAATTCCTTAGGGCTGTATGTACTATAAGCATGTTCAATTGTACATATACCCTGCTCTGTAGTCGCGTCGCATTTCGACACGTACGTGGTGCTCCACCGTTAGTTTCTTGAATTCAAAATCTCTTCTGGAGAAAATACCACACGATCGATGTCGGTCATTATTTACTGGGAGCGCCTAGACACCAGTAGAAAGACGACTTTATGCGAGTCCCATTAGTCTCGGTTTAATAACGGTCCGGTACTAATGTGCTCATTAGTCGCGGTTCCAACGGCTAGGGGACGGGCATCATTAGTTCCGGTTCATGGCGTGCCTCTAGTCCCGGTTCGTGTCACAAGTCGGGGCTAAAGGGGTGGTGGCAGGCTTGTGTCAGGCTTGGGCCCCCACGAGCACATTTAGTCCCGGTTCGTGTCACAAACCGGGACTAGAGGTGCACCTTTAGTCCCGGTTTGTATAACCAACCGGGACTAAAGAGATCACTATATATAGTGCTTCGTCCAGCCCGAGCCGAAACCCTCTGTTTTTTCCCTTTCCTTTCCTCTTTGTTCTTCCTCTTGCTCGAGCTCACCTTCATTTTTGCCAAAATTTGTCAAGATTTGAAGGCATCCCATCCATCCAAGTGTTCACAAAGGTTAGCAACTTTTATCCTTTCATCTCTCGTTGGTAGATTAGCTCTTGCAATGCTCTATAAGTATAGTGATTTGTGGGTTTTAGTTTGGGAGTAATTATATGTGGTAGTTTATTTGATTTATATGCAATTTGAGCTCAAATTAACTTCTTAGTTTGCATATGCAGGTGTGGTTTACTTAGTGCCTTCCCGTCCCCGTCCTAACCACCGTCAATCGCCCGCACCGTCCCGTAGCCGGCACCACCTTGGTGAGCCTCTTGTTTTTATCCTTTTTATAAAAAAAATCATGTTTGTGTGATTTGGATAGTTACTTGTATAATTTTCTTACCCGTACGTTGTTTGTTATACATAGTGGCATGGTTTTGATATCCGTCCCCGTCGGCCCTCGTCCGGTTTATGATTCGTATATGGTATATACTCTCTTTTATAACTATTTGTTGCATTTCGTGTTTATGACAATTATGCCTGACATGTTGACATAGATATTTTTATCTAGGAGGTATGTGAACCGGAAATTGCAACCGACCCTCTTGTCGAGAAGTTAAATTTAGTTGAAAAAGAAAATGAGTATTTGAAAGAAAAAATTGAAAAGAATTGAAGAAGAGAAGATGAAACTGGAGTTGTATGTTGCCGATGTCGTCGATGATCACAAGATTAAGATGGATGCAATGCGCTTGAAGATTAGAAAGATTAAAAAAATATGCCATTGATAATGAGGCTTGGTATCACTATGCTGTTGGATCAATTGTTACCTTAGTTGCGATCTTGATCGCATTTGTTGTTGCATTTAAATGCTTTAGCTAGAGAGTTTGTATGTTGTTTTATGAGAACAAGTGTGTATGAACTTTATGTATGAACTTGTATTAATTTAGTCTTTTCGGTGTTGTGTAATGAAGATGAGCCGGCAATGGGTGTACGATGACCGATGCTCTCCTCAGTTCATTAATGGCGTGCATACTTTTCTGCTTGCGGCTGAGGCAAACAAGCGGGCGGATGGTTTTATGTGTTGTCCATGTGCTGTCTGTAAGAATGATCACAATTACTCTAACTCAAGAACCATTCATGTCCACCTGTTTGAGTCCGGTTTCATGTCCGGCTATAACTGTTGGACCAAGCACGAAGAAATAGGGGTCCTAATGGAAGAGAATGAAGAAGAAGAGGATGATGATAGCTATCCTGGCCATGGGTTCCCTGAATACGATGGTACAACAATGGGGGGAGAAGCTGAAGAAGAGGCATCAGATGAGCCCGCTGATGATCTTGGTCGGGCCATTGCCGATGCAAAGAGAAACTGTGCAAGTGAAAAGGAGAAGAAGAAGTTGCAGCGCATGTTAGAGGATCACAAGAAATTGTTGTACCCAAATTGCGAAGATGACAAGAAAAAGCTGGGTACCACACTAGAATTGCTGCAATGGAAGGCATAAAATGGTGTATCTGACAAGGGATTTGAAAAGTTGCTGATAATGTTAAAGAAGATGCTTCCAAAGGACAACGAATTGCCCGACAGTACTTACGAAGCAAAGAAGGCTGTCTGCCCTCTAGGATTAGAGGTGCAAAAGATACATGCATGCCCTAATGACTGCATCCTCTACCACGGTGAGTACGAGGATTTGAATGCATGCCCGGTATGCGGTGCATTGCGCTATAAGATCAGCCGCGATGACCCTGGTGATGTTGAGGGCGAGCGCCCCAGGAAGAAGATGAAGGAAATATGCCCTAGAGGCAATAATAAAGTTATTATTTTATATTTCCTTATTCATGATAAAGGTTTATTATTCATGCTAGAATTGTATTGATCGGAAACTTAAATACATGTGTGAATACATAAACAAATACCGTGTCCCTAGTAAGCCTCTACTAGACTAGCTCGTTGATCAAAGATGGTTAAGGTTTCCTAACCATGGACATGTGTTATCATTTGATAACAGGATCACATCATTAGGAGAATGATGTGATGGACAAGACCCATCCGTTAGGTTAGCATATTGATCGTTCAGTTTATTGATATTGCTTTATTTATGTCAAATACATATTACTTCGACTATGAGATTATGCAACTCCCGAATACCGGAGGAATAACTTATGTGCTATCAAACGTCACAACGTAACTGGGTGATCATAAAGATGCTCTACAGGTATCTCCGAAGGTGTTTGTTGAGTTGGCATAGATCGAGATTAGGATTTGTCACTCCGAGTATCGGAGAGGTATCTCTGGGCCCTCTCGGTAATACACATCATAAGCTTGCAAGCAAATGACTAAGGAGTTAGTCATGAGGTGATGTATTACGGAACGAGTAAAGAGACTTGCCGGTAACAAGATTGAACTAGGTATAGAGATACTGACGATCGAATCTCGGGCATGTAACATACCGATGGACAAAGGGAATTACGTATGTTGTCATAACGGTTCGACCGATAAAGATCTTCGTAGAATATGTAGGAGCCAATATGGGCATCCAGGTTCTGCTATTGTTTATTAACCGGAGAGGTGTCTCGGTCATGTCTACATAGTTCTTGAACCCGTAGGGTCCGCACGCTTAACATTCGTTGACGATATAGTATTATATGAGTTATGTGATTTGGTGACCGAATGTTGTTCGGAGTCCCGGATGAGATCACGGACATGACGAGGTGTCTCGAAATGGTCGAGAGGTAAAGATTGATATATAGGACGATGGTATTTGGACACCGGAAGTGTTTCGGGACGTACCGGGAAGTAATCGGGTCACCGGAAGGGGTTCCGGGCACCCCCCCCCCCCCCGGCAAGTTATGGGCCTTATGGGTCAAAGGAGGGGACTGACCAGCCCACAAGGGGGCTGGTGCGCCCCTTCCCTTGGTTGGCCAGCCCTAGGGAAGGAAAAATGGGAGGGCTAGCCCCTCCTGCCTTTCCCTCTCATGGGAGAAAGGAAAGGGGGGCACCACCCTCCCCTGCCTTTCCCCGCGCTCCAAATAAGGAAAGGGGGGGGCGGCTTGGGAGAGACCCCAAGTAGGATTCCCCCTACTTGCCCCCCCCCTGGCTGCTCCTCCCTCCCTCCCACCTATATATATGTGGGAGAGGGGCGCCTAGCATACAACAGACAATTGCTTAGCCGTGTGCGGCGCCCCCCTCCACCGTTTACACCCCCGGTCATATTTTCGTAGTCCTTAGGCGAAGCCCTGCGGAGATCACTTCACCATCACCGTCACCACACTGTCGTGCTGCCGGAACTCATCCACTACTTCGCCCGTCTTGCTGGATCAAGAAGGCGAGTACGTCACCGAGCTGAACGTGTGCAGAACTCGGAGGTGTCGTACTTTCGGTACTCGATCGGTTGGATCGCGAAGAAAGTTCGACTACATCAACTGCGTTGTGAAACGCTTCCGCTTACGGTCTACGAGGGTACGTAGATACACCCTCCCCTCTCGTTGCTATGCATCTCCTTAATAGATCTTGCGTGGGCGTAGGAATTTTTTTTGTTTTCATGCAACGTTCCCCAACAGTGGCATCATGAGCCAGGTCTATGTGTAGATGATATGCACGAGTAGAACACAAAGAAGTTGTGGACGGTGATGTTCATACTGCTTACCACCAACATCTTATTTTGATTCGGCGGCATTGTGGGATGAAGCGACCCGGACCAACCTTACATGTCCACGCACATGAGACCGGTTCCACCGTCTGACATGCAACTAGTTTTGCATAAAGGTGGCTGGCGGGTGTCTGTTTCTCCTACTTTAGTTGAATCGAATTTGACTGTGGCCGGTCCTTGAAGAAGGTTAAAACAACAAACTTGATAAATCACCGTTGTGGTTTTTGCCGTAGGTAAGAACGGTTCTTGCTAGAAACCCGTAGCAGCCACGTAAAACTTGCAACAACAAAGTAGAGGACGTCTAACTTGTTTTTGCAGGGTATGTTGTGATGTGATATGGTCAAGACATGATGTGATATACGTTATTGTATGAGATGATCATGTTTTGTAATTTATCGGCAACTGGTAGGAGCCTTATGGTTGTCTCTTTATTGTATGAAATGCAAATGCCATGTAATTGCTTTACTTTATCGCTATGCGTTAGCAATAGTTGTAGAAGCAATAGTTGCCGAGACGACCACGACGCAATGATGGAGATCAAGGTGTCGAGCCGGTGACGATGGAGATCATGACTATGCTTTGGAGATGGAGATCAAAAGCACAAGATGATGATGGCCATATCATGTCACATATTTTGATTGCATGTGATGTTTATCTTTTATGCATCTTATTTTGCTTAGAACGACGGTAGCATTATAAGATGATCCCTTCACTAAATTTCAAGATATAAGTGTTCTCCCCGAGTATGCACCATTGCAAAAGTTCGTCGTTTCGAGACACCACGTGATGATCGGGTGTGATAGACTCTCGTTCACATACAATGGGTGTAAGACAGTTTTGCACACGCAAAATACTTGGGTTAAACTTGACGAGCCTAGCATGTACAGACATGGTCTCGGAACACTGGAGATCGAGAGGTCGAACATGAGTCATATAGTAGATATGATCAACATAGAGATGTTCACCATTTATGACTACCCCATCTCACGTGATGATCGGACATGGGTTAGTTGATTTGGATCACGTATCACTTAGATAACTTGAGGGATGTTTATTTAAGTGGGAGTTCATTAGTAATTTGATTAAATTGAACTTAATTTATCATGAACTTAGTCCTGATAGTATTTGCATATCTATGTTGTAGATCAATAGCTCGCGATGTAGCTCCCCTGTTTTTGATATGTTCCTAGAGAAAACTAAGTTGAAAGATGATGGTAGCAATAATGCGGACTGGGTCCGTGATCTGAGGATTATCCTCATTGCTGCACAGAAGAATTATGTCCTTAATGCATCGCTAGGTGACAGACCTATTGCAGGAGCTGATGCAGACGCTATGAATGTTTGTCAAGCTCGATATGATGACTACTTAATAGTTTAGTGCACCATGCTTTACGGCTTAGAATCAGGGCTGCAAAGACGTTTTGAACGCCATGGAAGATATGAGATGTTCCAAGAGCTGAAATTAGTATTTCAGGCTCTTGCCCGTGTTGAGAGGTATGAGACCTCTGACAAGTACTTTGCCTACAAGATGGAGGAGAATAGCTCAGCCAGTGAGCATGTGCTCAGAATGTCTAGGTACTACAATCGCTTGAATCAAGTGGGAGTTAATCTTCCAGATAAGATAGTGATTGACAGAGTTCTCTAGTCACTATCACCAAGCTACTAGAACTTCGTGAAAAACTATAATATGCAAGGAATGACGAAAACGATTCCTGAGCTCTTCGCGATGCTGAAATCGGCGAAGGTAGAAATCAAGAAAGAGCATCAAGTGTTGATGGTTAACAAAACCACTAGTTTCAAGAAAAAGGGCAAGGGACAGAAAGGGAATTTCAAGAAGAACAACAAACAAGTTGCCGCCCCCATGAAGAAGCCCAAAGCTAGACCCAAGCCCGAAACTGAGTGCTTCTACTGCAAAGGAAATGGCCACTGGAAGCGGAACTGCCCCGAATACTTGGCTGATAAGAAGGATGGCAAATTGAACAAAGGTATATTTGATATGCATGTTATTGATGTGTACTTTACTAGTGTTCATAGTAGCCCCTGGGTATTTGATACCGGTTCAGTTGCTAAGATTTGTAACGCAAAACAGGAGCTACGGATTAAACGAAGATTGGCTAAGGACGAGGTGACGATGCGCGTCGGGAATGGTTCCAAGGTCGATGTGATCGCCGTTGGCACGCTACCTCTACATCTACCTTCGGGATTAGTTTTAGACCTGAATAATTGTTATTTGGTGCCAGCGTTGAGCATGAACATTATATCTGGATCTTGTTTATTGCGAGACGATTATTCATTTAAGTCAGAGAATAATGGTTGTTCTATTTATATGAATAATATCTTTTATGGTCATGCACCCTTGAGGAATGGTCTGTTCTTGTTGAATCTCGATTGTGGTGATACACATATTCATAATATTGATCCCAAAAGATGCGAAGTTGATAATGATAGTGCAACATATTTGTGGCACTGCCGTTTAGGTCATATTGGTGTAAAGCACATGAAGAAACTCCATACAGATGGACTTTTGGAATCACTTGATTATGAATCATTTGATACTTGCGAACCATGCCTCATGTGCAAGATGACTAAAACTCCGTTCTCCAGAACAATGGAGCGAGCTAATGACTTATTGAAAATAATACATACCGATGTATGCGGTCCGATGAGTGTTGAGGCACGCGGCGGGTATCGTTATTTTCTGACCTTCATAGATGATTTGAGTAGATATGGATATGTCTACTTAATGAAACACAAGTCTGAAACATTTGAAAAGTTCAAAGAATTTCAGAGTGAAGTGGAGAATCATCGTAACAAGAAAATAAAGTTTCTACGATCTTACCGCGGAGGCGAATATTTGAGTTATGAGTTTGGCCTTCATTTAAAACAATGTGGAATAGTCTATAACTCACGCCACCTGGAACACCACAGTGTAATGGTGTGTCCGAACGTTGTAACCGTACTTTATTAGATATGGTGCGATCTATGATGTCTCGTACCGATTTACCACTATCGTTTTGGGGTTATGCATTAGAGACAGCCGCATTCACGTTAAATAGGGCACCGTCTAAATCCGTTGAGATGACACTGTATGAACTATGGTTTGGCAAGAAACCTAAGCTATCATTTCTTAAAAGTTTGGGGATGCGACGCTTATGTCAAAGGGCTTCAGCCTAATAAGCTCGAACCCAAAGCGGAGAAGTGCGTCTTCATAGTATACCGTAAGGAAAACATTGGGTACACCTTCTACCACATATCCGAAGGCAAGATCTTTGTTGCTAAGAATGGGTCCTTTTTAGAGAAGGAGTTTCCGCTCGAAAGAAGTGAGTGGGAGGAAAGTAGAACTTGATGAGGTAGTTGTACCTTCTTTCAAATTGGAAAGTAGCACATCAGAGAAAATCGTTCCCATGATGCCTACACCAACTAGAGAGGAAGCTAATGATGATGATCATGAAACTTCAGATCAAGTTACTACAGAACTTCGTAGGTCGACCAGAACACGTTCCGCACCAGAGTGGTACGGTAATCCTGTCCTGGAAGTCATGTTATTAGACCATGGCGAACCTATGAACTATGAAGAAGCTATGATGAGCCCAGATTCTGACAGATGGCTTGAGGCCATGAGATCTGAGATAGGATCCATGTATGAGAACAAAGTGTGGACTTTGGTAGACTTGCCCGATGATCGGCAAGCCATTGAGAATAAATGGATCTTCAAGAAGAAGACTGGCACTGATAGTAATGTCACTATCTACAAAGCTCGACTTGTCGCAAAAGGTTTTCAACAAGTTCAAGGAGTTGACTACGATGAGACTTTCTCACTCGTAGCAATGCTTAAGTCTGTCCGAATCATGTTAGCAATTGCCGCATTTTATGATTATGAAATCTGGCAAATGGATGTCAAAAACTTGCATTCCTTAACGGGTTTCTTGAGGAAGAGTTGTATATGATGCAACCGGAAGTTTTTGTCGATCCTAAAGGTGCTAACAAAGTGTGCAAGCTCCAGCGATCCATCTATGGACTGGTGCAAGCATCTTGGAGTTGGAATATACGCTTTGATGAGGTGATCAAAGCTTATGGTTTTATACAGACTTTCGGTGAAGCCTGTATTTACAATAAAGTGAGTGGGAGCTCTGTAGCATTTCTGATATTATATGTGGATGACATATTGTTGATTGGAAATGATATAGAATTTCTGGATAGCATAAAAAGGATACTTGAATAAGAATTTTTCAATGAAAGACCTCGGTGAAGCTGCTTATATATTGGGCACCAAGATCTATAGGGATAGATCGAGACGCTTGATAGGACTTTCACAAAGCACATACCTTGATAATGTTTTGAAGAAGTTCAAAATGGATCAGTCAAAGAAAGGGTTCTTGCCTGTGTTACAAGGTGTGAAGTTGAGTAAGACTCAAAGCCCAACCACGGCAGAAGATAGAGAGAGAATGAAAGTCATTCCCTATGCCTTAGCCATAGGTTCTATAAAGTATGCCATGCTATGTACCAAACCTGTTGTGTACCTTGCCATGAGTTTGGCAAAGGGGTACAATAGTGATCCAAGAGTAGATCACTGGACAGCGGTCAAAATTATCCTTAGTTAAGAGAACTAAAGAAATGTTTCTCGGTTATGGACGTGATAAAGAGTTCATCGTAAAGGGTTACGTCGATGCAAGCTTTTACACCGATCCAGATGACTCTGAGTCTCAATCTGGATACGTATTGAAAGTGGGAGCAATTAGCTAGAGTAGCTCCATGCAGAGCATTGTAGACATAGAAATTTGCAAAATACATACAGATCTGAATGTGGTAGACCCGTTGACTAAACTTCTCTCACAAGCAAAACATGATCACACCTTAGTACTCTTTGGGTGTTAATCACATGGTTATGTGAACTAGATTATTGACTCTAGTAAACTCTTTGGGTGTTGGTCACATGGCGATGTGAACTATGGGAGTTAAATCACATGGTGATGTGAACTAGATTATTGACTCTAGTGCAAGTGGGAGACTGAAGGAAATATGCCCTAGAGGCAATAATAAAGTTGTTATTTTATATTTCCTTATTCATGATAAAGGTTTATTATTCATTCTAGAATTGTATTGATCGGAAACTTAAATACATGTGTGAATACATAAACAAATACCATGTCCCTAGTAAGCCTCTACTAGACTAGCTCGTTGATCAAAGATGGTTAAGATTTCCTAACCATGGACATGTGTTATCATTTGATAACGGGGTCACATCATTAGGAGAATGATGTGATGGACAAGACCCATCCGTTAGCTTAGCATATTGATCATTCAGTTTATTGCCATTGCTTTCTTTATGTCAAATACATATTCCTTCGACTATGAGATTATGCAACTCCCGAATACCGAAGGAATACCTTGTGTGCTATCAAACGTCACAACGTAACTGGGTGATCATAAAGATGCTCTACAGGTATCTCCGAAGGTGTTTGTTGAGTTGGCATAGATCGAGATTAGGATTTGTCACTCCGAGTATCGGAGAGGTATCTCTGGGCCCTCTCGGTAATACACATCATAAGCTTGCAAGCAAATGACTAAGGAGTTAGTCACGAGGTGATGTATTACGGAACGAGTAAAGAGACTTGCCGGTAACGAGATTGAACTAGGTATAGAGATACTGACGATCGAATCTCGGGCATGTAACATACTGATAGACAAAGGGAATTACGTATGTTGTCATAACGGTTCGACCAATAAAGATCTTCGTCGAATATGTAGGAGCCAATATGGGCATCCAGGTTCCGCTATTGGTTATTGACCGGAGAGGTGTCTCGGTCATGTCTACATAGTTCTCGAACCCGTAGGGTCCGCACGCTTAACGTTCGTTGACGATATAGTATTATATGAGTTATGTGATTTGGTGACCGAATGTTGTTCAGAGTCCCGGATGAGATCACAGACATGACGAGGTGTCTCGAAATGGTCGAGAGGTAAAGATTGATATATAGGACGATGGTATTTGGACACTGAAAGTGTTTCGGGACGTACCGGGAATTAATCGGGTCACCGGAAGGGGTTCCGGGCACCCCCCCCGGCAAGTTATGGGCCTTATGGGCCAAAGGAGGGGACAGACCAGCCCACAAGGGGGCTGGTGCGCCCCTTCCCTTGGTTGGCCAGGGGAGCTCCTAATCAGCACCTTCAGCGCCGGTTAGGAGAAGTGGCGCCCGCTATAGCGCCAAGTGGGCCGGCCCACGAAGGGGCACCGCACAAAATGGTTATGAAAATGCGCGAAAAAATTATAGCCTAGCGATGGATCGAACCCGCGACCTACACTACCTGCATGTTATCGGCTAACCACTAGGCCATATACTTGCAAGTGACAGAATGCAGCGCTCAAACTTTAACAACTATCATAGCTGCTCATACATGATTTTCTTAAAAAAAATGAAACTTCACAGATTTCGGAAAAAGTTCACGAACATGCAAAAAACGTTGCCCAATTCAAGAAAAGTTCAGTGATTTTGAAAAAAGTTCATCAATTTTAAAAAATAGTTCACATAGAATTGAAAATTGTTCATCAAAATTTGAAAAAATTCATTGATTTTTAGAAAAAGTTCACAAAGCTGAAAAAGTTCATTGATATTTGAAAAAAGTTCATCGAAATTGAAAAAAGTTCATCAAATTTGAAAAAAAAGTTAATTGAATTTCGGAAAAGTTCATGGAATTTGAAAAAAGTTCATCAAATTGGAAAAAGTTCATCGAATATGGAAAAAATAATCATTTTTTGCATCGATTTGAAAAAAGTTCACACATTTAAGAGAAGATAAAAATGGAAATCAAGGAGGGAGGACAACCAGGAAGAAGCAAAAAAAAAAAGAAAAAGCAGAAAACGGAAAAAAGGAAAAAGAAAAAAAAGTAAAAGTAAAGAATAAAAGAATGAAAGAGTTGAATCAGAGCAGGTGCCGCTCCGTGGCGGGGTGGTTAGTATGTCAAACCTCTGTGAGCGAGGTGGTGGGTTCGATTCGCAAAGCTCGATCATTTTTTACGGATTTAAATAACACCGTAATGGGCCGGCCCAGCTTGGGGCGCTGCAGGCGCCCGTTTGCAAAATACACAGTAATGGGCGCCTGCAGCGCCAAATAGGATTCACCGTTGGCCAGCACTAGGGAAGGAAAAAGGGGAGGGCTAGCCCCTCCTGCCTTTCCCTCTCATGGGAGAAAGGAAAGGGGGGGCGCCACCCTCCCCTGCCTTTCCCCGTGCTCCAAATAAGGAAAGGGGGGGCGCGGCTTGGGAGAGACCCCAAGTAGGATTCCCCCTACTTGGGCGCCCCCCTTGGCTGCTCCTCCCTCCCTCCCACCTATATATATGTGGGAGGTGGGCGCCTAGCATACAACAGACAATTGCTTAGCCGTGTGCGGTGCCCCCCTCCACCGTTTACATCCCCGGTCATATTTTCGTAGTGCTTAGGCGAAGCCCTGCGGAGATCACTTCATCATCACCATCACCACACTGTCGTGCTGCCGGAACTCATCCACTACTTCGCCCGTCTTGCTGGATCAAGAAGGCGAGGACGTCACCGAGCTGAACGTGTGCAGAACTCGGAGGTGTCGTACTTTCGGTACTCGATCGGTTGGATCGCGAAGAAAGTTCGACTACATCAACCGCGTTGTGAAACGCTTCCGCTTACGGTTTACGAGGGTACGTAGACACACCCTCCCCTCTCGTTGCTATGCATCTCCTTGATAGATCTTGCGTGCGCATAGGAATTTTTTTTGTTTTCATGCAACGTTCCCCAACAGAAGATTCCTGCCAAGGTGATGTGGTATGCTCCTATAATACCACGGTTGAAACGTTTGTTCCAAAACAAAGAGCATGCCAAGTTGATGCGATGGCACAAAGAAGACCGTAAGAAAGACAAGAAGTTGAGAGTACCCGCTGACTGGTCGCAGTGGAGAAAAATCGAGAGAAAGTGGGGGGACTTTGCAGATGACACAAGGAACGTATGGTTTGGTTTAAGTGCAGATGGCATTAATCCTTTTGGGGAGCAGAGCAGCAAGCATAGCACCTGGCTTGTGACTCTATGTATCTATAACCTTCCTCCTTGGTTGTGCATGAAGCGGAAGTTCATTATGATGCCAGTGCTCATCCAAGGCCCTAAGCAACCCGACAACGACATTGATGTGTACCTAAGGACATTAGTTGAAGAACTTTTATAGCTGTGGATTGGAAAAGGTGTACGTGCATGGGATGAGCACAAACAGGAGGAATTTGAACTACATGCGTTGCTGTTTGTAACCATAAATGATTGGCCTTCTCTCAGTAACCTTTCAGGACAGACAAACAAGGGATACCACGCATGCACGCACTGTTTAGATGATACAAACAATATATATTTGGATAAATGCAAGAAGAATGTGTACCTGGGACATCGTCGATTTCTTCTGAGCAAGCATCCCTTAAGAAAGAAAGGCAAGCATTTCAACGGTGAGGCAGATCACCGGAACAAGCCTCGCCACCGTACTGGTGATGATATACTTGATATGGTCAAGGATTTAAAAGTAATCTTTGGAAAGGGTCCTGGCGGACAATCTGTTCCGAATGACGCTGACGGACGCGCACCCATGTGGAAGAAGAAATCTATATTTTGGGACCTACCCTATTGGAAAGACCTAGAGGTCCGCTCTGCAATCGACGTGATGCACGTGACGAAGAATCTTTGCGTGAACCTGCTAGGCTTCTTGGGCATGTATGGGAAGACAAAAGATACACCGGAGGCATGGGAGGACTAGCAACATATGCACAGAAAAGACGACATGCATCCAAGCAGTATCAGGGTCATGCCAGCTACGCTCTTACCAAAGAAGAGAAGGAAATCTTCTTTGAATGCCTACTCAGTATGAAGGTCCCGTCTGGCTTCTCGTCGAATATAAAGGGAATAATAAATATGGCAGAGAAAAAGTTCCAGAACCTAAAGTCTCATGACTGCCACGTGATTATGACGCAACTGCTTCTGGTTGCATTGAGGGGGCTTCTACCGGAAAACGTTCGATTAGCCATTGTGAAGCTATGTGCATTCCTCAATGCAATCTCTCAAAAGCAGCGTGGGTTCCACCCCGACTGATGATGCATTCCTCTATGACGAAAAGCAGTGTGGGTTCCACCCCGACCGATGATGCACTGCTGGCTAGATTCCCTGTGGATGGTATCAAAGCTACGACACCTTGTGAGCTACACATGAAAGTGAAGAACATATCCATGAAGGTGGCGGACGGCTATGCTCCAACAAATCCCCCTGAAGCAACCTTCCATTGCAATCCGATTCCAGCTAGCTATGCTCGTGTCGGGGTTGATGAAGTGATGTCAGGATATTACGAGCTAGAGCTTGACATTCCTAGAGGTGACGAGGAGCGCACACTGGGAGAGGCCATACATCGTATCATTCTATGGAGAAAGGATTGCATCGTCTTTCCAAGGCCACCGACTCCTGCTCCAACAAGTCCACCGCGTCAGTCGACTCCTGCTCCTCCAAGTCCGCCACCGCGTCAGCCGACTCCTCCTCCAAGTCCGGCACCGCGTCAGCCGTCTCCGCCATCGCGTCAGCCGGCTCCTCCTCCAAGTCCGGCACCGCGTCAGCTGACTCCTCCTTCTCCAAGTCCGGCACCGCGTCAGCCGTCTCCGCCGCCTCAGCGGGCTCCACCACCTCAGCAACAGTGGAAGAGAGGCGCCGCAGCTACGATGGCTAGCGGTACAACAGGCAAGAAATTCAAAGCTGGTCCAAGCCTTAGGGCTCCTCCAAAGTTGCCTTACGACTTGACTGACGAGGAAAACAGGGCCGTAGTGGATGCCGAAGTTCAGGCCCATTTTGCACCGAAACCGCCCCCGCCGCCAAAGGAGAAAATACCTGAGGAAGTCATACAACACTTTATTGATAATGCTCAACCAGCTATGAAGAGAAGGGACTCAGACTATGAGCGCTCTATTAAGAAGTTATATCGTGCACAAAAAGAGAAGGAGTCGAGCGTGAGCTCGAGCCAAGCAGGTAAAAAATGCGGGAAAATTGTTCCCCAGCTGGGAGAACAGGCAGTGCAATCGATCCCCCCGCTCATTGTAGAACCACATGTGAGTACCGCCGATCAGCTGGTAATGACCGACGAACATAGAAGGATGCTAAAGAGGCTGGTGTCACTGTTTATCAACTCCTAGAGATCGAGCCTATCACCGGGATTCAAGATGAAGAAGTAGCATGTAAATATGTCCCCGGCCAGCCTCTGGTCAAGCCTAAGAAGATCCCACTTCTATCAACAAGAATGTATAGATTGCATGAGTGGTACCTGAGAGAAGTAAAGAGCGGGCGAGAGTCCCTCATGGTGAAAGTCAAGGCAGAGCATTACTTCCATGAAAAAGATTTGTGGGTTGAGTTTCAAGAAATGTTTCAGTTATTCAATCAAGACGCACTCGACAAATCTATCGTCAGTTGCTATTCTCTGTAAGTGATTTCTTCTGTAATTTAAGTCTCTAGCTAGCTGTGCTCGTTCATTACCTGTAATTATCCTCACTATATTCTTTTCTGTGGTAATATGCAGAATGAAGATTTATGAAATGAAAAGAGATGGACGCTATGGCATTGGGTTCATTGACCAAAATACCATTAATGAAGAGACGTGGTCACGTCACCAAAAAGACACAGAGAAAACCTTGCTACAGTTTTTGAAGCGACTAAATACCCAACCAGAAATACTACTTCCTTACAACTTCGGGTGAGTGTTACTGTCTTGTACTACAAATTCTGTTTTGCTTACTAGATGTTAATAAGTGTAGTTGATGAGTTATGCACATGCCCGCTTAATTATACAAACGTGTGCGCATGTAGTTTCCACTGGATCCTATTAATCATTGAAGTTGACGAGGGAAAAGTTCACGTACTGGACTCTCTACTTAAAGAAACTAAAGAATACTCAATCGTGAAGGGGATGCTCGACAGGTAATTTCAATCATTATCGCACTATGTCGGCCTCTTTAGTTCATTTCCTGATATCAACTAATTAATAACTCCTTTATTCATTTTCTTTGCCGGCGGGCAGGGTTTGGCAAAAGTTCATCAAATAGGTTCAAGGCCAATGAAAACAACCCCTACTGGAATCAGAGGATTTGCCATCAGCCACTTCTTTGCCGTCTGCTAGCGGACGGCAAAGGAGCTCTTTGCCATCTGTTTCCAAAAAACAGACGGCAAAGAAGTGGCTGATGGCAAAGATCATATTTGCCATCAGCCACTTCTTTGACGTCTGCTAGCTGACGGCAAAGAGGGAGGTGGGCCCCACTAACGAGTTGCTTACAAAAAAACCTAACGCCCCCCCTCTTTGCCGTCTGCTAGCAGACGACAAAGAGCAAAAAGGCAGACGGCAAAGGCGGGGTGGACGGCATACATTTGACTTAACTAATGGCCGCGCCCCACCCCACCCCGCCCCTCTCTCTGTTTCTCTCCCTCACCTCCTCGACGACCACCGCACGCGCGCCGCCGCCCCCACCACCCGCCGCCGCCCCGTCGCCCCACTACCCCGCCGCCCCACCGGCTCACCGCCGCCGCGCCCCACCGCCCCGGAGCCCTGCGGCCCCGTCGCCACCGCCGCCCGGCGCCCTCGGGCCCTGCCGGCCCTGCCCCAGGCCGCCCTGCCCCCCTCCTCCACCGGCCACCTCTTCCACCGGCCGCCCCACTTCCGAAGGTGAACTCTAGCTCCTCTTTTTTTCTTTTTTTACTATTTTTTTAGTTTTAGGTTTATGTTTAGTTTAGATTTAGTTTTAGTTTTAGTTTTAGTTTTAGGTTTAGTTTAGTTTTAGGTTTAGGTTTAGTTCTGAAAAAAAGTAGAAAATAAGAATAATTAGAAGAAGAGGAAGAAGAAGAAGAAGAAGAAGAAGAAGAAGAAGAAGAAGAAGAGGAGGAGAAGGAAAGAAGAAGAAGAAGAAGAAGAAGAAGAAGATGAGGAGGAGGAGAAGAAGAAGAAGAAGAAGAAGAAGAAGAAGAAGAAGAAGAAGAAGAAGAAGAAGAAGAAGAAGAAGAAGAAGAAGAAGAAGAGGAGAAGAAGAAGACGAAAAAGGAAAACCGGGTCGAGGATCGCCGACGGGGTGCGTCGGCGTCGGCGTCGACCCGGTTTTCCTTTTTCCTCTTCTTCTTCTTCTTCTCCTCTTCTCCTTTTTCTTCTTCTTCTTCTTCTTCTTCTTCTTCTTCTTCTCCTCCTCCTCCTCCTCCTCGTCTTCTTCTTCTTCCTCTTCTTCTTCTTCTTCTCCTCGAGGGGTCGAGGGTCGCCGAGGGGTCGAGGGGTCGAGGGTCGCCGAAGGTCGAGGGGTCGAGGGTCACCGAGGGGTCGAGGGGCGCCGAGGGTCGAGGATCGAGGGGTCGAGGGGTCGAGGGTCGAGGGGCCGAGGGTCGTGGGGTCAAGGGTCGTGGGGTCGAGGGTCGCCGAGGGGTCGAGGGTCGCCGAGGGCCATGGCAGAGGGTCGAGGATCGCCGGTCGCCGAGGGGTTGAGGGGTCGAGGGTCTAGGGGTCGATGGTCGAGTGCTGATCGACTGGTGTTGTAGCTTAAGATGAGGACGTCCCCGAGCTGAAGGTCATGAGTGTGGGTGAACTGCTTCCATCCGTGCGCGAAGAACGAATGGAAGCAGTTCGCCCACACTGATGACCTTCAGCTCGAGCACGTCCGCATCTTAAGCTACGACAACAGCCGCACCATGCTCACAGTGAAGGTGTTCGACAGGATCGCCGAGGGGTCGAGGGTCGAGGATTGCCGAGGGGTCAAGGGTCGAGGGGCCAAGTGTTGAAACTTGAAACACCCAAAACGACTGATGACAAAAAATCAAAGCGTAGAAAGAGAAACCAAAGATGAAACAATACGTAGTGAGAGGTTGTGCAGCTAGGATGATATTCTGTAACAACTTTTTTAACGAATTTGAGAGGATGATGGTGAAGAACTCGAAAGCCATTGGTGTCTTTCGACTTCTTCGCCATCATCCTCTCCAATTCATTAAAAAAGCTGGTACAGAAAATCATCCTAGTTGCACAACCTCTCACTATGTACTATTTCGTCTTTCGTTTCTCTTTCTACGCCCTGATTTTTTGCCAGTTTGGTTGTTTGAAGTTGTGTGAGGAGGGATACGAGGAGGCATGTGCACGGGTTATCAATGCCGAGTGCAGGCGCCTACTACAAAACTTACGGCACGAGGCTCGGGTGCAGGCTGTTCGAGACTACTTCGCCTCGCGTTGTGTTCGGAAGCCCAAGAAGAAGTGCCGCGGAAAGTTTCTGAAGGAGGAGTACATGACGGTAATTGCCTATATTCTTAAGGCCTTGTTCCGATAAGATGGATTGTTGGGAGGCGTTGGTAGATGAGTGGTGCTCAGATGCATGGCTAGCCGTCCACAACAGTGCCAAGGACAAGCGTGCCCAAATGAGAGGAGTGCCACACCATCAAGGCAGCGCCAACTTATATCAATACGGGCGGAACTGGGTATGTGGTTTGCTTCATGATTCATGCAATTCATTATGTCATGCTAGCTTGAGCCCTTTAATTACTAATACTATGTTCCTCTCTTTTAGGCAGGATACAATCACTAGTAGAAAACAGGGCTTTGGTTGAGGCCTGGGAAAGGGCATTAATCCCAGTTCACTCACGAACCGGGACCAAAGGGTGCATCAGTCCCGGTTCGTGAGGCCAGGGCGCTGGCCGGGCCTCGGGGGCCATTGGTCCCGGTTCGTCTGACCCCTTTGGTCACAGTTCCAGACATGAACCGAGACCAATGGACCTCGCTCCTGGCCCAGCACCTTTCATCCCGGTTGGTGGCTGGAACCGGGACCAAACGTTGTCCTTTAGTCCCGTTTTAGCCACCAACCGGGACTAAAGAGATCCCTATATATATACCCCCGCCCCTGCCCGTGAACAGAGCCACTGCTCTGTTTTTTTTGGCCGGCCATGGGAGAGGTGTGTGTTGCTCTAGCTCACCTCCTATGCACATGAGGTGTTCGATGAAATGCCCGAGCCACACTTAAGCTTTCTACTCTCGAAGCTCCTTGTCTAAACTCTATTTTCCTCAAGATTTGTCTAGGTTTGCCGGTCCGTCCTGTCCCGTCCCCGTCCTCACCGCCGTCAATCGCCCGCACCGATCTCGTCGCCGGCACCACCGTGGTGAGCCTCTTCTTCTTATCTTCTTTCTAAAAGAAAAAAAATTCTTACTTGTATTATTTAGATAGATACTTGTATAATTTTCTTAATTTTATTATTGTTTGTTATTATATAGTGCGATGGTTTTGGTATCCGCCCCCGTCGGCCCTCGTCCTGTCTATGATTCGGATGTGGTATATTATCTTTTACAACTATTTGTTTCATTTAGTGTTTATGACAATTATGCCGACCAACGTGACATAGATGTTTTTATCTAGGAGGTATGTGAACCGGAAATTCCGACCGACCCTCTTGTCGAGAGGTTAAATTTAGTTGATAAAGAAAATGATTACTTGAAGAAAAAATTGAAAAGAATTGAGGAGGAGAAGATGAAATTGGAGTTGCATGTTGAGGATGTCATCGATGATCACAACATCAAGATGGATAAAATGCGCTTGAAGATTAGAAAGATTAAAAAATATGCCATTCATACTGAGGCTTGGTATCATTATGCCGTTGGATCAATTGTTACCTTAGTTGCGATTATGATCGCATTTGTTGTTGCATTGAAATGGTTTACATAGTTTCAATGTATGTTTTAATTAGATGCTCTAGAGAGCTATATGTTGTTCAATGAGAACTATGTATGAAATTTATGTATTTATTTTTTCAGTAATAACATTTGATCACTACTGTACTTTGGTTTTAATGTGATGATGAACTTCTATTAATTTGGTCACTTCTCTATTCATGATGTTTTGTAATGGTTTTTGACACACTTAATTATATATAATGCACGCAGATGAACCGGCAATGGATGAGTTTTCGTCCGAAACCCTGATACTTCGAAAGAGATTGTCCATTTTGTACACGAAGTGCATCCAATTTTTGCCGTAACCCTCTTAACTTTTTAGCACATGCTATATGGGTGAAATGATGATACCATGCCAACTTTCAATCTTTTCAGAGTTCATTTGTAGTGCTTTTCAATTTCAGGGTCATTTAGCTCAAAAAATCAGTAAATGCATGAAAAATACCAAATGAAGTCAGAAAGGGTTAAAAATTTATGATGTGGCTTTGAATGGTGCATTTTGAACACACAAAAAGTCTGGAGTTCAAATAAGTTCAAAAAAATGAAATCCCTTTGTAACAGATGAGTTTTCGTCCGAAACCCTGATACTTCGAAAGAGATTGTCCATTTTGTACACGAAGTGCATCCAGTTTTTGCCGTAACCCTCTCAACTTTTTTGCACATGCTATGTGGGTGAAATGATGATACCATGCCAACTATCAACCTTTTCAGAGTTCATTTGTAGTGCTTTTCAATTTCAGGGTCATTTAGCTCAAAGAATGAACTAATAGCAAAAAGAATGAACTAGAAAACTTTTATAAAACTCTAATAGCAAAAAAGAATGAACTAAAAAGAATCAATTAAAATATTCTGTTATGATCAACTAAAACAAAACTATAATATTCTTCAATAGCAAAAAGAATCAACTAAAAATCTTTTATAAACCTCTACTATTTTTGAAACTAAAATTATATAAAATTTATGCAACTAAAATTATCAAAGTTTTTTTGTTCAAAACATTAATAGAAAAAAGAATTTTCATAAAGTATTTTTTTGTTAGAAACTTTAATAGCAAACTAAAATAACAAAAATTGTTTTTGAGTAAAACACCCATTTAAAATAACCTAAAAATTACCAAATTGAATATAATGATAAAACACACTAATATTAAATAGCAGAAAAAAGAATCACTCAAAAAAAATTTAAAGTAAAGTTATTCACAAACTAGTGATTCACACAAATTTCAAAGAATTGAAATTTAAACTATTCAAATTTGAAAACTAATGGCACTAACAGAAAGTTTATAATTTTTGTGACCTAAAGCAAAAAGAATCACTCAAAAACTCTAAGTATTTAGCTGTAAGTAGAAACAAAAGAAAATAAATAAAGCAAAAAACAAAACAAAAATACTGGAAAAAAAATTAAAAAATGCCGCCTACTGGGCCACCACGGCCTGCATACGACTAGAAACCCAACCCACTAGTTGGGCCAGGATGCAGGCCCACAGCAGGCCCAGTAGGCCCACAGGCAGAGAGACGCGTTTAGGCCCGTAGGCCTGCATAAGAGAGGAGCTCAAAAGGGGTGGCGCAGCAGCGCTTATAAACCACTATCGGCGCCCCTCAGCTAGCGAGGTGGGACTAATCATCCACCCGCACGACGCCGTGCCAGCCGCAGCCCTTTCGTCCCGGTTGGTGGCACCAACCGGGACAAATGCCCACCTTTCGTCCCGGTTGGTGGCACCAACCGGGACCAATGCCCCCCTTTAGTCCCGGTTCGTTTCACCAACCGGGACCAAAGTTCTCTGCTTCCCGCCCTTTGGGCTGATGAAAACTGACCTTTGGTCCCAGTTGGTGTCACGAACCGGGACTAATGGGGGGCATTGGTCCCGGTTGGTGCCACCAACCGGGACTAAAGTCTTTGCTATATAAGCCGACACTTAGCGTTTTCCAATCTCAGTTCTTCTTCCCCCCGACGCCGCGCCGAACACCACGACACCGCCAGGCTGCCGGACCGCGCCCTCGCCCTCGCCGACGCCCTCGAGCCCGGACCTCCTCGCGTGCCCTCCTCCCCGTCGCCGCGTGCACCCCCGAGCCCGTTCCTCGTCGTCGCCGGCCTTCAGCTCCATCGACGCGCTCCCTGCCCCGACGTCAGCGCCGCTCCCCGCGCCCCTGCCCTGCCCCGACGCCGCCCCCAGTGAGCCCCCCTTCCCCCGCGCCGCCGCCCCTGCTCTGCTTGCCGCGCCCTGCCCCTGCTCTGCTTGCCGCGCCGCCGCCCCGGCCTACTCTGCCTTTTTTTTGTTCATACATTTTTTTGTCCATTGATGTATGTATGGATGGATGTTGTATATATATATATGCAGATGTATGGATGATCCATGGATATGTATGCATTGATGTATAATTTTTTTTGTTCATAGAATTTGTTTTGTCAATTGATGTATGCTTTTTTTTGTTCATAGAAAGTTTTTATATATGAGCAATGATGATCCATAGAAAGTTTTTATATATGCATTGATATATGAGCAATGATGATCCATAGAAAGTTTTTATATATGCATTGATATATGAGCAATGATGTTCATATATAGAATGTTTTTTGTTCATAGAACTTTTTTTTGTTCATAGAAAGTTTTTATATATGATCCATGGATATATGAGCAATGATGATCCATGGATGTATGCATTGATATATGAGCAATGATGTTCATAGAAAGTTTTTTGTTCATAGAAGAAAGTTTTTTGTTCATAGAAGAAAGTTTTTTGTTCATATATGGATGGATGGATGGATTGATGTGTATAGATTTTTTTTATGTTCATAGAAATTTTTATGCTCATAGAATTTTTTTTCATATATATAGATGGATGGATTAATGATATATAGATGATTTTTATTATGGTGATATGAGGGGGCACGTCGATCAACCCCCTCTCGCCCGACCAACTCTCGAGTCCACCCAAACCGGGACTGAAAGAGCGTTGTCGAGGCCACCCCAAACCCTAGAAGCGTTGTCGAGGCCACCCAAATTTACCAAGTTAAATGAGTTAAAAGAGCGTTGTCGAGGCCACTCCAAACCCTAGAAGAGTTGTCGAGGCCACCCAAATTTACCAAGTTAAAAGAGCATTGTCGAGGCCACCCCAAACCCTAGAAGCGTTGTCGAGGCCACCCAAATTTACCAAGTTAAAAGTTACTAATTTACTCCCGGTCTGCTTGCCCGACCAACTCTCGAGGCCACCCGAACCCTATAAGAAAGAGCGTTATCGATCTACCCCCTACCTGCATACCGATTATTTTTTGCAAAGTGTACTCTCCTAAAAGTATAACCCTGGCCCGATAACTTCGACATAAGGGGGGACGTCGGACATGCATGAGAGAGGCGGTCCGCAACTAATCCATTGCTCATATATGCATATGATTCCTTGTTGTGATTATCTAGGTCTATGTTTGCCACTAATCCATCTCTCATGTTTGTATATTGCCATGTTGTAATATTTGCGGAAACTATGGAAAGAGACTTAGAACAAGAACAGTTGTTGGGGGATATAATCCTCGCCGGTGCTGATCCCTTGTCGTTTCTCAACGACACCGATGGTCAGGAAGGAGAGGATGATGGCTCCGGTAATCCAACAATGGAGAAGGAAGGAGATCATGACGGCTCCGGTGACCGAATGGCGGAGGAAGGAGATCATGATGACGGCTCCGGTGACCGAACGGAGGAGGGAGCTGTTGCAAAGTCCGGCGAGGTATATATATTAATTAAGCATGTGCTGACTTGATGCATTAATTGTTTTGGTATGTACATATATTAACGCTTCTTTCTTCTTTCAGCCCTCCGGATCGAGCCAAACTTCCGTAAGGAGACGAGGCCCGAAGAAAAGGTTGCGCCAGGATGAAAGGTTCACGATCACAAGAAGTGGCGAAAGATGGCCAACCGATTGCTCCCAAGCGGACCAAGGACGCATTTGTACATTAGTGCGGAGTTGTTGTTAGGGACAGTGTCCCGATCAGCATCGTGCAATGGAATAAGAGTAAGGACGACCCTGAAGTATCTTATGTCCAGGATAGACAGAAAGATGATCTTTGGACCTCGCTGATGACAAATTTCAGCCTCCCGCTAGAGGAGGAGCCGAATAACCCAGTTATAGAGCCAAAGGTCAAGGCGTATGCTCGTAAGAAGATGGCAGAACTATTCAGGAACTGGAAGAAAGAGTTGAACTCAAAGTTTGTCGACAAAGGAAAGACTCCAGAATTCATCGGTCGATATGAGAAGATAAGAGATCACCAGCCCGCATTTGTGGCCTACAAGGAATCAGAGAAGGGTAAGAAAAGGTCACTGACAAACAAGAAAAATGCTGCAAAGAAGCTGTATCACCATCACACGGGGTCAGGTGGCTACTACAAAGCCCGTCCGTTGTTGGACAAAGCTGAGCAAGACCTGCTTGCTAAAGGGGTCCAACCAGTGACACTGCACTGGCCAGATCGTTCAAGGACTTGGTTCTTCGGGGTTGGGGGAACTTTGGACCTAGAAACAGGGGAGTATCGTTGGACGGACGAGCAACTTGCAATACCCATCAAGAAGCTTCAGGCAGCAATCAAGGCAGCACAGGAAGGGACGTTCATTCCCGACAGAGAGAAGGACGAGCTGACAGAGGCCCTCGGGAATCCTGAGCACCCTGGACGAACACGAGGCACACCAGGCTCCGTTCCGTGGGTGCATGGGTTTCCCGACAGCGGTGGTTACAGAAGCTGAGAGAGAAAGAGGAAAGTGGAAGCAAGCGAAATGCAGAAGCTCAATGCAAGAATAGCAAAGCTAGAGGAACTTGAGAGCCAGCGAGCTACCGGCCAACCATCTCAGCGGCACGAAGATCCTTGCTTCGACGCTGCCCCAGAAGCTACCCCACCATCTCAGCGGAGAAGCAGCGTGGCTTCCACGGAGCTCGTTCAGGCTGATTTCACGGCTCCTCGCTACCCCGTGGATAGTATCACGGAGGCTGAACATTGCAAGCTAATGACGAAATGCCAGAACCTGACCTTGAAGGCGGCGGTCGGCTCTGTTGTACCTCCTCAAGCTGAGGGAACTTTTCATTGACGTCCGATTCCACATGGCTATGCTGTTGTGACGGTGGATGAAATAATGGAGGGATTTGAGGAGCTGGAGCTTGACTACCCTACAGGTGAAGGGGAGATTCATCTGGTAAATGCTTTAAGGAGTAGCTGTATATGGAGAAAGGAGTACATCAAGCTTCCAAACTGGACACCTCCTCCTCCGGCGAGTCAGGGCACTCCGCCTCCTCCTCCTCCTCCGGCGAGTGATCAGGGCACTCCGCCTCCTCCTCCGCCTCCTCTGGCACGTGAGGGTACTCTGCCTCCTCTGGCACATCGGAGCACTCCGCCTCCTCCTCCGGCGTGTCAGCGAACTCCGCCGCGTCAGCAACGGCAGAAGAGGGACGGCGCCGCTCCGGCGGCTAGCAGTACAAGAGGAGGGAAGAGATTCAAATACGGTCCAAACCTCAAGCCTCCGGAAAAGTTACCATATGAGAGGACTGACGAGGAAAATGCGGAAATCAGTGCTGCCGAAGTGGAGGCCCATTTTGCACGGAAACCTCCACCTCCGAAGGAAACAATAGATCAGGTGAAAGTGAAGCGCACTCTGCGTGCCCTTAAGCAACCACCACCGTCTCCGCCGCAATCCAACTATGAGTGCATTATTGAAAGGACATATAAGTAAGCGGAGTGGTCGGGAAGTACTTGCAGTGCTACAAGAGAAGCAAAATGAAGAAGTGGGAAAACAATTCCCCAGCTCGGCGAACAGGCGAAGCAATCGTGCCCCCCGCTCAAGGTGTCTAGCGATATCGTCACTAATCATCCGGGGTTACTGCCCGGTACCAATCTTGGTGATTACCTGGGCGATGATGTACAGTTTGAAACATTAGAGACAGTAGAGATCTTTAGATACGAGCACGGGAAGCCTCTCGTCAAACCTGATCATCCTCCTCTAACAACGATGATGCGAAGATTGCATGAATGGTACATGGATACCTGTAGGAAGAGTGGGGCCGATAGTATGTTGCTGAGAATTAAAGAGAAGCACAACCTCATTGGAGTTGAGGTGTTGCCTGTTGAATTTGTGGAGTTATTTCAGTTATTCAATCAAGAGGCCCTCGACAAACAACTCATGACTTGATACTGTCTGTAAGTATTACTTCTGTAATTAAGTCTCTAGCTCAGCTCGTTCATTGCATGTATATATAATTATCCTCACTATATTATGCAGATTGAAGATCGTCGAATGCAAGGAAAGACAAATCTATGACATAGGGTTCATTAGCCCAAATACCGTAAATGAATGGTCAGTAAAAAAGAAAGTCGAAGAAACTGAGGAAAACTTGCTACAATCGTTCCTTCGACATCAAAACAAAGGGAAAATACTCTTTCCTTACAACTTCAAGTGAGTGTTACTATCTTGTGCATATTCGGTTTCGCTTACTCGAGGTTAGGTAATGTAATTGATGAGTTATGCGTGCACAGCTTCCACTTTATTCTGCTAGAGATTAAGCTTGACGGGGGAGTAGTAACTGTCTTAGACTCGAGACGTAAAGATCCCCAGGAATATGCGGACATGACTGCAATGTTCCAGAAGTAAGTTCAATCATTATCGCACCATATCGGCAACTTTCGTTCATTTCCTGATATCAAGTAATCATTTTCTTTGCCTGGCAGGGTTTGGAAAAAGTTCACCGGAATGGTTCCGGGTCTGCCGAATGAGCTGGAATTTACACACCCCAAAGTAAGTAGTACTAGCTAGTTCCGCACATCTCTCATTGATTCTAGTTTCATCAATACCATTTATCATGCTTGATTATTTTGATTGAACTCTATTCTCGTAAAGTGCTTGTGGCAGGAAGGCGGGAATCATTTATGTGGATACTACGTTTGCGAGTTCATGCGCAGCTTGACCTCTGAGCGGGGCTACTCTGACAAACAATATGAAGTACGTAAACAATAATATTCATAATTTTATTTTATTACCATCAATTGTGTTGAGTTTCATTCATATATATGTATTGACCCCCTTATTTAAATTAGATGTGGCAGATGCGGGATGAACTCCTACCAAATGATCGCATACGAGCAATTCAAGAGGAATTGGCGGGATTCTTTCTTGACCACGTCATACATAAAGACGGAGAATACCATGTGGAAATTGAAGCTGACTTTCGGTAGATGATGTCAGGGATCGTAAGATATGTTATATTGTATATATGTAGTAGCGTCGGATAGAAATACGAAAACTTGTTGTTCGACCAATCTCGGAGAAAGAGAGGTCACTTCTCTCTGTATATGTTCATGACGATCTTGTGTAATTAATGGTTCCTTCATTTGCTTAGTAGCGTCGAGTTCTCTCTATATGTAGTAGCTAGCATCGACCAAGCACGGAGAAAGAGAGGTCACTTCTCTCTATATGTAGTAGCTATAGCTAACACAATATGAAACCCCTAATTAAACCATACAAAACCCCTAATAAACCCCCCTTTAAAAAAACCCCAGAGCCTGGGAGCTACTGACGCGTGGCTGCCCTTTAGTCCCGGTTGGTGTTACCAACCGGGACTAAAGGTCCTCCTCCTTGGGCGCCCCAGAGCGGCCACGTGGCCCTCCTTTGGTCCCGGTTCGTAAGCAAACCGGGACTAAAAGTTTTGGGCATTAGTCCCGGTTCCAGAACCGGGACTAAAGGCCCTCTAGAACTGGGACTAGTACCCTGTTTTCTACTAGTGAATATGGCACCGGTGCCATAGGTGTTCGACCTCTATGCCATGGCTCATACTGCCCCGTTCAAGAAGGCCAAGGCATTCTCTGCGTCTGACCTCGATCATCCAGAGAACTTCACCAACATCTCCTCCCACAACAAGCTCGTGAGGTACAGAGATGAGGGGAAGGCGAGGAAAGGGGAGGACTTTAACCTGAGCGGGCAGTTTGATCCGGAGCTAGTGATGATATCTGGTGGCGGGAGGTCCCATGGCTCGATAGCCATTGGAGATGGACTTATCCGTTGTCCTCGCACTCTCCCGGAGATCAAGGCACGCCAGTCGAGCTCCGCTCCTGAGATGAGGCCTCGTCAACGGCCAGTCGAGCTCGCCTTCGAGGTTAGTTATACGGACTCAGCTATCTTTCCTCCATTACATTGTGTGTGCGGCCATCGATGATTACAATGCTAACGAGGAGTGGTGTTGCAGGCTGCTCTTCAGAGTGAGAGAGAAAGAACCCAGGCGCTTCTAGCGGAGAGGGACTGGCAGGCAGAGGAGAAGCAGTGGGAGTTGGAGGAGAAGACAGCAAAGATGTTGGAGGAGGAGAGGTCATGGAATGACATGCAGAACCGGGCCATGTACGAGCTCCTCGTGGTAAGTTTCTTCTGCATATTAGCCAAATCATTCACGTATTTCATTACTAACTAGTATGACTGACCCGTGAATACCAAATGTGCAGTCTGTGTGCCAGAAGGCCGGTCAGACCCCTCCGCCGATGCCAGAGATTGCTCCAGGGACCACGGTGAGTTTAATTTGAATGGTCATTAGTTACTAGTATTAACATTTGAGTGTCGTCATGCTAAGAAGACATTGCAAATGATCTTTGGTGCAGCGTACCTCCAGACAAGCATCACACGATCCTTCTCCAGGTGTTTCACCTCCGTGATGACGGTAAGTTTTCTCTAGTGTTTTGCTTAACAAATGCATAATGACCTAGACTTAGCTTTATTTCCTCCAAAATGCTTACCATAATGACCTAGACTTAGCTTATTTTCCTCCAAAATGACATAATTAGCTTACTTAGCTCCAAAATGATCCATTTTACCTTAGTTAGCTCTAAAACGATCTATACTTAGCTTTGTTTCCTCCAAAATGACCTAAGTTAGCTCTAATATGCAAAGTTATCTCTAATATGCTCAGTTACCTAGATTTGCTCAATAATGGCATACACTTAGCTTACTTATGTAAAAAATGGCATAATTAGCTTACTTAGGTTTGAAATGGCATAACAACCTTGGTAACCTCATATATGTCATATACTTAGCTTATTTTCCTCGAAAATGACATAATAAGCTTAATTAGCTCCAAAATGATCAATTTTACCTAAGTTAGCTCCAAAATGACCTAAGTTAGCTCTAAGTTAGCTCTAAAATGCTAAATTAGCTCTAATATGCTTAGTTACCTAGGTTAGCTCAATAAAGACCTATACTTAGCTTACTTATGTCAAAAATGGCATAATATACTTAGTTAACTCAAAAATGGCATAATTAGCTAGGTTAGCTCCAAAATGACCCATTTTACCTAGGTTAGCTCCAATATGATCCATTTTACCTAGGTTAGCTCCAAAATGATCCACTTTAGCTAGGTTAGCTCCAAAATGATCCATTTTACCTAGGTTAGCTCAAAAATGGCACAATTACTTAGGTTAGCACAAAAAGGACCTATACTTACCTTATTTTCCTCCAAATTGACATAATAAGCTTAGTTAGCTCAAAAATGGCATAATTACCTATGTAAGCTCTAAAATGACACAAATAAGGAATAAGAAGAAGAAAAACAAGGAAGAGGAGAAAAAGAAAGAATAGAAGAAGAAAGAGAAGAAAAAGAAAGAATAAAAGAAGAAGAATGAGAAGGAAAAGGGTAAAAACCTTCTTCTTCTTCTAGTCTTCTTCTTCTTCTTCATCTTCTTCTTCTTCTTCTAGTCTTCTTCTTCTTCTTCTTATAACTTGTTTACTCCCATTTTTGCAGATTTGATTCACTTCATGGAAGCTGGCATTGATGGACTACTAGTTTTAGTTTCTGTTTTGATTTTGTGTTGATGAACAATGTATGTTGAATAACTCCGTGAAACTGTGTATGTATGTTGATGAACTCCGTGAAACTATTGTAATATGTATGGATGGAACTATGTGTTGGTTATGTATGTATGATGAAACTTGTGTGTTGGATATGTCATATGTCTGCTGTGAAATTGCCCTGTGAAAAAAATATATATATCATATATTTTGCTGTGAAAATGCTTGGATATAAGAAAAAAACAGAAAAAAAGAGGCAATGCAGCCTCTTTCCCGTCTGCCACCGATGGCAAAGGGGCCTTTGCCGTCTGCCAAAGACGGCAAAGAGGCCACGTGGCAGCAACCTGTGCAATCTGGGAGCTATACCATTTGGTTACTTTGCTGTCTGTGGCAGACGGCAAAGGATGTGGGCATTTGCCGTCCGCTGGCAGACGGCAAAGGCTGCCATTAGCCACCTAACGTGGCTAACGCCTGCTATTTACCGTACACATTCTTTGCCGTCTGCCACCAACGGCAAAGGTTCTTTGCCGTCCGCTTTGAGGAAGCAGACGGCAAAGAACCTATTTACCGTTACTTTCTTTGCCGGGCGGGTTTGCCGTCAGTGGCAGACGGCAAAGAGGGTTGCCGTCCGCTTTTGGTACCTTTGCCGTCTGCCATGGCTGACGGCAAAGAAGCTGATTCCTGTAGTGAAGATATGAAATGGGTGCGACCCAAGGTAATTAAGTAGTACTAGCTACGTCCGTGCATCTCTTCTTTAATTCTAGTTTCAATAACATTATCATGCTTGATTAATTATTATCTGATTGAATTCTATTCTCGTAAAGTGCATGAGACAGGCATCGGGGAATAATTTATGTGCATACTACGTTTGCGAGAACATTCGCTTTATGACCGAAAGGAGCAAAGATGCAAGACATCTTTGGGTACGTAAACACAATTCACAATTCTTTTTATCATGATCTAATATATACTAGTATAATGCCCGTGCGTTGCCACGGGCCTTTAAATATCTTTTGTAATTGCAAGTATTGTGTAGAAAAGACAACCTTCAACAATCAGAAAGTAATCAAAATCCACTTCACTTGCTATGCAATTTGATGATGTATACATAGAGAGCAAATCCAAAGAATTAGCTTTGGGATAGGGGAGGCTTGCCCCCTATCAAATTCGGAGTAAAAGATGGGAGGCTTGCCCACTTTTGGCTTGATCACTGGATAGGGGAGGGGTCCCTTAGACACAGATTCCCATGACTCTTTGTCATTAGGCACAATCCAAGAGCAGTGGAGGTCAAGGTGGATGACAGATGGACTCCGTTGTTCTAGCAATCGTTTGGGCCCTTGGAAGTGGCGGATTGGGACCTCCTCTAGGATGAGCTAGCCGGAGTGAGGTTAACCAACGGGGACGACAACATTTCTTGGAAGTTGGAACCTTTGGGCCAATTTTCCATACGATCCCTA
Source organism: Thinopyrum elongatum (assembly GCA_011799875.1). Lineage (NCBI taxonomy): Eukaryota > Viridiplantae > Streptophyta > Magnoliopsida > Poales > Poaceae > Thinopyrum > Thinopyrum elongatum. Next base: position 41,262,014 of record CM022298.1, on the reverse strand, counting down.
TACAGAGAAATTTTTAAGACGGATACACAAGGTGAGGTGATGGATATCTAGAAGATGAAGATTCCTTCCAAAATAAATAAAAATTGTTTGGCAAGTTGACAGGAACCGAATTTTTAGTGGTGATCAAGTGATCAAAGGGAAAGGGACGGGAGACAGCAAGTGTACTTGTTGCGGCCAAGATGGAACTTGCGAACATGTCCTATTTAGATGCATCATTGCAAGGTTTATTTGGAGTGTCATTAGGGAGACCACAGGGTGTATCTGGAACTGCACGCGGGGGGTGGGTGTGTGTGTGGCGGGGGGGGTTGCTAATTTACACCATCTTCTTATGGGCAGGGCCGACTCTATGTTTCAGAAGGCCCTAGGGCGAACTCGGCAACATTTGCCCCTAAGTCGTAAGACCGTATATATGTGTGTATGTGTGTGTGTGATACATAAACAAATATATCTAACTCCATTTTCATAATATTAAGAGTAAACTTTCAAACATACATTTTTAGTTTGAGATGACTATAATAATTGTTGGACACTTGGACAATGCCATATTACGACAGAAAGACTAAGGGAATTGGGCCCACATTGTTCTTTTTTCCCTAACTATTTTATTTGCCGGGCTATATTATCATATCATGGGCCCCAAGGCCTGCTCCTTGGGCCATTGCCTCTCTAGCCATACACCAGGGCCGGCCCAGCTTATGGGGACCCATGGACGAGATAGATGAATAGTTTGGATTGGTTTTGCGTCGCCGTCTAAGGCGTCACCGTCCACCCTCTCCCAGCCACGGCGTCGCCGGCATCCTTCTCTCCCCGACAACTGCTCGCGCGGCTGCGTCGGGACCTCGGGCACATCGACGTGACGTGGCGCGGCGAGGAGGAGGGACGACACCCTCGTCGTCGGGCCCGGACATCTACCCCAGCCGAGCCGCGCCGAGCATAGTCGCACTGCCGCACCGTCAATCCCCATGACGAGCCCATCCGAGGTCGATTCCTGGTGCCAAGGAGTTCACACCGTCACGCCGGCGCGACCACCACGCCGGCGCGACCTGCTGCTCATTATAGAGCCGCCACATTCTCCGAGTACGGCGGCCACCACCAGAGGATTGAATCCACTGATTCTCAGGTTTTCCCTACCTATTCCACCCATCGTACTCGTCTGCTACTGCTGGCCTGCTGCCAGCACAACTGCCCTTCTTCTCGATTAGTTTTATGGATGATATTCCAGTCCTAGTGAAGCAATGGATATAATCTGCTTATACTCTCCAATAATTGAGAAATTGGAGCTAATTATTTTGTGTGGCACAACATGTCTAACATTAGCATTCATTGTATACATTGTGTACCCGGTATATCAAATGTTGATCACACGAGCAGTTGACTAAACATGTTTTTACAAAGGCTATAAACTGATTTAGTGCTCAGTTGTGATGTAAATTGAATCCGAAACAACCTTATGAGTGTCCCTATAGTATTTGATTGTTTGTTTTCAGAGGAATTGTTTTTTTTTCAATGTCTTGCAAAATTGTGCTCCAAAATACTCTTCAGAGTTCAGAGCTAACAAAATGCTTCTTTTTTGGTTAAAATCATCAGCCCCTGCGCGTATAGTCTTGCAAAGCATATGGATGGGCGATGGGAGTGGGCGATTTCCCCTGGTGTCTCTCCACCCAGATGTCACATGCAGTTGTAAGTTGCCAATTTTCCCCTGCTTTAATATCACTTTATTGTTGGTGCAGTGCAATGTTGCTATTTCATCTATAGCTGAATGGTCGTGGGGAAAAAAATAGCATCGTACTGTTTGTTCTATTTTCGACCTTGTATTGGCAAATAATATGTCCATTTATTTTTCATCTTTAGTGGCCACATATAACCCTTTGGCAACCAGTGTCCACCAGTTACTCTGCACATGTGTTTTCCGTTGAAAATAACTCAGAATGAAAGCCAAAAGGAACACAAATAGGTTCAACCTTTTGTAACCCTTGCTGTTTAAAAGATTGTAATAAAGCCAATCATCAAGAGTGCTTTTTTGTTCATCCGTGTCACAGAAATAATTTGCACCCTCTATTGTACAAGAGAAGACAAGCTTGCCAACTTTAGCTTGCAGTATCCAACCTGATCAGAGTAGTGAAAGCTCCTCCTTTCCCAAATCAATATATTCTTGTCAGACACCTCAATGAGATTAGTTAGTGAAGCCTTGACCTAGTCTACATAAATGAATGGCGGTGCTACCACAACATCTATAACATATAGCATCCGATTTAGTAAAAACAAGTAGGAAACGAAATCTTAAAATCGACTACATAATCATGCGTACAGGGTGGAACACATTAGCCTCACAAGTGCTGCCTAGGGTAATCTGAAATTCTCTTTTCTTGGCAGTAGTCTTAAACTCTAGTAAAGTAGTTACAAATTAATGTGTGCACCCTACTTCTACTTGTGTCTTCCACACTGAAAATTTACCATCTGATATACATAGTTGTCACTGGTGGAGTTCCTCTTTGAAAGAAATGCCGATTTCTATTCAATAAAAAAATTCAGTATACCGAGCTTTGTTGGAAACTACATCTCAGTGCATTAGCCAAACCTAAACAATGTTTATCCAAAGTCACTTAAAACACCTTGGTGATTGTAAAAAGTGTATCTCCAAGTCCAGAGACAAAGTGAACTTTTCGTCCAAGACAAGAAATTATGTTGTGTCCATGCTGAAAACTTCTATAAAAAGAATCTACTTCAGCTACCATCCCTCTCCTGATAGTAGCAAATTCAAGAGCAGTATATCTACAATAACATGCCACGTGAAAAAAGTTTGTTTAGAAGAATCGGTATCTAAACATATCTATAACTATACCCCTTTGGTCGTGTACCAACTGACGTTAGTTTCAAAAAAAATTCCTTCGAATGGTAGTTTTCTGAAGACACACACATGCTCAACAGCTCAAGAACAAAAGAGTTCTTTGATTTCTTGACACACAGACTCCGTTGTGAAATGGAAATGGAAATAGCAGCATTTGGAAAAAGCTACTCCATCTGTTCCAAAATACTTGAAGTTATGGTTTGACCTATGTCAAACTTCTTTTAAGTTTGACCAACTCTATTAGAGATTACCATGCACAATTGCATATAATTATTCAACACTGCACATAAATATATCATGTAACTAATGAGTCGGAAATTGAACTGAACTCAAAAATGCATATGCCTAGGAATTAATTCATGGTTCAGTGTTCATATAACTTTATCTGCAAGTACATATGTATAACTTTCATTTATAATCGCCTCCATATAGGACTTATAGAATAGCAATCTACAACTGAATTCTGCAAAGCATGATTAACAAGTAACTGACAAATATAGACTGGACACATGGAAACTTCAGTAACACAACATGGTGATTCATTAGAGATATGCATTAGAGATAATATCTTCCAAATGCACATATTTTATAAGAATGTCATTATATGTCTCAAGCATTTCGATACACAAATAACAATCAAACAACAAATAGTTTTCCACAGAAAATAGAGGTCATACTTGCAGGCATATTTAGTGGCTCTAGATATACACGGAAATTTCTGTAATTCGTAAATACTCCCTTCGTTCCCAAATATAAGTCTTTTTAGAGATTTCAATATGGACTACATACAGACGTATATAGACATATTTTAGAGTGTAGATTCATTCATTTTGCTATGTATGTAGTCCATATTAGAATTTTTTTAAAGACTTATATTTAGGAACAGAGGGAGTATTTCTCAAATATCAGCAGGGCGTAACCATCAATGTTGAGCTTCCTTCAGTATGAGTCATTGACATGTAGAGTTAGAAAAGCAAGATAATACGGCATCCAAAAACATCTTACTCCTCGTGAAACCTTGCGGCAACATCCCATCCTGTCTGCTCCTTTCGCCATCGCCATCGAAATCGGTGCCTCAGCCACGGGCTTTGAACCGCCCCCACGGCGTGCCAGAAGACGCATCCGCAACCATAGCAGGACCTCAAACCCCCTTGTGCCACGCTAACAACAGTGTCGATGAAGAAGAAACCCATTGATGTTCTCAGCGGGGCGACCTGCTGCACGAACAAGACACACGATACTTTAGCAGCAGAAGAGGAACAACAACATATTACCTTGGCTGGCGACGGAGAGAAGCACGGGTCTCGCCGAGCATGTGCCCTTGAGGATGCCCATCAATGATCGCCGCCGCGCCCCCTAAAGCACCAACTCCGCACTAAATCAGTCACCCCTAGCCACTGCTCCACATCAAATCGGCAGGCCGCCAGGTGGCTGTGCTGCATGAGGGAGGCGGCGGAAGGCAGGCGGCCGGGGACGGTGCTACGTGAGGGCGGGGGCAGCTGATTAGGCGGGCGCCGAACCGTTGGGCGACAACGGCTGCTAGGAGAAGGGCAACACAGTAGCGGGACGTCCACAGAGGCACAGAGAAGGGGGGGGGGGGTCGGTTTCGTACCTTGAGGAGAAGACGACGCCGATGGATGATCTGTTGCTTGCTGCCGCTGCGTGCTTTCTTCGTTGCTAGACCACTGTCGATCCTCCTCTTTGCTTCCGTCTGTGCCGCTGCGTTTGCCCCGTCGTGCGGCGCTGCCGCCTATACGAGAGACAGGGAGAAATGACGGTTGATTCATGGTGAAAAAAGGAATGTAAATAGTGATAGGAATATAAAATTACACGATTTGGTGCGTAAGGGGAGTCCTTCTCATCTTTTAGGTGATTGAATGATAATGTGGATAATAAGGAATATAAATTACGTGATTGAATCTTTCTTCTTTTTTGTGTGGGGGAATTACGTGATTGAATCATCACTTGCCAAATCAGGAGATGGGAAAAATGGGTGGGGCGTGCGCTGGGGGAGACCTTCGATCGATGGGGTGGGGCGTACGAAGTGAAGAGAATAATTACCATACCTGGATTGATTTATTACTATAATTACCATATTTGAGATTTCTGAGTTTATAGTCTTACCATACATGGATTAATTGTGATTGATTACCATAAATACGTTGGGTATTGCCGGCCAGACGAGAAAAGAGGAAAACCGGTGGGAGGGGTGGTGGTGGGAGGTGGGACGAAGAAAAACCAGACGAAAAAAAGCCAGACAAAAAAAAAACCAGACGAAAGTGGTGGGACTATTCAACCAACTCGTCCATTAGGAGTAGAGATACACACAACTAATATATTCATATTGATCTCCTTTTTTAATAAAGATGGTGGAGATGTGGGATAAGCTCCTACCAGAGGGCCGCATACGAGCACTTCAAGAGGAGATTGCGGGATTTTTGCTTGACCAGGTCATAGATCCTAAAGGAGAATACCATTACACCTAATGCCTGCATGTAATGATCTGCAAATTGTAGTAGAAATTGTATGTACCAAATTGTATATATATATATATATGCATGGTCGTACGAGAAATTCTATATATGATATATGATTGGTCGCACGAGAAATTCTATTATATATGACGTACGTGTACAATATGTAGTATAGCAGTGGCACTTGACGACTGCAGTAGCGTAAAATATGTTTGAAATAATAAACAATTAAATGAAAAATACAAAACAAAAAGAAAAAATAAATAATAATTCATAAATCCTAAAACTCTAAACCCCTAAACCTCTAGTCCCGGTTGGTGTCACAAACCGGGACTAAACGTCCCTAGCCCCCGGCGCGGGCTCGTGCCATGTGATGGGCCTTTGGTTAGTCCCGGTTGAACCGGCACTAAAGCCTGATTCTGCACTAGCGAGAACTCAGCTGAATGAGATATAGTTTGATCTCATTCAGATGACATCAGGATGACATCATCATGTATTGATACTGGTATTGTACCTCCGTGATCGATAGCTTATGCCGCTTTCTCGATAGGCTGGTTTTCTTTCTATGTGCGTTTGTTTGGGTCGTTAATATGGGTCATTAGTGGGCCGAGCTGTGTGTCCAGCCTTGTCCGTGTCTCTTTTTTTTTGTGTATGTGTATTCAATCCAATTTGGAACAAAAAAATAGGCCTACAACCATCTATGAATTGGATGAGCATGTTACTAGTCCATTGCCATACGATTTTCCTATTTTTCTTGTAACTATGTATTAGCCAGTATATTACGCGCCCACTGCACCCAGTTTTTCTTTAAAAAATATTAAAAAGGTAGAAATATCATTTTTTGCACTGAACGCTTGTTGTAATTCCGGCGTGAGTGTTGTCTCTACATGCCGTGGATACTAACCTGACAATGGAAAAAAAATTGCTCGCAAGTCTACTTGTGTGTGGGATGTTGTGGATGGGGCGTCATGCTAAATCTTCCCTTTCTGTTTGTCAATTACTCGGGCTGCACAACGTCGCGACAAAAGGGCTGGCCACAAGCTGACGACTTTCATGCTCGGTCAACAATCACATGAAGATTTGCATGTGTGTGTTCATTAAGCCGAGGCATTTATAGTTGATTTTTCATTCAAGGCAATTTTTTTTAAAAAATTATATAGTAAAGAAATTTAAAAGAAACAAATGTAAACAAAAAATGATATAAGAAGAAAAGTTAGTTGCACGATGTTTGCTGGGCGACTATATCAAAACAAATTATTGTGTATGATCGACGAAGATACAACTATAAGCGTTCAACAGTGCGAAACTAGGATCAAATATATATATTCAAAAACATTATGTGTTTTCATGCGGGAAATACCGGAGATGGTTTGTGCGTTCTGAGAAATAAAACACAAAAAAGGGGCCAAAATGAAAAGAGCTTGTATGCACCCGCCGTCAAGGGAAATGATAGAAAACCCACCTATGTGATGCTAAGATAAAAATCGTCGACAACCCTCCCCCAACTCGGTTGCGGGCGCTTCATACCTCTTGCAGTTGCGCCTGAGTATGATGAGTTGCAGTTGTGCCCGGGTTGTGGCGGTTGCAACTATTACAAATAAAAACCTAAAATAAACATCCCACCATCGACACCCCCCCCCCACCACCACCACCACCACCGACAACCCTCCCTCAACAGGTTGCAGTCACTTTATATACCGCTAGCAGTTTGCGCTTGAGTAGTATGAGTTGCAGTTGCAGCCGGGTTGTGGTGGTTGCAACTACTACAAAAAAATACCTAAAAAAGCAGCCCACCGCCGACAACCCTCCCGACGATTCAGTTGCGGTCGCTTTATACCTCTTGCAGTTGCGCTTGAGTAGGATGACTTGTAGTTGCAGCGCGGTTTGCGGCGGTTGCAACTACTACAAAAAAAAAATCGCTCGCCGCCAATAACCCCCGACAACCCACCCCGCAACCCCGGTTGCAGTCACTTTATACCCTTTGCAGTTGCGCTTTAGTAGGATGAGTTTCAGTTGCATCCGGGTTGCGGAGGTTGCAACTACTAAAAACACCAAAAAAAACATCGCACCGTCGACAACCCTCCCTCGCCCCTGGTTGCGGTCGCTTTATACCCCTTGCAGTTGCCTTGAGTAGGATGAGTTACAGTTGCAGCCGGGTTGCAGCGGTTGCAATTACTACCAAAAAAGCCTAATAAAACATTTCACCGCCGACAACCCCCGACCCAGTTGCAGTCTCTTTATACCCCTTCTAGTTGCACTTGAGTAGCGCGAGTTGCAGTTGCAGTCGAGGCTGCGACAGCTGCAACTACTACAAAAAAACCCTTGAAAAAACTGCCCACCACTGACAACCCCCAACAACCCTCCCCTGACCCGGTTGCAGTCGCTTCATACCCCTTGCAGTTGCGCTTAAGTATGATGAGTTGCAGTTGTAGCCGGGTTGCAACTACTACAAAAAAAACCTAAACAAATATCCCACCCCCGAGAACCCTCCCTCAACCCGGTTATGGTTGCTTTATACCGATTGCAGTTGCGCTTGAGTAGGATGAGTTGCAATTGCAGCCTGGTTGCTGCGGGTGCAACTACTACATAAAAACCCCTAAAAATAGCCACCGCCAACAACCTTCCCCCGACCCCGGTTGCGGTCTCTTTATACCCCTTCTAGTTGCGCTCGAGTAGGATGATTTGCAGTTGCACCCAGGTTGCCACGGTTGCAACTACTAAAAAACCAAAAAAAACATCCCACTGCCGACAACCCTCCTCCGACCCCGGTTGCGGTCGCTTTATACCCTTGCAGTTGCGCTTGAATAGGATGAGTTGTCATTGTAGCCGGGGTTGCGACTATTGCAACTACTACAAAAATACCCTAGGAAAACATCCCGCTGTCGACACCCCCCTCTCGACCCTGGGTGCAGTCACTTTATACCCCTTGTGTTTGCGCTTGATTAGAATGAGTTGCAGTTGCAGCCGGGTTACAGTGGTTGCAACTACTACAAAAAAAATCCTAACAACATCCCGCCGTCGACAACCCCCAACCCCGGTTGCGGTCGCTTTATACCCCTTTGTAGTTGCGCTTTGTGTAGAATGAGTTGCAATTGCAGCCGGGTTTGCGGCGGGTGCAACTACTACAAAAAAAACTAAAAAAACAACCCGTCGCCGACAAGCCTCCCCCGACCCCGGTTGCGGTCGTTTTACACCCCTTGCAGTTGCGCTTGAGTAGGATGAGTTGCAGTTGCAGTCGGGGTGCAGTGGGTGCAACCACTACAAGAAAAACTGAAAAAATCATTCCGCCACCGACAACCCCTGACAAACACTACCCCGAGCCTGGTTGAGGTTGCTTTATACCCTTGCAGTTGCGCTTGAGTAGGGTGAGTTGCAATTGAAGTTAATTTGCGACGGGTGCAACTACAAACAACCCCCATCCCCCCTAAAAAAACCACCCACAACCGACAACCTTCCCCAACCCCGGTTGTCGTTGCTTTATACCCTTGCAGTTGCACTTGAGTAGGACGACTTGCAGTTGCAGTTAAGTTGCGGTGGTTGCAACTACAAACAACTGCCCCCCCCCCCCCCCCCCCCCCCCCCCCCCCCCCCCCCCCCCCCCTAAAAAACCACCCACCGTCGACAACCTCCGACAACCCTCATTGACCCTGGTTGTGGTCGTTTTATACCCCTTGCAGTTGCGGTTGAGTAGGACTAGTTGCAGTTGCAGTCAAGTTGCGATGGTTGCAACTACAAACAACCCCCACCCCCACCCCTAAGTAATAAACGCCCTTCCAGAAATAATAATAATGAAAGTAAAATTGTAACTATAAAATTAATTGGTTGAACATTAGAAAATTTATGTCATGGCTCTTTTTGATTGCGCATAATTTGACAACACGTGCAGTTACACAGAGAGGACAAGCTGTATGAATAATAGTAAAACTATAAAACAAATAAAAAATAATTAAAAAAGTCGGACCCTTTTGTATCACTCCATCTTTCTCTCGAACAGAAGAAAACATAAGAATATGAAAGAGAAAAGGGCGAAAAAAATCTGTTGTATTCAGAAAAAACAGCCTGGACAACAAAAAATCAACGGCAAAATGGTAAAGGGGTTCTGCACCTTTGAAGCGTCAAGTTCTTGTACAAAAAAATATAACAAATTTCCTGTAAAAAACAATTACACAAATTATACATGGTCAAACAAAACAAACACCTGCAAAAAAGCAAAAAAAAAAAAGAGGGGCAAAAAAGAAGCAGCAACAAAAGTGAAAAGGCATGTAGCAACGAATGTTACAAACATGCCTAGACTGACAACTAAAGAAGTATAGCCCATCAGCCGGACGCTTGCCAAACTACAAAGAGGAAAACACAAGGAAAATGGGCTGGACGCGTGTTGCTGCATAGGTTCAAAAATATCTAGTCGCTATGTACTAATCACGACATGTTTGATCTAATGGTTGACAATGTGAATGAGACCAAATTAAATGTCAGCTAGCTGAGTATAACAATCCTGTTTAAAAAACTTGCAATTACAATCCCATTTATAAAGTTGCAGTTACGAGCTCATTTGACAAACGTGCAGTTGTGATTCCAATTTGAAAACTTGCAGTTACGACCCGACTTAAAAACTTGCAGTTGCTACCCCATTTAGAAAACTTGCAACTACAATCCCATTTATATAAAATTGTAGCTGCGACCTCATTTAAAAAAACTTGTAGTTGCTACCACCAATTAAAAAACTTGCAATTACAACCTCGTTTATAAAATTGCAGTTGCGGCCTCATTTGAAGAACTTGAAGTTGCAATCCCAATTTGAAAAATTGCAGTTGCAAACCCATTTGGAAAACTTGCAATGACAACCCCATTTATAAAATTGCAGTAGCGACCTCATTTAAAAAACATGCTGATGCGATGCCAATTTGAAAACTTGCTGTTGTGATCCCATTTGAAAAACTTGCAATACAATCCCATTTAGAAAATTGCAGTTGTGACCTAAGTTCAATATCTTGCAATTACGATCCCCAATTTGAAAACTTGCACTTGCGACCCGACTTAAAAACTTGTAGTTGCCACCTGACTTTGCGATCCCAATTTGAAAACCTGCAGTGGCAACCCGACTTAAAAACTTGTAGTTGCCACCTGACTTTGCGATCCCAATTTCAAAACCTGCAGTGGCAACCCGACTTAAAAACTTGTAGTTGCGGCCCGACTTAAAAACTTGCAGTCGCAACCTCATTTGAAAACTTGAAATTAAGGCTTCGTTTATAAAACTACAATTGCACCCCGTTTGAAACTAGTACAGTATGTTGTTAGCCAAGAGAAACTAAATCTCATCTAACTACGAATTATATAATCTTGTCATCCAAAATTAGAAAATGGAAACTGACAAAATTTATTAAAGAAATAAAAAGACTAGAAAGCAAAAAAAAGGGAAAACATGGCAAATAAATAGATACAAGAAAAAAGAAAAGAAATGAACATACATTGTCTCCCCTCCGCGCTCTATCTTCTACTCTCACTTGCCGCAACCCAAAAAAAGGGAGAAGACAAATGTACAACAGCTACTCGTCTATCCAGTTTGTACCAAAAAATTAGAAAAGGCCGCGATAGGCTGCGAGCAACATTAAGGGACAACCAAAAAAGAGAAAAAAAAAGGGTCGAGATGGGCCGCGTGCAATGTTCTCAAAAAAATTGATTTGACAGCTGATGGTGTGAACGAGGCATAGTAAAAACTCACGCCGCTGCATGAAAAAAATAAAAAAAGAAGAACAAAAGAAAGAAAAATAATTAAAAATCAGGAATGAAGAACCAAAAATATAAAATGAAAATAAAATGGCATCCCAAGCGTCTCCCCGACCCCGTCAACCCTCTGTGTGGGCCGTCCGTACACAAGCAAAAAGCACCGGTGAGCCGCTTTTGAATGAATTGTTGCTTCTTGGATTCAACCGTTAGAGAGTTAATAATTGAGCCATAACAAGTTGTCGGTTTGCAAAACCAAAAAATGGACTCGCACACTTGTGTCTTGTGTCCCTGGTACAAACAGAAAATTGAAACAACAAAAAAGAAAAGGAAAAAGAAAACGAAGAAGAGACGCCGTGTTGCAACAAGAACAGAAAAAAGCGCACAGCCCCCCATCTCATGCTAGTATTGGGCCTGGTGACAGTACAAATAAATAAAACGGCCCATCCGTGGCTGGCCGAAGCCTTTGAAAAACACGACAAACAGCCAGGCGACGCACAACGCGACCACCTGCACGAATCTTGTTGTGTTTTTATCCAACGGCTGATGGCGTGAATGATGCCAAACTAAAACTCAGCTAGCGAGTTTTAGCAAAACCGTTATTTATTCCACAGGCCCTTCACTCCCTCAATGTTGCTTGCTCATATGGGGCAGATGCCAGTTGGAAGAAACACATAAAAGTACTCGAAGTACAGCACCAATAATACATCAACGGCAGGCACAGATCTCAGAGTAAAGAACAGCATTGATCCAATGAAGAGCGCATCCATCCATGCATGTGCACAGCGTTCCTAGGCTTCCATCTTGCGCTCTGGCGGTGGCGCTCAGACATGAGATCACCAGCAGTACTGTATGACTGATGCATGCCTCCACCTGCAATCTCCTCCGATGCACCGCCGGTGCACCTTCCGCCGCGGGTCAGTCCAACTCCTACGGAGGACGCGCCCATCAGCTCCTCGTCGGCGACGAGCCTGGCGAGCGCATCAGGAGCGAGGCACACCTCCAGCTCCATGCCTCCTCTCCCTCCGCCGTCCTCGTACACCGTGACCATCCCGTCCAGCTAGCTCCCGGCGCCGCTCCGGACGGCCACCGGCCTGCCCCACCCGAAGTCGTTGCCGTACACGTCGAACCGCGGCGAGCCCCTCATCACCACCACCCCAGGCTCCGTGCCGTAGTCGGCCGCGTACCGGAACCTGGGGTTTCGGGACCAAGACGCGAGCTCGGCCTTCAAGCCCGCCTCGTTGAACGAGGCGACGGCACGGTTCAGGAGCCACGCCGTCCGGCCCAGCCGGCCGTCGCCCAGGATCTCGCCGACGGGCGTCCTGGCGACTGTGCCTGCCACCGCGTTGCCCAGGTAGCCCTGCGGAATGCCCTTCATGCGTGTCCGGCATCCGATGGGGAGCGTGAGCTTCGTCTCCTGCTCCGCCGCGAGCCCCCTGGCTCGACACACCGCTCGCCATAGGTGCGCGAGCAGGGCCTGCAGAGACGAGATGGTGGCCGTGGCCGAGCCGGCCATCTCGGCATTGGCCTTCGCCTTCAGCTTCTTTATGGTCTCCGGGGAGAAAAGGATGGAGCATTCCTCCACCGGCGGGTACTCGAACCGCCTGGCCATGTCTTGCACCTTGGCGAAGTGCAGAGGGATCGGCACGGGGCAGCCGTCGTGGAACCACCTCTGGAGAGCAGGAGCAAGTTAAGATCTCGCAGCTCGGACTTGAACCTAGATTTTCTGGAGCTGGACAGGCACGATCTTTCGGATCTGGATGCGATCTTTACCGAGGAGGAAGTTTGGGATACGATTAAAGATCTGCCACCTGATCGTGCGCCTGGGCCAGAGGGGTTTATCGCTGCTTTCTGCCAGAAAGCTTGGCCCATTATCAAGAATGACCTGATGGCCGTGATAATGAAGCTGTATGTGGGGGATGGGAGGGGATTTGGCAAGTTGAATAGAGCGCATATTGTACTGATCCCGAAGAAACCGAACGCGGAGGTGGTGGGCGACTTTCGCCCGATAAGCTTGACCCACAGTGCTGCCAAACTATTCGCGAAGATGCTCGCCAATCGCGCAAGGCGTAGAATGTCAGAGACCGTGGCCATTAACCAATCTGCCTTCATTCGCGGAAGGCACCTCCATGATAATTTTCTTCTGGTTCGGCAAGTAGCTAGGAAGATTCACGCCCGTAAGGAGGCCGTAGTTTTTCTGAAACTTGATATCTCGAGAGCTTTTGATTCGATTGCTTGGCCATTCCTTTTTGAGGTAATGAGACACAAAGGCTTCGGGCGTAAATGGATGTCATGGATATCTATCCTGCTCAGGACGGCAACCACGAAAGTGATTGTTAACGGGATCCCAGGAAGAAGCTTCCAACATATGCAAGGGTTACGGCAGGGAGACCCTGTCTCTCCCCTTATGTTTGTCATCGCAATGGATGTTCTATCCAAGATCATGACTAAAGCTGCAGACACGGGCGTGACGAGCAGTATTTCTGGGGTCTCGGCGACACAGACTGTATATGTATATGCGGATGATGTGGCGATGTTTGTTAAGCCTTCTGAGGTGGATCTAAGGTTTGTTAGAGAGGCTTTACAGATGTTTGGAGATGCGTCGGGCCTTAAGGTAAACTATCACAAATCTTCAGCGGTGATGATCCATGCCGACGATTCTGACAGGGACCGGGTGGTGTCCTTGCTGCAATGCAACCTGGGAAGTTTTCCATGCAAGTATTTAGGGTTGCAGCTAGCGATTCACCAGCTAAGTCGTGCGGACTGGCTACCCATGGTGGACCGAGCAAAGCGCTGCGCCCCAGCGTGGCAAAGAGGTCTGCTCCAGAGATCTGGCCGCCTTGTGTTGGTCAAGTCGGTGGTTGCATCTAAACCAATCCACCACTTCATGATTGCGGAGGCACCAGCTGGGTGTTAGAGGAAATCGACCAATGGATGCAGGCGTTCTTTTGGGCAGGGAAGGACAAAGTTAATGGTGGGCAGTGCTTGGTGGCTTGGAACACAACATGTAGGCCCACGTGGCTTGGGGGACTGGGAGTGAGGAACCTGGAATTGCAAGGGCTAGCACTCCGAGTGAGATGGGAGTGGTTGAAGAGGACGGATCCGCAGAGACCATGGCAGGGGTTAGCCATGACAGAGGATAGACACGCCCGAGCAGTTTTTGGCAGTCTGGTTAAGATTGAGGTTGGAGAAGGCACCAAGGTGCTGTTCTGGAGGGACAGATGGATTCATGGCTTTGCGGCTGCTGATATTGCTCAGCTGATCCATGCTATGGTGGCCACACGAACAAGGAACAGGCGTACAGTCAGTGAGGGATTGGACAGTGGAAGATGGATGCAGGATGTGACTGGGGACCTCACCTTCGTTGGCCATATGCAGCTCGTGCACCTAAACTTGGCTATCAGTACGGTACAACGTGATCTAAGCAGACCGGACTGCTTTTCCTGGCCGGCTGACCCCTCGGGGAGGTACACTGCGAGATCCTCGTACCACCGACTCTATCTCGGAACCCAGCGGGTCTCCTACGCCTCATGCATCTGGAAGAGTTGGGCACTACTTAAGTGTAAGATTTTTGCATGGTTGGCGGTGCAACATCGTATTTGGACCTCGGACAAGAGAGCTAAGCATGGCCTACAAGATAGTCCTTCCGCTTGCTACATGTGTCTGCAGGAAGAGGACAATGGCGAACACATATTGGTCCAATGTGTGTACGCGAGGGAAGTCTGGCATGAGAGTCTTCAAGCCCTCAACTTGGATGTTACGAGGCCGACAGCGGACGATGGCCTACTAGATTGGTGGTTGGGTGTCAGGAAGGGTTGCGGCAGGGCTAACAAACGTGGATTTGACACCTTTGTGATTGTGGTGGCATGGGCTTTGTGGAAACAAAGGAACACTCGGGTTTTCAACAGAACGAGCCAACAGAGGACCCCACTTGAGTTGGTGGACGCGATTCTCCGGGAGATGCAAGAGTGGAGTTCGGCCGGGGTTGGCGGTGGTGGGTTGTCACGATTCGTGAGAGAGTAGGCTTAGTCTTATTAGGTGTGGGTTGTGTTCGGATGTTACCGAGAATGGATGTACGCATCTATTCTTAGGCATCTCTTGTAAATCACTTTGCTCTCTTCTATAAAAATATGTTACGCCTTTGACGTACTCTCAAAAAAAAAATCTCGCAGCTTTCCTTTTTTCATTTTTTGCGAAAATCACCACCACGTGGTTCATTAAACCATAACCACACCCTACATACGACACATTTTTTCTCGAAACCTGCGGAAGGTAACGAGAAACCATACTACGAACACCTCTTGTCCAATTTCGGTACGACATGCAATCCAACGACGTGATGCATTTTGGTTCGATCTTCAACGTCGTACAAGAATCGGATGAAAATCGCCATACATAGAGCATGCATGGTTGGGTATACCCTAAAACGCACTATGACATTTCGAATGTCTATCATAATAAGGTTTGCCCTACTTCGATGAGGGAGTGGCGATGATGACGGCGCGCCTTCCGCTCGCTTCAGTGCTTGTGGTCGTCGCTTGGTAGTCTGCGGACCTGGATGTAACTTTTTTTTTACTTTTGGTGTTCTTTGTACTATCTTGATAGTTGGTGAATACGCAAAAAAAAAGGTATGCGCCAAAAAATGTATCGTACAAATATATTGACGGTGGAGGTGCTTTGTATGTACCGTATAGATAGGAATCTAAATTTTATAAATAAGGAATTGAACCCAGACAGGTGAGTCTGGCTTACTTGCTATGCTTTATTTACCGTACAAATAAAAGCGTGTCATGCATCCATTTTCCTAAACAAGTAAGCCAGGCTCACTTTACAATTTTCCCCTTTTATTTTATTTAATTATTGCTGTACTTTACTTATTTTAGTTTATTACTATCTTCTTGCTTTTATTTATTATTTAGTTATTTATAATTATTTTATGTAGTTTTAATATACAATTAGCACAATAGCTTATAAGGATGTTCATGTAGTATATATTTCTGTCCACACATCTATATAATGCGTAGCGGTAGCAATTTATTTCGAGAAGAAGGTAAAATAAAGCAATGGAGTTACTTGTTGTGCCAAAAAAAATTAACAAGTTATATGAACAATTTTGTTAAATACAGGAACATATTTCATGGGCATAAGAAAATCTCCATAAAACTTTTTAACATAAATTGATTTTTGTTCATATCCATGGTTTAAAAACAAATTGTGTTAACTTGCATCACAACAAGTAAAATCCCTTCGAATTCCTATAGGTTAGAACATAAAATGTATGAATGAAAAATATCCATTAACTTAAGCATGCCCTCAACTTTCTTTAATGATCGGATATTATCTCCTTTTAGTTTTATGTGATTTTGCTAGAGTTTCATTTATGCCCAATTCACATAGAGTAGACCCTGTTATTGTGGGAATTCTTACTTCAACAGAGGGACTTATGTCACCACAAGCAGAAACTAAACTAGGTGCTGGATTTCACTCGAGTGTTAAAGATTATAAATTGACTTACTACACCCCCCTGCCCCTTGTATGATTCTAGAAAACATTTTTTGTGATAAAATAATTATTACGAGTTAGGTGGAGGTTTAATTGAGACACATGAACATTTTTTTGTCAAACATAAGCATGTTCGTTTTGCCTTATTATTTTTTAAACCTCTCTTGTATAAATTAAACCGTTTAAAAGTATTTTTATTTAACGGTTGAAGAAAAAGATGAGTAAAACTGCCAAACTTAATGGGTTGTAAATCCATAAAGGGCACGTAAATTGGTTAAGAAGGCAGACTTATATTAAGATTCCCCACTGCTGCCTCCCGTGGGAGTTTGGCTCGTGTCTCAGTCCCAGTGTGTTTGATCATCCTCTCAGACCAGCTACTGATCATCGCCTTGGTAAGCTATTGCCTCACCAACTAGCTAATCAGACGCAAGCCCCTCCTTGAGCGGATTTCTCTGGCCCCGACAGAGCCCGTAGCCTTGTCATTCATGTTTTCCATGGAATTATGGTTTCCCTTAATTCCATATTATATATATATATTGGCTTTTTACGGGTTCCAACAATCATCGATGATATCTTCTCAAAAGAAAAAAACGAACAACCGCGCCACTCACACTTGGCCGGCTGCCAATTTCATTTTTTGTTTCGCCCCAAATTTTGGGGTGCAGCAGGCCACACTTGGCCGATTGTCACATTTGCCACGAATTTTGGCCATGTGAAGCTCCAGACGGCACCCGATGATGGAGAGAGACGTGCAGCTAGGGATCGGCCAACGCACGTTTTGTGTGTGTGTGCGCGCGCGTGGGAGAGGGACCATTATCCTGGATCGATCTATCAATCAATGGATTGGCCATCGAGGGAGGCCCAGGCCACGTCGCCACGTCCACGAGCTCGCTGAATTCGTGGACGACAGCGTGTTCCCATCGACATCGATCCATCCATGCTTGCTCAGAAAGAAAGAAAGAAAAAATCGACAACGTTGTTACCCTATCCAGGTTGATCACGACACCCATTTTTATTTCTGACGTTTTTTGTACTATCTTAACAGTTGCAAAAAAGAAAAAAAGCTGCAGATGTTAGCTAGCTTAGCCATGCTCTCTCGACAACACCGCTCGTGTGATGGAGGAGGCCATGCCCATTGTCAAGTGCACACCGAGGCGTCATAAGAACGCAGCGGGGTCAACAATGTCAGTGCACACATCGACGAGATGACGACCGATCCCGGCCTACGCAGTGCCGGAACCCAACCACCGACCACCAATTAACCAGCGCTCGCCAAAGATTGCTGCCAACTGTTGATCCGCGCCGTCATCCCAAAATTTCTTCATCTGAGAAATGGACGCAAATTCGAAACTGTCATAATACGAGACAATATACATGTTTATATTGTACAAATGTGTCGTCCGGCCATCCTTCTACGCCCGTCGTCCCGTGCCTATGGTCCGTCTTCCCGTTCTGTTCGATATCTTCTTTATTGCACAAGCAGTTCTAGCCGTACATTGTTCATGTTCACCTTCTTCTTCCTCGGTCCACTTGTTCCACTATGAGCTTTCGGTACTCGTCTCCTTCACGACATCTATGTTATTCCTTTCAATCATTTCATCGTCCTCTTTCTCTACTCGTTTTATTTTTCTGCAAATAATTTGCTTTAGTTGATGTCAACTCATCGCTTCGTCACCGTCTTTTCCATTCGCAAACTCATGCCACTGTTTTTTCCATCAGAAATTTCACACCCTTTTTTTTGTAAATTTTTTATTTTCCTACAATATATGATGCCGCCTTTCAAATTTGCATGCTTCAATACGAATACCACTTTCATGTGGCACTGCCGACTTGGCCACATCGGAAAGAAACATATGGAAAGACTTCATAAAGATGGAGTTTTACCGTCTTTTGATTTCGAATCATTTGGCACATGCGAAGCTTGACTGATGGGGAAAATGATCAAGACGCCCTTCACGGGTCATTGTGAACGGGCGGGTGAATTATTCGAAATAATATATAGTGATGTATGTGTCCGATTAGCACACCGACACGCGGTGGATATTTACGTGCTAATGATGTATGATGGGCACAATTTTACTTAAATATTTATGTTCTCTTAAATGTTTTCACGTTTTCAACAAATGTTCAAAAATTTCAATAAATATTTCCATTTATTAGAAAAACACTCACAAATCTTAAAAATGCCGTAAAAAATCTCAAATTTTAAAAAAACTATATTAAAAGTTTAAAATAGGTAAATATTCATATTTTATGAAAATAAAATCAAAAGTCGCCTGAAAACCAATGAAAAGAAGAAAAAAAACTGGAAAGCTGCTCGCTACCCGAAGTGATCCTCTTATTACATGCCAGCCCTAATGGGCCGGTAAATGCGTCTTCCTGACATTTACACGCACAAAGCATCTATTCGGCGCTGTTAGCGACGATTAGAGAATCTGGCGCGTAGCGGGCCGGCCCAGTAACTCTCGTGTGCACTCACAGGAAGCGAACGTCAAGACAAAAAGTGGAAAAAAACATGTAATCCGTCAAATGGGAGAACTGGGTCTCGAACTTGCGATAACCACTAGACCGACCTCACAATCTGGAAAGTGCTCTATTTGAGCCTTATTCTAGTACAACAAATAACATAAACTATATACGTAGCATACATTATTTTCAAAAAATATGAAAAATGAAAAACCCTGAGGGCTGTTTGGATGGGAGCCCAGAGCTGCCCTGCCAATTATTTGGTCGTTGACCGATGGGTTGGTAGGTGTTTGGATCATAGCCAATTTTCTGGATCCCTACCAATTATTTGGTCACCCTTTCAGATTCTGCAGCAACCTGTGGGCGAGTCCCTGGCGGCCAAATACATCGCCAAAATTTTGGCAAGCCCTCATTTTGGTAGGGCTGGCATGGGCACCAACCAAACAGCCCCTGAATTCAAATATGTTCACAGTTTTTCAAAATAAATATCAAAAATTTTAATATAGTTCATGAATTTGAAAAAAAAAATCTTAGATTTTAAAAAAATGTTCATCAAATCTAAAAATCTAAAAAAGTTCATAGAATTTGACAAAAGTTTCATCAAATTTGAATTTATTTTGTCGAATCTCAAAAAATTTGAAAAAAGTTCATTGAATCTAAAAAAATCATTGATTTCGAAAAAAGCTCAATGGATTTGAAAAAAAGTTCATTGATTTTGAAAAGTTAAGTGGATTTGAAAAAAAGTTAATCAGTTTTTAAGAAAAGCTCATCAAATTTGTATAAAGTTTATCAAAATTGAAAAAAGTTCAACAAATTGGAAAAATTTCATCAATTTTGAAAAAAAGTTCAACAGATTTGGAAAATAGTTCATTAAATTTAAAAAGAAAAGGAAAAATAGAAAATGAAAAAGGAAAAAGAAAAAGGAAAGAATAAAAGACGGAAACGTTGATAAGGGAAAAGTATACAAGATCCGGCTGCGTGGTGGGTTGGTTACCTTAGCGGCTTTGATTCTCCACGAGCGCGCTGTTTTGTGCTTTTTAAAAAGCAGAAAAGAGAAAGGGTAGATGGGCCGGCCCAGCAAGGAGGGTGTGTGTGCGCCCGTTTGCAAAATACATGCTAGGAATCACCACCGGTAGGACTTCCCGTGTTTTCCTACTCGCGTGTAACACGGCAGATGTTCGCCAAACATGCATACACGCGCCCTCTTGGTCCGGCACAATGCAGGGTGCCCCCCTCTCATTCTTTTTTCCCTACATCTCTTCCCCTTTTTTTCTTTTATGTCTTTTCCATTCTCTTCTACTTATGAGTTCATGAACATTTTTTTTTCAACTTCCATTGTTGTGTAAACTATTTCCGCAGAAAAATGTATAAATTGGCTTAATACCGGTGGGCTTTGTACCATGCGGCTTATGCATTTTCCCTAAAAACAGGGCTCAAAACCACGGGCAAGGGGCCAATTTTGCCACGGAACCGACCAAATCAACGAACCAACAAAGAAAACTACTCAAGGCCGGGATATGAACCGGCCCACTGAACTAGTGCGCGGTCCGCCTTTTCCCTTGCTATTACACGCTACGGGAGGACTCACCGACGGTTTCAAGGGTGCGCCAAATTTAGAAAAGCAATTTGCATATTCTTCCGCAAAAAACACAAAATATTTTCCTTTTCATGTATACTTTTATTACAGAAATGCATGCGTTTCCCCAATAAAATGGAATAAGAGGTGGGGTAAAAAGAAAGCAAACAAGAACAGGAAAGGTAAATAAACGAAAAGAAACAGATAGTTAAACAAAAAAGGAAAGTTGAGAATACGATATGCTTTCTGAATTCCATGGGCAAAATTCATCCATCCGACCTTCCATCCCGTCATCCATCCATCCCAGCGCGCTTGCCGACAGAGAAATTCTGCAGCGCCTTGGCGGCCAGTTATCCAGCTTCGCCACAGGGCCAGGAGAATCGCCTGGCTGGTGTTTCTCCAGTCGGATTCGGCGATCTGAAGCAAGCAAGCAGGCATCAGGATCTGTCGTTTACGGATCCTGACGTCGGCCATGTCGACGAGCTCACCGGGATCCGTCGTGTACTGAGACGGATCGACTTGGACGCAATGGCAGGAGCCAACCACCAGCAAATCAGCGCCGGTGCCCCACCTCCCGGCCATCGCTCGCGAAAGATCGCTGGGCCACTCCCGGCCTGGTAGACGAACCAGAATCAGCAAGCCGCCGAAAATTTTGCGCTGTTGAGGTTGCAACCACGAACAAGCAACAAAGGAAAAAAAAAGTATGATGCGATCCATCCATGGCGGAACAGTTTCGCTTTGCAGCAGCAGTAATATTGCGGTGGAGAATCCATCTCCCTTGCCTGGCATCCATGGCGCCCAAGTTGTTCAGCTTAGCTAATAGCTATCACCTTGCCGGTAGCGCTACGTGCAGAGTCGAAAGAAGCAGCCGGCTGAATGTTGTTTCAGACTGAAGAAACCGGTGGTGGACTGCTGCCTGAACGAAGACGGATTTTCTTATCTTGGGCCACGAACTGCAGTCCTTGCGTTGGCTGGTTAATTTGGTGATGGGCCCATGGGGGCGGCCATGCGTACTGGATTAATCAATTGCCCTGGGATGGGAGCGGCGGCAGCGAAATGCAACATCATGTGCGTATACTGATGGTGATGGAGTGGGCACACACGCCATGTCGACCAAGTTGACCGAATTCGTCGTCTACAGATCGATCTCGACGCCGGGACAGGACCGATCGCCGTCGGTGCCCCACCCCTGTCCATGCTCGTGAAAGATTGCCGGCCCCTTCTCGTCATGGAGGAGACAGAATCACCCATGGCAATGAAGGCGGTGCGTACGGTGGATCCAGGCGCCGACGAAATCGGCAACTTTGTTAATTATTCACGTCCGCGCCAAAATCATGTTGATGATGGTGAAGAAATTGTTTTACCAGCAGTAATTGTTCCGTACATTACATATGTGGCGCCAGCGGCTGCCAGCAATGGCGAAGGGGAATCGGCGAGGGAATCGGCGAGCTAGCTGGCTGGCTACTGGTGGCTGGAGGCGGCGGGGCGGCGCGCGGGCTGGAGGCGGTTGACGAGGGCGAGGGCGATGCCGGCGGCCTGCTTCACGGCGACGACCCGGCGCCTCACGTCCTCCCGGGGCGCGCCGCCGGCGTAGGTGGCGAGGGAGTCGAGGCACGTCTCGGCGTCCGTGAGCGCGGCGCTGGCCCAGGTCTGCACGTTGCTGAGGCACCACGCGAAGCGCGGGGACGAGGCGCGCCCCACCCGCCCGCCCAGCTCCGCCGCCGACTGCTTCAGCAGGTCCGCCGCGTCGCGCACCGTCTCGGCGCAGTCCCCCATGGCGCCCTTCCCCTTGGATGACGCGTAGGAGGAGGGGGACCCGATGTAGGCGGAGCAGTTGCGCGCGGCGTCGGCGGCGGCCGCGAGCGCGGCCTGCGCGAGCCGGCGCGGGCTGAGGCCCACGGCGGGCGCGCGCGGCACCAGGCTCCGCTCGCACGCGCGCGGGTAGCTCGTGGACCGGCAGCACCGGCGCACGTAGCCCTCCGCCTCTCCCGTGCTCACCTTGGGGGGGCTCGACGCCGACGCGGCGCTGGCCAGGAGGAGGCAGAGGAAGCAGGGGAGCACGACGAGGTGGCGCCGGCTCATCTTGGCTTCGTCGCTGAGAGGAGAGGATTCTTTGCTTGTGTGCGCGTGGACTGTGGAGTTGTGAGGGGAAAGGTGATGGCGTGGTGGTGTGGTCAGAGTCAAAGTCGACGGGGCGGAGTGGCAAGGGCAGAGGAGGGAATATATAAGATTTGTTAGGCAGAGCAGCTCGGCCGTGGAGTGGCGAGTGACCAGACCAGCCGTGGCCTTGCACATTCAGCGGTCGTCACACCTTCTTCTTTTACTCGCCACGGCTTCTTCTTCTTCTTCTTGGGTCTTTCTTTGGAAAAGGAAAATGTTAGGCAAAGTCGGGCGTGCCCGGCTTCTTCTTACTGGGAGGTGACGATGATAAATTTGTAGACACTACGTAGACTCAATATATTGTATCTCATGTGTTGTGTCTAAAAATATCCAGAAATTCTAGAATTGTTTTACGATACTTTTGTATTTACTGCGCAACTCATCGAGTGTAGTAAATGGGCCTGGGTCAGACTTGAATTACCGGAAGCCACAACCGTCGTGTTTCAAACCTTTTTTTTTTTTTTTTTACCTACACTACACGCCTTGGTTGATAGCCCTGGTTGGTCCGGGACGACAAGGTTCCAGCTTCCCAGCGATCTTTCACGAGCATGTCCGGGGGGGGTGGGGGAAACGACGCCATCTGTAGACGACGAACTCGGTGAAGTCGTCGACATGGCGTGTGCTTGTGTGCGCCCACTCCATCGCCATCAGTAGAATGTACTTATATGATGCCAGTCGACAGTGATTGCAATTGGTAGATTTTACTGCGTGACATTCCCCTCTCCGAGCACGCACGCACGCATGGTTGTGGTAGCTAACCAACAGAATGACCGCAACTGGTAGCTCAAGGTACTGGAACGCAGTAACGGTTTGCTGCACGCACGGATTTATTACTGCTGCTGCAAGCAGAGCGGAGCTATTTGGCCATGGCCTTTTTGTTGCTTGTTCGTGACTGCAACCTGAACAACAGAATTTTCGGCGCATGGATCCACGGAGCCACCTGAACAACAGAATCTTCGGCGCACGAACTGCCTTCTTATTGCTAACTGTTTATAGTTTGTCGTGGGCAGGTGGGCTGAGTGCGTGCACTGTCCTATTCCTCTGTTACCAATCACGCGAAGCGAGCACACAGCAGTATCTCACTGCCTTGCGCCAGTATCTCGCTGGTTGCTCGTTCGAGATAGGGATCCCAGCGTAACTTCGCCGTTGGATAAGAAATGGACAGCCCAGATCAGGAACTGTAGAACCGGGCACGGTATAAATGCATCATGCACGGTGGACGGATGCTGTAGCACGGGCACTGTGGATGAGTCGCCGTTGCTGTTCACCAGTGACTCTGGATCTCAGTCTCAGGCCGACACACACGCCATCCTCGTTGGGCAGTCGGTTGATCGGCCGAGAATGATGATGGGCACGAGACAGAGCGCTCGTCCACACGGCCGGTGGTAGATGAGCAGAATCAGTGTGGCCCATGCAAGAAAGTAAAGTTTCCTTTTCTTTTCGCATGAACTTGATCTGGTAAAAAAACATGTATTTAAATAAGATTATTCTGTATTTTTTTCTTAACAAATTATTAATGTGACGAAAAATGTGTTCACACATTTAGAAAAATGTTCATCTTATTAAAAAAGTTTCAACATATTTTCTAAAAATGTGTGTACAATTTTTTTAATGTGTTCACATCTTAAAAAATGTTCATGCAGCTCTTACCAAGAGTTAACGCATTTAAATAAATATTGGCGTATTTTATAAAACAAATGTAATTAAAAAATTGTTCATATATTACATCAAAATTTTCATGTAATTTCAAAAGTGTCCATGTCTTTTAGAAAAATGTTCACGCATTTGAAGAAATCAAGTGATACATAAAAATGTTTTTCTAGAAAGTGAGAATTTTTTTTTAAAAATGAACATAAATAAAAAACAACAAAAGAATCTACAGCCTTGAAGATTTGACTTTGGTGGTTGCATACCTCACGATAATTCAGGATCGAGTCGTAGGAGTCGGTCAATCTCGCACTTGTTATTGGAAAAAGAGTATGATTTCTTCCATGCCAATCTTCCGCAAAGACTCATTTTGTTGTGGGGAGATGTGGAAAGAGAAGTGGAAGAGGAGACCTTACCATGATTATATATAGAGATATGAGAGATGATCCTGTATATGTAGACCTGAAAATTAACCATTGGGAAAGTAGTAGTGGGAGATGTAGCTGTTTTTCTTCCGAATGGTAGTCATTGGATATTGTTAAAAATATAAAATAAGAGAAATATTTTAGGGGAACCATTGAAATCAGTCATACCTTATAGGGCATAAATCCATATTTACCATATAAGTTGTATGAACAAAAGGAGGCCTACTGGGAACAAGAAGAACTAGGGCAAAGATACTCCACTTTTCACGAAAGACATGGATTCACCAAAGATTTATTGGAGAAAATACTAAATTTATTTGCTCAAAAGAAGGAAGGTTGGCTATCCTCTATAACACTAAGCTCCCTAATTTTAAAGAGCCCAAATTCAATTGAGATCTCCAATTAGAATTAGGTCACCCGATTTTGACCCGGTCAACAATTTCGCAAAACTCTCTCATTCAATTCTTTTATACCATACACTATGCTTTCTAATTTTTAAGGCCTCACAATTAATTGAGGTATTCAATTTAGAATTGTGTCATCTGATTTTGACCGGGTCAACAATTTCTCAAGCTCACCCATTCAATTCTTTTAGTTCACTATGTTCCCTAATTTTGAAGCTCTTTCATTTAATTGTGGTATTCAATTTTGGATTTGGTTTACGATTTTGACCGGGCCAATAATTTTTCAAATCAATCAGTAGCAACCGGCCTATAAAAATGTATCAATCCCACGCACCCTCCCACCACCTAGAAGAAAAAGTGCCACCGTGTGATATTGTAGCACCAATATAGTATACGGAACCATCGACACAAAAATTTCTCCACATAAATATAGATTGGTTAGCGGATAACACAGAATCACACCACGAAAGGCCCACCAAATCAATGCATTATAAATAAAATAAAACACACTCTATCATCTCTCCCGCCCACCAAACTAAATATTCCATCAGTTCCAAAATATAAGGGGTATTAGTTTTTTAGAAAGCCAAATTCTTTAACTTTGATCAAGTTCAGAGCAAAAATATTGACATCCACAATATTAAGCAAAAAGTATGGGAATTCATTTCATGATGAATCTAAAAATACCGATATGATATTATGGATTTGATATATTTCTCTACATCTGACCAAACTTAAAAAGGTTTGCCTTTTCAAAAAAGTAATACACCTCATATTTTGAAACAGAGTGATTTTTTTAAGAAACCCAACAACACCAACGGCGCAGCAAAGCGCGCCCAATCCTTCTAGTAAGAATGATTTCTGGTACTTAGTCTTTTCTAGGACCATTTCAACAACATGCTTGGAGGTGGATGGGGAAAAATATCTCAAAAGGCATTCTTCATGTGCTTTTAGAGGATCTAAATCCAATTCATCCTTTCTCTTCGACCACTTTTAGGGGTCCTTGTCTTTTAGATACATGGGAGAAATCTTAGTGGAACTGTTGGAAGTTGCCCTTTAACTGGTTGGTCTTTCGTGGTCACCAACATTTTCTTAGTTAGAGGCGATGATGGCGGTCGTTAATAGTGTACCTTAGTGTGGCACACGAGACCATTGCCACGCCTTTGTGTTTTTGTCTCTGACATTCATCTCCGCTATGGCGGTTAAGAGTAATCATGTACACGAGTAAGTGGTGGTCTTGAGGGTGTTGCTTGTTGCGATGCAAGGTACAAGAACGGCGGCGACACCTCTCCCCGCTTTAACGGCAACTTGAGATGGATCTTGGGTCGCAGGAGGACCAGGGCCTCCCCGGTCGACGTGTCACATCGACATGAGCTGCGTTGCAGGCCAGGCGTCAACTCCTGAAGCGACAAAGCTTTGATGGGAGAATGCACTTAGTTGCTTCTTCTTCGTGGATCTTCCATAAAGGTGGTCGAGGACGGCGGTGCCGAGGAGGGTGGGCATAGAAGATTTCAAGGGCTTCTTTGTAATTTTTGTGTTTTTTTTTCTGGTCTTGCTCTTGGACACTCGTACCTTCTCCACGTTTCCAGAAAAATCTTGCGTAGGTATGCTTATTTGTGCTGTTTTCTTGCAACAAAAAAAAATAGCTGCATGTGCTGCGCTAGTCTTGCTTGTCAGATACTTACAAATGAGGTAATAGCACCGCAGGTCCTAGAACTTGTCCTACATGTGATGGTTTAGTCCTGAAACTTGTAAAAGTGGACTGATCAGTCCTACAACTTGCAATGGATGTGCAAGTTTAGTCCTGGGCCACTCACACGCAGCCAAGTGGCGCCAGCGTGGCGAAGACAGCCAGCTCTGTACTTTTTGCAGATACCCCCTGCCTTTTGTTTTAATCAATCCGTGCTACACCCCACCTTAGTTAATTTTTGTGTTGGATCTGTTCGTTCTACTCCCTTCTCTGTTCCCAGCATCCATCAGGTTTGCATGACTGAAAAGCAGGGGAGATGAGCAGAGCGCCATGTGCCAAACAACACCTTCTCATCGTCTTGTAAAGCCAACAGCAAGGGCTTACAAATCTTCTAGGATTATTATGACTCTGTATGTAGTGAAGGAAGAATGATTTCAGATATCTTGGCACATCCGGCGAGCTCCAGTAAGCAGGCGCCGGGATATTTTTGTGGACTTGAAGCAAGCCGAATGAGATGAGAGCAGCATTGCTTTGCTGAGAAGAACAAGCACACCATTTCACCTCGTGCATACATGTGGAGGAGCAGCATTCCTTTGCTGGAAATTGCATCAGCAAACGAAATGTGTGAGTATTACCACTTGGCACGGTTCTGCCAGCCAGGGCCAGAATAAACTTGCCATATTACTAATACCGAATGAACAAAATACTAACCATCCAGTGCACACACGGTGCCGAGGTGAAAAAGAACTGGCCTCACTTGATGTACTTGATCATCACGGAAATTAAATTCTGGGCGATGTACCAAAGCGATCACATACGTACCAAGCTGCAGGCTACCCTTCTGCTAGGCTAACCAACGTGTCACTCTGCTTCTTCTTCCTTGGCATGGCTCCAGCAAGCATATTGCATCTCTGTAGATCTGCGTAAATCGTACTCCATGGGCTTGTTGCAAAGTCAATTCATCACCCTCCTCGGCAGCCAATTCTGTAATATTTTGAAGTCAGTTTATCCATAGCTATCTTTCTCGATGACCAAATGATCATCACTTTACTCAACCCTCGCCTTCTGGATGACTGAATGAATGATCATCAATTTAATCGATCCTTGTAGTACTTGCATGCAGCAGTGGCCAGCGCCAAGCAGCAGCCAGCAAGCACGCACACATACACAACAACCACGCATCCATGGCGGCAACAAGCACACACAGCCAGCACACCCAGCCCGCACACCCGCATCACGGCCACGGGCGGCAGGCGCCGGCGACAGAGGCGAGGCGAGTCCAGACGGCGGTCAGCTGTCAGCGGCGGCATAGGCAAGGCGAGTCAAACGGCGTCACGGCGATGAGCGACTTCAGCCGTTAGCAGCAGCAGCGACTAGCGACTCCAGGCGGCGACGACGACGAGCGACTCCAGGCGGCGGCGGAACAGAGCAGGGAGTAAGACGAACAGATCCAACACAAAAATTAGGGTCAGTCCAGGTCTCAGTCGACTTAGACTTCGCTGATGTCATCTGTTTATTTTTTTATTTTTCTAGAACATGTTATCCCTTTGTTGTTTATTGTCCAGCCCATATCCTTGTTGCTTGTTGCTTTTTGCTTTTTGAGCTGGCCAAGTCTTTGTGCGTATTAGCGTTGGGCCAGCGAGTTTGTGCAACAGTTTTCTCCGGCTGCGGCTCATCGACTGTGTGATGCACCAGTCGGGTATATTAGCTGTTGTAGATATCCCTAAAAAAACTGTTGTACGTGTAATTTTCTTAACACCTGGTTTCTATCTGTTTTGTCTGGTTTTTCTTTTCAATTTTTTTGTTTCCATTCTCTACTTACATTTTTATTTTTATTTTTATTTGTTATGATTCTATAAAATGTAAAAATTGATGTCAATTTAGAAAAATGTGTTCGTGTATTTTTATAAATATCCATCATGTATTTGAAAATAATAATATCACGCAACCAGAAAAATTTCAATATTATTTAAAAATATTTCTTGTGCAATTAGAAAATGTTGGGTTTTAGCTAATATTTTCTTCCTTGGGTTGGGTTAGGCCGAGCATTGTTTTACTCGTCTATTTGTATTTTCACTATCATCCAAAAATTGACAATGGTTGTGGTGAATCGGCTGAGGTAAGATTAGCTCTTCGTGCAGCTTGTGCTTGTTGGTGTTGTGTTCTTTTTTTTTAAGTCTTATTTTCTTTTTCCTTTTATTTCTCCCGTTCCTTAAAAATAGAAATGATGGGCATGTCATTGCGCATGGTCGACAAACATGTGACAGACACGTGTATAATCATTGGCATTATTTGTTTAAAAGGAAAAACTCGTAAGTTGCACATTGGCGGTGGACGTGCAATTGCGCATGGCCGAAGAACATGCAACTATGTACGGCCGACGTGTGCGCAAATCAAGTGGCATTATTTTTTAAAAAAATTCCAAGACATCACTATTTAAAAAATGAAAATAACACAAATCCAAAAATCAAAAATAAAAATAGAAAGAAAAAACAAAAAGTAGAAAAACAAAAAAAATCAAAAAATAAACCCACATACCGGGCCGCCCAAGCACCTAGCTCCGTGCGCACCCTAGTTATGCCCGGCTGGTGTCGCTTGGAATTGCACGTGGACTACAACATATGCGGTTGCACATGGGGCTACGTGCAACTGGGTGGCACATTTGAAAATAAAAACACCACTATTTTGGAAAAGATAAAAATCTACAAACATAAAAATAAAAAAACCACTATGTTCGGTCGGGTGCGGCACTTGCAGTTGCGGGGCTGTTGTCGGGCTTGCAACTGGCCCGCGCCCTCTCCCGGCGCCCCCTCCGAACAACAAAAAAGTCCAGCTGTGGTCGGGTTAGAAAACATGCAGTTGCGGTCGGGTGCGGCACTTGCTGTTGTGGGGCTGTTGTCGGGCTTGCAACTGGCCCGCCCCCTCTCCCGGCACCACCTCCGACAAAACAAAAGTCGAGTTGCAACCATGTTGGGGGACATGCAGTTGCGGTCGGGTGCGGCACTTGCAGTTGCGGGGCTGTTGTCGAGCTTGCAACTGGCCCGCCCCCTCTCCCGGCGTCCCCTCCGATTTTAATAAAAACAAAAGTCGAGTTGCAACCATGTTGGGGGGACATGAAGTTGCTGGCTGTTGTCGGGCTGCAACTGGCCGCCACTTCTCCGGCGCCCCCTCGCACAAAACAAAAAAGTCCAGTTGCGGGTCGGAGTAGAATGGTATCGTTGCGGTTGCGGTCGGGGCGGCACTTGCAGGTGCGGGGCTGTTATCGGGCTGCACTGGCTTGCGCCCTATCCTGGCCCCCCCTCCGACAGAACAA
The DNA here is from genome assembly GCA_011799875.1 of Thinopyrum elongatum. Classification (NCBI taxonomy): domain Eukaryota; kingdom Viridiplantae; phylum Streptophyta; class Magnoliopsida; order Poales; family Poaceae; genus Thinopyrum; species Thinopyrum elongatum. The sequence continues at coordinate 41,231,785 of CM022298.1, read as the reverse complement.
AAAAGTTCAGTTGCGGTCGGTTGCGGCACTTGCTGTTGCGGGGCTGTTGTCGGGCTTGGAACTGGCCCGCCTCCTCTCCCGGAGCCACCTCCGACAAAACAAAAGTCGAGTTGCAACCATGTTGGGGGCAAAGCAGTTGCGGTGGGTACGGCACTTGCAGTTGCGGGGCTGTTGTCGGGCTTGCAACTGGCCCGCCCCCTCTCCCAGCGGCCCTTTCGACAAAACAAAAGTCGAGTTGAACCATGTTGGGGGACATGCAGTTGCGGTCTGGTGCGGCACTTGCAGTTGCGGGGTGTTGTGGGCTTGCAACTGGCCCGCCCCCTCTCCCCGGCGCCCCATCCGACAAAACAAAAGTTGAGTTGCAAACATGTTGGGGGGACATGCAGTTGCGGTCGGGTGCGGCACTTGCAGTTGCGGGGCTATTGTCGGGCTTGAAACCGGCCCGCCTCCTCTCCCGGCGCCCCCTCCGACAAAACAAAAGTCGAGTTACAACCATGTTGGGGGACATGAAGTAGCGTGGCTGTTGTCGGGCTTGCAACTGGCCCGCCACTTCTCCCGGCGCCCCCCCCCGACAAACAAAAAGTCAAGTTTGAGGTCGGGTTAGAAGACATGCAGTTGCGGTCGAGTGCGGCACTTGCAGTTGCGGGGCTGTTGTCGGACGTGCAACTGGCCTGCGCCCTCTCCCGGCGCCCCCTCCTACAGAACAAAAAAGTCCAGTTGCGGTTGGGTTAGAAGACATGCAGTTGCGGTCGGGTGCGGCACTTGCAGTTGCGGGGCTGTTGTCGAGCGTGCAACTGGCCCGCGCCCTCTCCGGGCGCTCCCTCCGACAGAATAAAAAAGTCCAGATGCAACCATGTTGGGGGATTTGCAGTTGCGGTAGGGTGCGGAACTGGCAGTTGCGGGGCTGTTGTCGGGCTTGCAACTGGTCCGCGCCCTCTCCCGGTGCTCCTCCGGCAAAACAAAAGTTGAGTTGCAACCATGTGTGGGGATTTGCAGTTGCGGTCGGGTGCGGCACTTGCAGTTGCGGGGCTATTGTCGGGCTTGCAACTGGAATAAGAAAGGAAAAAAGGTTTGAAAACACCCATAAAAAAGGAAAAGGAAAAAGAAAAGCGAGAGAAAAGGTGGAAATACAAAATGTAAAAAGAAATTCAAACATGACAAGGAACATAGACGAAAGAATCATTTAAAACACTTACAAGTAAATAAAAAATTAAAAAAGATACAAAATAGCTGCCCTCGGTAGTTCTCAACCGCTTCCCCACCCCTCTTCGGGCGGCTTGTTTGAAAAATTAAGCCCAAAACTAAACAAAAAAGAAACCTCTCAAGCCCAGCCCGTAGCGCATATTTGGCCGACATGAGAGAAAATAAACAACAAAAGATAAGGAAATTGGCCCATCGCGCACCTAAGCAATCGATTTCAATATAAGACAGACATAGCTGCATAGATCTTGAAGCAACAACGATCTAACGGCCAGGGAGTCGACTGAGTTTTAACAGTCCTGTATGAAAAATAAAAAATAAATAAAAATAATGGTAGAAAAAAAAAGTCAAGGTCTATGAACTAAAGTGCTTGGTACTGCTACTAACTGAGAACAAAAAAACACACACAAGTGACTTCACTCTATCTGTTCGTTCCCTTCCTGTAGGAAAAAAGAAAAAAGAAAAAAGAAACTGACCTAAACCTTGTAAAACAACTGGCAAAATAAAGCCCAACACACAAAGAAAAGAACCACCGCCCAGCCCACCACCTGAAGCCTGCCCCGACAGAAAAAACAAAGACAAAAAAACAGGCCCACCCAGTTCGTTCCCTATGTGGGCTGATTTACAGGAAACAACAGGGCTGCACGGATCCTAAAGCAACACAAAGATCTAAGGGTCAACAAATCGACTGAGACTTCACTAAAAATCAGTCGACTGATTTTTAGCAGTCCCCCAAAAATTAACTAAGGTGGGGTGTAGTGCGGGTTGATTAAAACAAAAGGCAAGGAGGTATCTGCAAAAAGTACAGAGCTGGCCGTCTCCGCCACGCTGGCACCACTTGGCTGCGTGTGAGTGGTCCAGGACTAAACTTGCACATCCATTGCAAGTTGTAAGACCGATCAGTCAACTTTTACAAGTTGTAGGACTAAACCATCCCTTGTAGAACAAGTTCCAAGACCTGCGTGCTATTACCTCCTTACAAATCATCACATGCCCCAAAGCCACACGATCAAGCAGAGACTAGTCTGTCTGCTGCTCCGGTGATCAAAATGGAAGGCGACGGTGCCCAGATCTTGTCCCGGCGCATGGTCAAGCCGGAGCACCACGCGAGCTCGCGGCCGCCGGAGCCTGAGACCGTTAATCTCACGCCATGGGACCTGCCGCGGATCACCGTGGAGTACCTGCAGAAAGGCGTCGTCCTGCACGAGCCTCCGGCCGGTGGCGCGCACGCCGTCGAACACCTCGCGTCGTCCTTCGCGCGCGTTCTGGCTCACTTCTACCCGCTCGCCGGCCGCTTTGTCGTCGCGCCGGTACCCAGCGTCGACCCTCGGCCGGGCCTCACCATCTCGCTCCGCTGCGGCGACCAAGGAGCAGAGTTCGTCCACGCCGTGGCGCCCGGGGTCGCCGTCGCCGACATCTCCGGCCCGCGGCGCGTCATCCCGCGCGTGGTCTGGTCCTTCTTTCCTCTCAACGGGATGCTCGGCGCGGACGCCGCCGTCGATCCCAGCCTGCCGCTCCTGGCCGCGCAGGTCACCGAGCTCGCCGACGGCGTCTTCGTCGCCATGTCGCTCAACCACTGCGCGGCCGACGGGGAAACGCTGTGGGGCCTTTTCAACGCGTGGTCGGAGATCAGCCGAAGCGGCGGCGCCGCCAGCGAAGATATCCCCAGGGTGCCCAAGAGGTGGTTCCTCGACGGGTGCCCCGTGCCGATCCCTCTCCCCTTCGCAAAGGTGGAGGACATGGCCAGGCCGTTCGAGCGCCCGCCGCTGCAGGAGTGCTCGCTTCGTTTCTCCCCCGAGAGCGTGAAGAAGCTGACGGCGAAAGCGAACGCCGAGACGATGGCCGCGGGTGGCACCGCCACCATCTCCTCGCTCCAGGCCGTGGCCGCGCACATCTGGCGTGCCGTGTGCCGGGCCCGGGGGCTCGCGCCGGACCAGGAGACGACGTGCTCGCTCGCCGTCGGATGCCGGACACTCGTGAAGGGCGTGCCGCAGGGCTACGTGGGCAACGCGGCCGCGGGCGCCGTCGGCAGGGCCGACGCCGACGAGATCCTGGGCGACGGGCGGCTGGGCCGGGCTGCCTGGCTCCTGAACCGGGCCGTGGCCGCGGTGGACGAGGCGAGCGTGAGGGCCGAGCTCGCGGCGTGGCCTGCGAACCCCAGCTTCAAGTACCTGGACGGGATCGGCTCTGCGGCGATGGTGGCCAGCGGCTCGCCGGAGCTCGACGTGTACGGCAACGACTTCGGGTGGGGCAGGCCGGTGGCCGTCCGGAGCGGGGCCGGGAACAAGGTGGACGGATTGGTCTCGGTGTACGAGGGCAGGGATGACGGCGGCATGGAGCTGGAGGTGTGCCTCGCTCCTGGTGCGCTCGCCAGGCTCGTCGCCGACCAAGAGCTGTTGGACGCGTCAGTACAGTAGGTAGGTGCACCCAGGCCTGAATGCAGCAGTCAAACCGTAATGCTTGTGAGCTGCTCTATGATTGATTGGCTGAGCCTAATGTGCCATATCATGTAGTACGCACTTGTATATATGCTTTGTCTAACATCGAATCCTAGCCGAATCAATAGAAGCGTGCCAAGAAGGATGAAAATAATTAGACATCTTATTAAGCTACAAAATATTGCGTTGGCGTGCGTCTGTGTTACGTTGGCGTGTGTGCGTGAGTTGCCTCCTAGTCCATCCCATGGGACAAGGTTGTTGGAGTTGGTTGCAAAGGAGCCGGGGCGATCACGGTATGCGTTTGAGCGCGTCCTGTGCGTGGCCGGTGTGGCATGCGGATCGTGCGCGCAGCCGGGCGAGATGGGCACTAGCGGTGTGCGTGCGCCTGAGCTAGCTTGGGCTATAAAAAGCCTCACGTTGTACTGATTGAGTGTGCGGTATGGTGTCGACCCGAGTTTGAGCTCCAAGAAAATATCGCCGTCCGGACGAGTGTGAGAGAGATAGAGCGCTATCCTGGTTCGTCACAACACAAAATGGAAGGCGGCGGAGTCCAGATCGTATCTCGGCGCATGGTCAAGCCAGATTATCAAACGAGCTCCCGGCCGCCGGAGCCTGAAACCGTCCACCTGACGCCATGGGACCTGCGGCGGATCACGGTGGACTACATCCAGAAGGGCGTCGTCCTGCCCAAGCCTCCTGCCGGCGCGCACGCCGTCGAACACCTCGCGTCGTCCTTCGCGCGCGCCGTGGGCCGCTTCTACCCCCTCGCCGGCCGCTTCACCGTCGCACCTCGGCCGAGCTTGACGATCTCGCTCCGCTGCAGCGACGAAGGCGCCGAGTTCGTCCACGCCGTGGCGCCCGGGGTGACTGTCGCCGACATCACCGGTCCGCTTCACGTCATTCCACGGGTGGTGTGGTCCTTCTTCCCTCTCAGCGGGATGCTCGGCGCGGACGCCGTCGTGGACCCCAGCCGGCCGGTCCTGGCCGCCCAGGTCACGGAGCTCGCCGATGGCCTCGTAGTCGCCATGTCGCTCAACCACGGCGCCGCTGACGGGACCACGTTCTGGGATCTGTTCAACGCATGGTCGGATATCAGCCGGAGCCGCGGCGCCGCCGACGGGGACATCTCAATGGTGCCGACACCCAAGAGATGGTTCCTCGACGGCTGTACCGTGCCGATCCCTCTCCCCTTTGCCAGGGTGGAGGACATCGCCAGGCGGTTCGAGTACCCGCCGGTGCAGGAATGCTCGCTCCGTTTCTCGTCGGAGAGCGTGAAGAAGCTGAAGGCGAAGGCGAACGCAGAGATGGCCACCGGCACAGCCACCATCTCCTCCTTGCAGGCCGTGCTTGCACATCTATGGCGAGCCGTGTGCCGGGCCCGTGGGCTCCCGCCGGACCAGGAGACGACGTGCGCGCTTCCCGTCGGATGCCGGACACGCGTGAAGGGCATGACGCAGGGTTACCTGGGCAACGCAGTGGCGGGCGCCGTCGGCAGGACCGCCGTCGGCGAGATCCTGGGCGACGGCCGGCTGGGATGGGCGGCGTGGCTTCTGAACCGGGCCGTGGCTGCGGTCGACGAGGCGAGCGTGAGGGACGAGCTCGCGGCGTGGCCTGGAAACCCCAGCTTCAAGTACGCTGCCGAGTGCGGCGGGGATCCTCCTGCGGCGATGGTGGTCACCGGCTCGCAGCGGTTCGACGTGTACGGCAACGACTTTGGGTGGGGCAGGCCGGTGGCCGTCCGGAGCGGCGCCGGGAACAAGCTGGACGGGATGGTCACGGTCTACGGGGGCGGCGGAGGGACAGGGAGCATGGAGCTGGAGGTGTGCCTCGCTCCTGGTGCGCTCGCCAGGCTCATCGCCGACCAAGAGCTGATGGACGCGTCGGTGCGAAGGAGGATCGACTGATGCGCCGTGGTAGGTGCAACAATGCATCGGTCATACAGTAATGCTAGTAGGCCCGACCACCAGAACCAAATTATGTTGCGCAGTAGTATGCCAGAAAGAATGATAACAGAGGATAATAGTACGCTAAACTCGATAATTCTTTTCCTTCTATCCGGTGTTTCAGACCTCATTGATCCATCTTCTGGAGATTGGGATTCAAATCTGGTTAACTGGACCTTTTTCCCATGTTGATGCCCGTAGAATTCTTGCAATCCCCCTACCTGTAAATGAGATGACAGATTTCTTGGCTTGGAGCTTGTCAAACACAGGAGCCTTCACGGTTCGGGCAGCCTATCATGCTGTTTGGACAGGCTGGTACTAGTTCATCATCTCCAAATACGAAGTGGGGAGTCTTTATGGAGCCTCCAATGCCCATCGAAAATCAAAAAATTTATATGGAGAGTGGTACAGAGTGCTATTCCCTGTCGTGCGTTATTAGCTGATCGACACATTAAAATCAAGGCTGAATGTCCTTCCTGCAAATTGGGTCCAAAAATTATTCGGCACCTGTTGTTTGAATGCCCGGTGGCTGCGGAAGTTTGGAAACTGTTGGGGTATCATGATGAAATAATGAAGGCATTAGAATCAAACAGAGCGGGTAAGATGGTCATGGAATATCTGCTCAATGTTCCGGACAGTGAAGTGCATGTTCTCGGGCTTCCAAAGTTCAGAGATACAGTGGGCACATGTTGCTGGTACCTGTGGTGGGGAATCTAACACATGGGGGAGAGACACAAAATGCAGACCAGATTAATCTGGCTGTAAGAGCTCTAGCAGCGAATTTTACCCTCTCTCGTACCTCTATCTAAGGCAAAAGTACGTACAGGAGCTTGGACCAAACCCAGGCTTGGTTATGTAAAGCTGAATGTTGATGCGGGTTTTGACCCTGACTCGCTACAAGGAACTGTTGGAGCTGTTATTAGAGACCACACAGGAAAATTTATAGCTGCTGCTAATGAAAGATTGGACATTTTGTTATGATCCGTTCACAGCTGAAGCGATTATGGTAAGGTTTGGCCTGAACCTTGCCCACACCGTTGGATGCAGCAAAATTGAACTGAACTCGGACGGTTTAGAGGTTGTCACTGCACTCCAGGAGGGGTATTCTTCTTTGGTGGCGAGTGCTGTTTCTGATGACTGCTACTTTATGTCCTTAGATTTCACCCATGTTATTTTTTAGCATTGTAATAGAGAGAACAATAAGGTAGCTCATGAGTTAGCTATGATAGCTAAATTTACCCCTCCCAATGTTTGGATGGATTCAGCCCAAGGGGCTGTAATTCCTCTTATTACTTTCGATGCTACCATTGTAGCCAATTAATAAAGGAGGTGGTTATTGTAAAAAAAAAACTTAATAATTCTTTTTTTGCAGGAATAAAAATTGTATGGGTGTGGCTAGGTTTCAGTCGACTGAGATTTAACCAAGTCTCAGTCAAGTGACATAATATATAAGAAAAAAAAAGAGAAATTAAATTTTGCACGGATCTCCACGCAAGATCAAACGAATATAACATTGACCGAGACATAATCAAGTCTCAGTCGACTGAGACTTAGAAAACTGAAATTGTATTACTCCATCATAAGGTCTTTACAGTCATGCCTTACTACCTCAGGGACCTCTGAAGGCCCTGACCCTGACCAGGTCACGGTTCTATCATGAGTTAGCTAGCTCTATTCTGGGAACGGAGAATGCGAGTAATACAAGAATTACATAAACTTCTTAAACGCTTTATCTCATTCACTAAATGGCCATAGATGGATCTGTCAGGTTCTCCACTTTGTATCATCATGACAACATTGATAGAATCCACCTCGATATGTATAGGCAAGTCACTTCTCTGATACTCCCTTTGTTTCTAAATATAAGTCTTTTTAGAGATTCTAATATGAACTATATACGGAGCAAAATGAATGAATCTACACTCTAAAATACGTCTATATTCATTCGTATGTAGTCTATATTAAAATTACTAAAAAGACTTATATTTAGGAACGGACGGAGTAGCAGTGAACAGGCCCTCCCTACAGGCCAGCAACTCTGCTTCTGAAGCATCCCGGCACGTGTGCAACTTTCTGAAAGCTGAGAAGATGATATATAGCTCCAGTCTCGGTCCTTAGATTTTTTTTTTAAACGGAGGCAAAAAATTTGCCTCGTCGATTAATTAAGAAGAAGAGAGTTGCCCAGTTAATTTCAGAAATCTGGCAAAAACCGATACAAACAACCCACATGCGTACTACTCACACCGCACGAAACACCGTGACCGCACATGTGGCCCTCCTAATGCACCACAACCGCAACTCTCGACACTTGTACAACACAACAAAGCTCCAGACAAGAACACCGCCCACAATAGAAATGAAGCACCCTCCATCATGAAGTCACGGGCGCCTTCCGAATGGCGCCACCCTTCTTGCTTTTGTTTGTCTTTACTTTCTCCCTGTTGGGTTTCTCCTTCAGGAGGCAGCCACTTGTATTGTCGGATCCAGGATGATCAGCCACCCATTTGTCAAGGAAGTCGTAGAACTCATTGTACTTCTTGATGTAGTTGTCGTCAACCAAGGGGCTCTTAGGAGCAGGCACCAACCAATCGGCCGTAACGACATCGTTAGCCCGAAAAACCACCGACACGACATCCTCGACCACATGGACCATCGACACAATGGACTTCGGCACCTCCAGTTGCACACATGAAAGAGGCGAAACATGCCCCTCACACAAGGTCCCCGATGAGTCCACCTCCAACCTCTCCAAGGACAGAGGCAAAGCAGGGCTCGAACATATATCCCGAAGCTCGGGCATTAACTATAGCATCGGAGCCGCAAGCACGGCGTTGGACTCGCCCACAGTAGTAGGCAACACGGCGGTTGGAGTAGACATCAACGGTGAATTGTCCCAAACACGAGGGGAGAAACAACCATAGGGCTATGCACCTTCGTCCTCCGTGGAGCCAACATCAGTCACACCAAGAGACTGTGGCGTTGGTTTGGCCTGCAACATAGATGGCACAAGGGAGAGCCTACTCAAAGCAGCCTCCGCCCACTCCAGAAAGCTCTCAATACGTGCCTGCCAGCCTTGAAGCAACTCACTCTGGTCAGCCAGAGCAGACTGAAGCACCACATCGGATGGGGTTGTCGGGCTAGCGGAAGCAGAAACCACAGAGGCCCAAGACCCACGGCGAAGCTCATTGGAGGGAAGCGCAAATTTCATTTGGCCTTCTCTTCGAGCAGGAGTTTGACGATGCTGGGTGCCGAGGCGAGAGACAGGCGGCATGACAAGACATGCCAGTGAGCTGAGAGGACGCCAGGGGTTACGACAGTCACGTGCACGATGGCCGTTCTCCAAGCAGCGAGCGCATCAAAAGGGATCTCTACAAACCGCCGCACGGTGTCCCGGGGCGAGGCATCTGCAACATCGACCGCGGAGCCAGGCGGGGATAGGCCGGGGAGACAGAACCGAGGCCGGCGACGTTGAACAACGCCGGCCCCCCACCTTCACCCATCCCTGCTCCGAAGACGCCTCAGGAGCAGCAGCGACAACAACAGCAGCCGGATTGCTCACCCCGCTCGAGCATCTGGCAGCCAACGGCGTCAGCAAGGCGAGCTCGTCATCATCGCCAATGCTGCAGACGTCATCGGCGAGGGAAGCCCATGACACGGACAACGGCTGCTGCGGGGCCCGCACAATGACATCGGGGGCGAGCGCGCGCCCAAGGGCAGCCGTCGACAGAGGGGAAGCAGGGCCCTCCCAATCTGGACATGGCGAGGCAGAGGTGACAACCATAGAGGGCAAACCACGAGCGGTCGGCGTAGGTGGCGTGAGGGCCCAACCTGAGGAGGCTCCAGCAGGAAGAACGGCTGCAACACAAGACGATGACGGAGACGATGCAGAATCAGCCGCAGCAGCTGCCGAGACCAGGAGATGAGGCGACGCCGAGGGTGATGGAGAAGGGGCCACAGCGGGGAGCCTCGATCCAGTCTGGCCAGCGGCAGCGAAGCCCGAAGGGCGGGGAGCCGAGCGGCGGCGGCGAGCGCCCACGCGCCGCATGCGAGGTCGCGACAGCCCTATGCTCACCCGCGCGCAGCCATCTTCCTGCTGCTCCTCGCTCAAGGAACTGGCCGGGACCTCGCCGGGTGCGGGAGGCCGAAAGAGCGGCTGGACGACAGACGCGGTTGGGAGGGATGGAGAGAGGGCGCGACGGGGCTTCCGGATCTGGGCCGGACGGAGGCTGGGGAGGCCGGAGCGAGGAGATCAGGCCGGCAGCGCCTCACGCACGGCCGACGCGACCCTGCTCGTGAGAGCTCCCGGCATCTTTTTAACAATTCTTTCTCACTCGGTCCTTAGAATCATTCCTGCGCCGGCTGCGCCATTCGGAACATACGAACCAGCCGAGTTTAATTTGACCCAACCTGGAGTTGGAGGTCGCCATCTTTAAACAGCATCCGAAGATGAAGTGTTGCTAGTTTTTGCAGGGAGACCAAGGATTATAACCTGCTTGACTTCACCAATATTTGCATCAACCTGGAGTGATTAAAACAATGATCAACAAGCTACACCAATGACCATATTTGTGTCAACCATCCCTTTGTGATGATCCCGGCTTAATCATGCACTAATCATACACGCAAATGCACACGATCAAGCCTAAGGACTCACTTGAAGATATCACAACACAACTCTAAAACATAAATAAAGTCATACAAGCTTTATATTACAAGCCAGGGCAGCGAGGGCTCGAATACATAGGTCGATGGCATACAAGTGTCAGCGGAAGCATCAGATATCTGGGTACAGCTATAACAGGGTTACAGATAGGACTTTTAAGAAGGTGGGGTAAAATAAAACTCTACGACCGAAAGACGTAGGCCTCCTGCCTAGGACCCTCCGAACCTACTCCTAGTCGTCGGACGGCTCCTCGTAGTAGTACTCGTTGGGAGGGTAGTAGTAGTAGTAGCCGTCGGCGGGGGCAGCTGGCTCTGGGGCTCCGTCATCTGGTTGCGACAAATGGATATGGGGAGAAAAAGAAAGCAAAGCAAACATGAGTACTCATCCGAAGTACTTAGCAAGCAAGGATCTACACTACATATGCAACATTTTCAAAGGGAGGCTGTATATGTGGACTGGGCTGCAGAAATGCCAGAATAGAGAGAGAGAGCCTAGTCCTATCGAAGACTAGCATCTTCAGCATCTTCAGCGGTCTTGCAGCATTAGAAGAGTGCAGAATAACATAATGTAAATTAGTAGTAGTGTTAACAACCTCGCCCAGAGATCCTTTCTCGACTCCCTGTGAGACAGCAATCTCAGAGCCATACTATCTAGTTATCATCTCAAGTCTCCAGTTCTAGTTGTACCGATCGGGATACAACTCCGAGTGTCCGTTACCGTAGGACAGACTATCGATAGATTAGTTCTTCCCTGCAGGGGTGCACCAACTTACCCACCATGCTCGCTTAACTCCGGCCGAACACACTTTACTGGATCATGCCCGGCCTCGGCCAAACGATACACTGCAACCCGACCGAAAATTTAACAGAGAGGTCAGCACGCCGGACTAACCTATGCCACCAGGGGTCTTGGGCCATCGCCCCGGGAACTCCTGCACGTTGCGTCAGGCGGCCGAAAGAAGACCTAGCCCCCTTAATACAAGCGCGGGCTTAACCAGTCCAGTTCGGCGCGCGCCGCTCAGTCACTGACGTCTAGAAAGCTCCGGCTGAAGTATACGACGCAGAACGCCCATACTATGCCCACGTGATAGTTAGTGCTATCAGGCCAGAGGCCCCTCGGATCAAATATCCAAACCGTTAGTGTGTTGGTAGTGCGGTAACGAGCAGAGACTCATGAAAGATGTGACTCCGTCGCCCCGTCTCGAGGACTTGCGGCAAGAGCTAAGATTGCCCGGCCACGCCTCGTATTCATCTCTCGGGCACCTTCCAGGTCAATCTGTCTCCACATCACTTCGCAAACATGCTCGCGTGGGTACCCCTCAGGGCCGACCCGTCTTTAGTATCTTGGTTTAGTGTCCAGTCATATTAACCATAGTAACCGTGTGTCTAGCACCTAGGGGAACCCTGAGGAATCATCCTCGATGGAATTCCACCTGATGATATCGTCAAGGTGAACGAAGGAGGAATCACCCTAGAGGTCCACTCTTGAGGAGTTGCACGACAGTGTCGTTATCGGGAATGGAGAAGGAGGAATCACCCTCGATGACCACAACCGATGAACTAACCTACAAGGTTATCATCGGAAGTGCTGACGAGGTATCACCCTCGGCACTCGGTAGTAACCCAGTAGTGTCGAGCAACTAAGGGGAAGTGATGTGCGGTCCGGGGCCTGGTCTTCGATCCCGTTGATCAGGTCTTCTGATAATCCAGCGGGGCAGTCGGGATAAAGTGGGGTCTCTGATGGGTCTCTACCCAGCCTATACTAAATAGTTTAGGATAAGCAGGTAGGTAACAATAGCAGGTTACAATAAACAGGCTATGCAGCAGATATAGGATAACAGTAACATCAGCAACTTCTAATGCAAGCATAAGAGAGAGAAGAATAGGCGATATCGGTATGCTCAAAAGGGGGGTGCTTGCCTGGAAGCTCTGCGGCAAGGGTCTGATCGTCAGGGGCGTAGTCGACCTCCGGAGCTGCGTCGGTCTCGGGAGCTACGTCGACGTCGGGGTCTACCGAGAGAGAAGAGGAGGTGGAAAAAAATAAATACACAGCGAATAACACAACACAGAGCATGCTATGCCTAAGATGCAGTGCAGTGTTGCCTAAAGATACGTCTAAGTCATATTAGTTATTTTAGGATTTAAGTTGGATTTATTAACCGGTGTATATGCACTATTCATCTACCGGAGTCAGGCTCAAAGTTACGGGTTCTCTTACGTAGAGGGTTCAGACATGGAAACAGACGACATGATCAGATTCGTCTCGTCGTTCTGAGTAACTTTCATGTATAAGTTTTTCGATCCGAGCTATGGTTTAATTTATAGGATTTTTCAAAGATTATTGCTTTTTCTGAAATTATTTAAATTAACAGAATTATCCAAAAAAGGAGATATGATGTCAGCATGACATGTGGATGATGTCAGTGGTCAACAGATACGCTGACTAGGGTCAAACCTGGCATGTGGGTCCAGTGGGGCCCACATGTCAGCCTCTGTTAGCTTAATAGTGGATTAAATTAACTAACATGGTTAATTAGGGGTGTGGGCCCCATATGTCAGTGGGTAATTAGCTTAGCTAATTAGTTTTAATTATAAAACATTTTAATAAAACTAAATAACAGAGGGGGCCCACATGTCATAGACACGGGACCGTCCAGTCAGCAGTTGACCGAAGTCAACTGGTCAAAGGGGGCACCTGGGCCCACCAGTCAGTGACACAAGGCGGGGCCCACCGGCGCCAGGTCAGCACGGCGGCCGGAGACGCGCCGGCGACCTCTCCAGCGGCGGAAGTTCGCCGGAACGCGTCGGAAATGCGCTACAGAGGATCTTTTCGCGCGCAACCACTTGCGTTCGAACCGTGGGAGCGTTCCGCATCGGTTGGCGGTGGAGCCGGACCAAAAGGTCGCCGGAAAAGTGGCCGACGACGAGCTTTGGCGGCAGCGCGTTCGGGACCTCGACGGAAGCTACGCTATGAGGCATGGGGAGGCTCGGGCGCGGGCTCGTTGGGCTCCTGGGAGCACCAGGAGCACGGCGGGGGCCTCAGGCGATCGCGACAAGGGCCATGGCCATGGCCACAAGCTCGTCGGCGGCGAACAGAGCTCGGGCGCAGCAGCAGCTAGCTACGGCGCGTGAAGATGCTATCGGAGGGGAGCAGGAGACGGAGGAGCTCACCTAGCGGCACGCACGAGGGCCCTTCGGGGTTTAGTAGCTGCAGATGTCGCCGGAGAGGAGGAAGATCACCGGAGCCGAATCGGAAGGGGGCGACCCGATTCGTTCCCTGCCGCGGCTCCCGGCCCGTGTTCGTGGTCAAGGATGACGTAGATGACGACGCTGAACTGCTACGGCATCTTGGCGAGTCGAAGCGAGGCCAGTGGCCACGAGAACGGCGGCGAGTGGCTGCGGTGGCGCTCGGCGACGGTGGATCTGGAGGAGAAGGAGGAGAGGAGTGAGCGAGGGAGAGGGGGAAGAAGTGATGGAGAGGCCAGGGGAGATGGATGGGGCTCTGCCTTACCTCCTCCCTGTCGGTGGCCGTCGCCGTGTCGCCGTTCGGCCAGCGTGGCACGCGGCGACCACAGAGACGGTGACAACGCGAGGGAGAGAGAAGGAGATGGGCCTGTTGGGCCGGTTTCGGGGCACTGTGCACTTAGGCCCAGCGCATAGTGCCTCTTCTTATTTTTATTTTCTGATTTTCTGTTTTCTTTTTCCAGTGAGGGTTTTTGATTTAAATGAGCTGCCAAAAGAGTTTGTACAAGTGTGAAACTTGTTCACACAAATTCAAGGAAATATTCCACACTGCCACAAAAAGTTTGGGTATTTTTGGAGCCCATTTGAATTTATTCAAAAATGAATAGGGCATTTAGGTGCTGTTTTGACTCTGATCAAATGCATTAGGCCCATCTAGACTTGATGATGATGTTGTGTTCCTTAACAGCAAATAGTTTTGGATTATTTGCTATAAGGTGAACATTTTTTCCACAAGTTTTGAGCAACTTTATTTTGCACTTTTGAATTTGAGTTGAATTTCAGAGAAGTATTTGAATTGTTTAGATTAACCACTATGACTTGGCACTGCAAATGAAGATGACTTGGCATACTTAGCAGAGTGTCACAACACTTATTACATGGGGGTGTTACAAATTCTCCTCCTCTAAAAGAAATTCTCGTCTCGAGAATCTAGGAGGTAGAAGGAAAGAGGTCGGGATATTCTTCCCGAAGATGATCCTCGCGTTCCCAAGTGGCTTCATCTTCAGTGTGATTCGACCACTGCACTTTAAAGAACTTGGTCGTCTTCTGTCGAGTTCGACGTTCAGCTTCGTCGAGGATGCGGATGGGATGCTCCTTATAAGAAAGATCATCTTGCAATTCGAGCATTTCATGATCCACTGCTCGGTGCGGAGATTCCTTGAAGCATTTACGAAGTTGCGACACATGGAAGACGTCGTGGATATGAGAGAATTGCGGTGGCAACTCCAATTTATATGCCACCTATCCACGTCTAGCAACAATGCGGAAGGGACCAATGTAGCGTGGAGCTAACTTGCCCTTGATTCCGAAACGACGGGTGCCCTTCATAGGAGTGACACGAAGATAAGCTTGATCACCTAGTTGATAGGTCAAGCCCCATCGTTTGTGATCATAGTTGCTCTTCTGGCGGTCCTGAGCCGCCTTGAGATTTTCTCGGACAATGCGGACTTGTTCTTCGGCGTGTTGAATAATGTCCGGTCCCACGAGTGGTCGTTCCCCAGTTTCTGACCAATTCAGAGGGGTTCGACACTTACGTCCGTAAAGCACTTCGAAGGAGGCCATTTTCAAGCTAGCTTGATAGCTGTTGTTATATGAGAATTCCGCATACGGGAGAGATTCTTCCCATTTCTTGCCGAAAGATATAACACAAGCTCGGAGCATGTCTTCAAGAACCTGATTGACTCGCTCGACTTGGCCTTGGGATTGGGGATGATAAGCTGAACTCCAGGTAATGTGAGTTCCCATAGCTTCTTGGAAACTTTCCCAGAACTTGGAAATGAAAAGACCGCCACGGTCCGAACTAATCTCCTTCGGAATACAGTGGAGTGAAACAATTCTGGAGATATACAGCTCTGCTAACTGGCTAGCAGTGATAGTCTCCTTGACAGGCAGAAAATGTGCAACTTTGGAAAGTTGATCGACGACGACAAGAATAGCATCGTTACCTTTCTGACACTTGGGAAGACCAGTTATGAAATCCATTTGAACCTTATCCCATTTCCATAAAGGAATAGGGAGCGGCTGCAGAATTCCAGCAGGCTTCTGATGTTCTGCTTTCACGCGACGGCAAACGTCACATTCAGCAACATATCGAGCAATGTCCTGCTTCATTTTAGACCACCAGTACCTTTGTCGGAGATCACGATACATCTTGGTGCTACCCGGATGGATAGACAGCGGTGTATCATGTGCCTCCTTCATGACTTTGTCAGTCATAAGCTCGAAACGAGATACAACAATTCGGTCTCTGAAATACAAGGTTCCATCTCCAGCAACCGAGAAATCCCTGTACTTCTCAAGGTGAAGCTCTTTCTTCATCAAATCAATTTCGGCATCTTTAGCTTGCGCATCCTTAACAGCTTTCTCAAGATCTAGCTGTACGACAAGGTTATTAAGAGAACCCTGCGGAACGATACAGAGGTTCAACTTGTGCAGTTCTTCATAAAGCTGGGGTTGAGCTCGCTTAACCATGAGGTTGTTGCAATAGGACTTGCGGCTCAAGGCATCAGCCATCACATTGGCCTTGCCAGGGGTATAAGAAATACCACAGTCATAATCCGTGATTGTTTCCAACCATCGTTGTTGACGGAGATTAAGATCCGGTTGAGTGAACAAATACTTCAGACTCTGATGATCGGTATAGATCTCACACCGGTTACCAAGAAGGTAATGTCGCCACTGTTTCAAAGCATAGATCATAGCAGCGAGTTCGAGATCATGCACTAGATAGTTTTCTTCATGCGGACGCAATTGTCGCGAGGCATATGCAATTACCTTTCGTTCTTGCATTAGGACACATCCTAATCCTTGACGAGAAGCGTCGCAATATATCACAAAGTCTTTGCGAGAATCTGGAGGAGCAAGCGCTGGAGCAGAAGTTAGCTTGTCCTTGAGGGTCTGAAAATTTTCCTGACATTTGTCTGTCCACTCAAACTTAACGCCTTTGTGGAGCAGATTAGTCAGGGGCTTGGCAATCTTGGAAAAATTCTCGACGAATTGACGGCAATAACTTGCAAGGCCGAGAAAACTTCTCACTTGCTTGGCATTCTTCGGAGGAGTCCAGTCAAGAATAGCCTGAACACGCTCCGGGTTAACGGCGATACCGTCCTTGGAAATCACATGTCCAAGGTAGGTTACTTCGGAAAGCCAAAATTCACACTTGGAGTACTTGGCATACAACTTGTGTTCACGAAGCCTTTCCAGAACAAGGCGAAGGTGTTCAGCGTGTTCTTCCTTATTCTTCGAATATACTAGAATATCATCCAAATAAACCACGATGAACTTGTCGAGGTAATCCATGAAGATATAATTCATCAGGCGTGAGAACGTAGCTGGAGCATTTGTTAGGCCAAATGACATGACGGTGTATTCATAGGAGCCATAACGAGTAACGAAGGCAGTCTTCAGAATATCCTCTTCACGGACACGGATCTGGTGATAACCCAACCTCAAGTTGAGTTTAGAAAACACCGATGATCCAGCAAGTTGATCGTATAAATCATTGATCCGAGGAAGCGGATATTTATTCTGAATGGTTGCCTGGTTGATAGGACGGTAATCTTGGACCAACCTATTCGTACCATCTTTCTTTTTGAAAAAGAGAGAAGGTGCTCCCCAGGCAGAGGAACTAGGGCGGATGAAGCCCTTCTTAAGTGACTTGTCGATTTCTTCCTTAAGCTCGAGAAGATGGCGCGGAGGCATCTTATAAGGACGCTTAGCAATAGGGGTAGTGCCAGGCTTCAAGTCGATAACAAACTCGATAGCTCTAGTAGGAGGTATTCCTGGAAGTTCTTCTGGAAAAACATCCTGGAAGTCACAGACGACTGGAATGTTTTCGATCCCCTCAAGCGGAGAAGCGTTCAACGCATTCAAGGCATAAATCTGAGCCTCGGTGTTCTGAGTGAGGTGAGCATGATAATTTACTATCTCATCTGATGGGTGCAGGAGGTGTACAACCTTAGTGGCGCAATTGATTGAGGCGTAATGAGCCTTCAACCAATCCATTCCCAGAATAAGATCAATCGAGGAAGACTTGAGTATAATGGGAGAAGCGCGGAACTTTAACCCTTCAATATCAATGATGACATCGGGGCTGAACACGAAAGCTCGGCACTGGCCCGCGGGAGTGTTTACAGCTAAAGAATGGTGTAGCGCTTCACTTCTAACGTCATGCATGAGTGCAAAATATTCTGACATGAATGAATGCGATGCTCCTGAATCAAATAAAACAGATGCGGGTACTGAGTTAACAAGAAGTGTACCCATCACAGTTTCAGGTTGATCTTGAGCTTCAGCCATGTTGACGTGATAGTTCTGTCCACGACCATAAGAAGGCCTGACATTGTTGTTGCGAGGCTGAGAAATTCCACGGCCAATACCACGGCCAGCAGGAGGAAGAGCTAGATGATTCTGACCCTGAGAACAGTCTCTGGCACGGTGACCTGGCTGGCCACACTTGAATTAGAGTCCACTATCTGGACGTGGTGCAGGAGCTTGAGGTGGTGCAGCTCGAAGAGGCTGCCTCGGTGGTGGAGGAGGCAGGCAAGGTGCAGCATAAGCAGGCCTATACACTGGAGCGGTTGGACGGTACATGCTGTGAGGAATCCATATACGACGCTTCTGAGAAGACGAGCCCGAAGATGAGCCCGCTTCACGGGTGTGTCTGGTCGCTTCCTTTTGCTTCTTCAAACCAGTCTCGACCATGATAGCCTTGTTCACCAAGGTGGCGAAGTCAGGAAAGTCTTGGACGAGCAGGGCTAGCTGAATGTCATGGTGTAGCCCTTCACGGAACTTCTCCTGCCTACGAGCATCAGTGGGGATGTCTTCTTCAGCATAGCGAGACAAATCAAGGAACTCTCGCTGGTAGACTTCTACAGTCTTGTTGCCCTGAACGAGGCTACGGAACTCGGCCTTCTTCCAATCTATAACTCCTTGCGGAATATACCGGGCATGAAAAGCAGCCTTGAATTCCACCCAGGTGACGACAGTTCCAGGAGGTAGGGTCTGTCTGTGAGTGGCCCACCATTGTGCTGCGGGTCCCTTCAGGAAGTATGTCGTGAAAGTTACATAGCTGATAGGAGGAACATCAGCTGACTCCATCTCATAGAAGATGTCACGCAGCCAGTCATCGGCATCCAGCGGATTAACTGTGTTGCGGAATACCGATGGGTTGAGACGCACAAACTCTGGCAGCGTAATTGAAGCTGGCTGCTGGTTGGCATTGGGACGAGGGAACTGATCCATAATCCCAGTCATGAACTGGCTGTTGAGTTCGAATTGTTGCATCATAGATGCCATATAGTCAGGCGGTGGCGGCGGTGGTGGATTGTTGTCACCCATCCTGCTAAATTCAACAGGGGTAGTTTAGCAGAAGCTATTGCGAGTGTTTAGCAACAAACATGATGTAACACGATGGAATTTAAGTAGTGTAACAGATGCTGAATAGTAGTCATTTAAGACATACATACCCATACACAATCGGTTACAATCGGACAGCATAACGGCGCAAATTCAAAAGCTAGACATGCTAGGCGGCACGCAGGCATGCGGTAAGGAAGTACACAACGAGACATAGCAAAGGCTACATCAACGTCGGAGAAAACCACTGAAACGGGGTAGCTGCAAGTGCGGACGATGAATGTTCGTCGCGGAAGGATCCTGAGCTCCATGTGCACTCTGATGCAGAACCCGGTCTCGAACTGAAAGAAGAGGTCCCCGTGCAGGTGTGTGACCTCCCACAGCAGGCCAATCAATCCCTGGTGGCATCTCGGTCCTACGCGGGTACAGAATGTGCTCCGGATGTATCCCTGCATGAACAGCTGGTAGCAACTGCGTCATAGCATCGTAGAGTCGTGCTCGAGTGGCAAACAACTCGACGGCAAGAGCCCGAACAGTGCGATCCAGAGCCTGAGTGCACTGAATCAGAACCCGCAGATCGTAGCGACGAGGCTCGTACGGGGCACAGATAGCCATGTAGGCCCCCTTTGTTTGGGCTACGGATTCTTGAAAATCAGCTTCGGCTTGGATTCTGAGAATCAGCTGCAGCTGCAGATTCTAGAAATCTGAAGCAGCCTGTTTGTTTGCCCTAGTTCTGGAAATCCGAATGTACTGTTTGTTTACCCAACGCCAAGAACAAGACAGAGATTGGGGGCGATGCCCGCGTCGCTGGCGGAGCTCGAGCAGCGGAGGTGGGGTTTGGTGGCTGGAATACGGGGCGGGCGGATGTGAAGGCGCCGGATCCGCCTGTCCTGGAGCCGACGGTGCTGGCCTACGCGGAGATCGGGGGCGGCGCGTCGCTGGCGGTGCTCGTGGGCAGCGGCGGAGGTGCGGCTCGTTGGCCGAAATACGGGGAGGGACGGGCGTGGTGGCATCAGATCCGCCCGTCCTGGAGCCGACGGGGCTGGCAAAGGTGGCGGCGGAGGCAGAGCTTGGTGGCCGGAAGGTGGGGGTGGGGCGCGCGCGCGGAGCCTACGGGGGAGGCCGAGGCATAGGATGGGGTCGGGGCCGCACGCGCGGAGCCTGCGGGCGAGGGAGAGGTACTCCCAGGCGCCACCGCCGCCGTGCTCTGCCTGATCCTCCAACCGCAGCAGGTGCGCCTCCTCCGTCGCGGTTGTCGCCGTCGCGGTCGCCATGGGGAGGGAGACGAGACGAGGGGGGCACAAAACGAATTGTTTTGTTTCGTGGGAATCTGTAGAATCACCAAAATCGCTGCTTCCGGATTCCCTTCGCTGGTAGTTCATTTTTGGAATCGGATTCTAGAAAGCTATACGGGAATCTGACGTGTTTGTTTGAGCTTCTGATTTTAGGACCCTAGAATCTGAGAATCAGAATCCGTAGCCCAAACAAAGGCCACCGTAGTATCCAATAGCATCTCCAGCAGGGGCATACAGAATGTATCGAAACTCAGAAGCATCCAAGCTATCGCTAAGCTCTCCTCGGAGACGTGCGACAGCAGAGTAGGCAGCATCATGGACTGCCATCTCAATCGTGACGCCAATACCGTGGAAAAGGTACAGCTCAATGTCTGAGTCATCCTGCTGATCATAGATACGACCATCAGCATAGTACCGCTTGTGACGACCCCGGCTTAATCGTGCACTAATCATTCACGCAAATGCACACGATCAAGCCTAAGGACTCACTTTGAAGATATCACAACACAACTCTAAAACATAAAATAAAGTCATACAAGCTTTAATATTACAAGCCAGGGCCTCGAGGGCTCGAATACATAGCTCGATGGCATACAAGCGTCAGCGGAAGCATTAGATATCTGGGTACAGATATATTACAGAGAGAGAAATAGGCCTTCACGGAGGCGGGGTAAAATAAAATACTACGATCGAAAGGCGTAGGCCTCCTGCCCTGGACCCTCCGATCCTACTCCTGGTCGTCAGTCGGCTCCTCGTAGTAGTAGTACTCGCCAGGCGGGTAGTAGTACTGGTCGTCGGCTGGGGCGTCTGGCTCAGGGGCTCCGTCGTCTGGTGGCATCAAATGGAAAATGGGGAAAAAGAAAATAAAGCAAACGTGAGTACTCATCCGAAGTACTCAGCAAGCAAGGATCTACACTACATATGCATCATTTTCAAAGGGGGTTGTATATGTGGACTGGGCTGCAGAAATGCCAGAATAGAGGGGGAAAACCTAGTCCTATCGAAGACTAGCATCTTCAACATTCTTCGACAGTCTTGCAGCATCAGGGAAGAGCAGATGAACATAATGTAAAGTAGTAGTAGTAGTAGTATCATCAACCTCGACCTGAGATCCTTTCTCGACTCCCTGCGAGAAAGCAATCCCAGAGCCGTACTATCCAGTTCTCATCACATGTTCTAGTTGTACCGATCGGGATACAACTCCGAGTGTCCGTTACCGTAGGACAGGCTATCGATAGAAGTTTCTTCCCTGCAGGGGTGCACCAACTTACCCACCACGCTCGCTTAACTCCGGCCGGACACACTTTTCTGGGTCATGCCCGGCCTCGGCCAAGCAACACGCCGCAACCCGACCAAATACTTAACAGAGAGGTCAGCACGCCGGACTAACCTATGCCCCCAGGGGTCTTGGGCCATCGCCCCGGGAACTCCTGCGCGTTGCGTGGGCGGCCGGAAGCAGACCTAGCAACCCCTTAATACAAGCGCGGTTGCGTAACCAGTCCAATCCAGCGCGCGCCGCTCAGTCGCTGACGTCCATTAAGCTTCGGCTGAAGTATACGACGCAGAACGCCCATACTATGCCCACATGATGGTTAGTGCTATCGGGCCAGAGGCCCCTCGGATCAAATATCCAAACCGTAGTGGATTAGGAGCGCGCGGAAACGAGCAGAGACTCACGATCGATGTGACCCCGTCGCCCCGTCTCGAGGACTTGCGGCAAGGGCTAAGAATGCCCGGCCACGCCTCGTAGTTATCTCGCGGGCACCATCCAGGTCAACCCGACTCCACATCACTGCGCACTAAGCTCGCGCGGGTACCCCTCAGGGCCGACCCGTCTTTAGTATCATGGTTTAGTGCAAGTCCACTCATCAACAGTAACTGTGTGTCTGACACCAGGGGAGCCCTGAGGAATCACCCTCGATGGAACCCCACCTGATGTTATCATCAAGGTGAACGAAGGAGGAATCACCCTTGAGGTCCACACTTGAGGAGTTGCGCGACGACGTCATTATCGGGGGTGGTGTAGGAGGAATCACCCTCGCTTACCACGACCGAGTAACTAACCTATAAGGTTAACATCAGAAGTGCTAACGAGGTATCACCCTCGGCACTCGACGGTAACCCAGCAGTGTCGGCAACTAAGGGGTAGTGATGTGCGGTGCCATGGTCTGGTCTTCAATCCCGATGATCGGGTCTTCTGATGTCCAGCAGGGCAGTCGGGATCAAGTGGGGGTCTCTGTCGTGTCTCTACCCAGCCTATACTAAGCAGTCTAGGATAACCAGTAAGGTAGCAAAGCAGGGTACAATAATCAAGCTATGCAGCAGATATAGGAAAACAGTAGCAGTAGCAGTTCTAATGCAAGCATAAGAGAGAAGGGAATAGGCGATATAGGCATGCTCAAAATGGGGGTGCTTGCCTGTTTGCTCTGGGGCAAGGACAAGGTCTTCAGTGGTACCGTCGGGGACGTAGTCGTACTCCTGTGCGGCGTCTGCCTCGGGAGCTACGTCAACATCGGGGTCTACCGAGAGAGAAGAGGGGGAGGAAACAGGTAAACAATATGCAAACATATGCAATACGGTGCGTGTGATGCTATGATGCAGTGCAGGGTTGCCTAATTATGCATCTAAGTCATTTTAGTTATTTTTAGAATTAATCTAGGATTTAATATCCGACGTGTGTGCACTATTCATCTGCCGGATTCGGGTCCGGAGTTACGAGTTCTTCTACGTAGGAGGTTCCGATGAAGAAACAGACGGCACGATCAGACTCGTCTCGTCGTTCTGAGCAACTTTCATGTTTTAACTTTTTCGATCCGAGCTACGGTTTAAAAGTTATTAATTTTTAAAGTTTATTTGAATTTCTGGAATTATTTTATTTATCAGAAAATGAATTATGACGTCAGCATTGCGTCACAGTGACGTCAGCAGGTCAACTGCGGTTGACTAGGGTCAAACCTGACATGTGGGTCCAGTGGGACCCACATGTCAGCCTCTGTTTCTTTAACCAGTGAATTAATTTAATTACCAGGGTTAATTAGGGGGTGGACCCCACATGTCAGTGAGACATTAGGTTAATTATCTAGTTCTATTAAATTAAATGTCTAATTAGTCTAATTATCGAACGGGGCCCACATGTCAGCGGCTAGTGAACAGTACTCCGCGTTGACCATGGTCAACGGGGTCAATGTGGGCCCGTGGGACCCACTGGCAGTGACCCAGTGGCGGGGCCCGCCTGTGCCACGTAAGCGGCGGCCGGCGTCTCGCCGCCGGCGACCAGAAACGCGGCGGATGGCCTCGGCCATCGTCGGAAAACGCCTACGGGCGTCCGTTCGGCGCGCGGTTGGGCGCGTTGGATCGGTCACTCGGCCGCACGTCCGATCATGGCGGTGGCGTCACCGGAATCTCACCGGAGCAGCGACGGCGAGTGGCGGGGCGGACGCCGGCGTTCGGGTCCTGCTGGGAAAGCGACTTCGGCGAGCTAAAGGCCCCACGGAGGGAATAGGGAGGCGCTGCGCGATGCGGCGAGCTCAACGGCCGCGGTCCCGTGACCATTTGGTCACCGGAGACTCGTCGGAGTCGGGTGCGGGCGGCGGCGACTTCGGGCACGCATCGAGCTGGACGACAGAGGGCACGGGGAAGCCCGGGCGCGGCCGCATTCGACTCCTGGGGTTGCCAGGAGCACGATGCCGTGCTCAGCCGGGCATGGCAGTGGCCATGTCCACGAACACGAGCTCGTCGGCGGCGGGCAGAGTGCGGCTACGGCAGTGGCTAGCTACGGCGGTTCCTACGGCGTATCGAGAGAGAGGAGGGGAGGAGCTCACCGTGCAGGCTCACATGTAGGCCCGGTGAGTGGTTTAGTAGCTGTAGTGGTTCGGCGTCGCCGGAATCGCGCCGGAGACAGAGAAGAAGGGGGCGGCGATGCACGGCGCCCCTGGGGCTCCCCTGCTCCTCCAACTGGCTCCGGAGGGTGAAGCCGAGAGCGGCGGAGCTCGCAGACGTGCTGGCCGGGCTCGGGGACGACGGTGGCCACGCGAACGACGGCGGGTGGCTGCGGTGGCGCAATACCGGTGGATCTGGGGGGGAAAAGGAGCGCCGCAGAGCGAGGAAGAGAGGGGGTGAGTGGATAGGAGTGGACGGAGGGGTCGAGGGGCTCCTCCTTATCCTCTCCCCGCCTCCCTGTAGCGTCGGTGGGGGTGGCGTGTCGACGCCGCTCCGGCGCGCGCGCGCGCGGCCAGAGGCGCGTCGACACGGCGACAGAGAGAGAGAGAGAGAGCTAGATGGGCCAGTGGGCCGGGTCTAAGTGCACTGTGCACTTAGGCCCAGTCCACAGTAGCTTTTCACTTTTCTTTTCTGTTCTTTGTTTCTTTTCTCTTTTTGGAAATGATTAGGCCACTATTGCACTTTTGTAAAATATGGGAGTTGACCCAAATATTGCAATGCAATATTAGCTCTCACCAAAAATTGGTTTGGACAAGGTGGGACTTTATTTGAGTTTGAATTAAATATAAATGGATTAAATGGTGCTGTTTTGGGACTGTTTCAAGTTGTTTGAATCACATATCTAACTCCAAATACTTTGATGATGGTTTTATAAATGTCCTTGAATTATTTGCCACCAAATGAACATTTTCCCTTCAGTGTTTGATCAATTTTATAATTCACTTTTGAATTTGAGTTGCTTTTCAGATTTGCATTTGAATTGGTTAATTATCCCATATGACTTGGCACTGCAAATGATCATGACTTGGCAGTTTTAACAGAGTGTCATAGAGCTTATTACAAGGGGGTGTTACACCGCTCCTGGTTAAACTTGCGGTATACCTCGTAGACCATGTACTCGGGGTACCAGCGGTAACCCAGTCTGGTCAGGAGGGCGATCAGGACAGCTGAAAGACCAGGGGCACCACGAGCCCAAGTGCGAAGCACAAGCTGCGTCGTAGGACGTGGTGGAAACATACGATCCATCTGAAATAAAGGAACTTCAGAATTGTCATACGACGATGAGAAGTATAACAGATCTCGGAGAGTAAGGTTAAACAAGATAATGAAAAGGAAAATGATTATCAGACTAATCAGATCAATGACAGGGAAATCGCACAGATATCCAGCTCTCCGGGAGGACGGAATTTACGAGATCCTAAGTGTCGGCGTTAGTAAATTTATTTAACTCGAATAGAAGAGTGATCAGAGTCCCAGAGTAAAGACGAGGAATAAAAGATCCTAATACCACCCAGTTGGCGACGTGGGCCCGTAAGCCACACAGCCAAGTTAGTAAAACAGTTTTGGACCACTAGACTCAACTTCGGCCAAGGAATTGGAAAGGGGGACTCCTACAGGCAATCGGCTCTGATACCAACCTGCGACGACCCCGGCTTAATCGTGCACTAATCATACACGCAAATGCACACGATCAAGCCTAAGGACTCACTTGAAGATATCACAACACAACTCTAAAACATAAATAAAGTCATACAAGCTTTATATTACAAGCCAGGGCCGCGAGGGCTCGAATACATAGGTCGATGGCATACAAGTGTCAGCGGAAGCATCAGATATCTGGATACAGATATAACAGGGTTACAGATAGGCCTTTTAAGAAGGCGGGGTAAAATAAAACTCTACAATCGAAAGGCGTAGGCCTCCTGCCTAGGACCCTCCGAACCTACTCCTGGTCGTCGGACGGCTCCTCGTAGTAGTACTCGCCGGGAGGGTAGTAGTAGTAGTAGCCGTCAGCGGGGGCAGCTGTCTCAGGGGCTCCGTCATCTGGTTGTGACAAATGGATATGGGGAGAAAAAGAAAGCAAAGCAAACGTGAGTACTTATCCGAAGTACTCAGCAAGCAAGGATCTACACTACATATGCAACATTTTCAAAGGGAGGCTGTATATGTGGACTGGGCTACAGAAATGCCAGAATAGAGAGAGAGAGAGAGAGCCTAGTCCTATCGAAGACTAGCATCTTCAGCATCTTCAGCGGTCTTGCAACATTAGAAGAGTGCAGAATAACATAATGTGAATTAGTAGTAGTGTTAACAACCTCGCCCAGAGATCCTTTCTCGACTCCTTGCGAGACAGCAATCTCAGAGCCATACTATCCAGTTATCATCTCAAGTCTCCAGTTCTAGTTGTACCGATCGGGATACAACTCCGAGTGTCCGTTACCATAGGACAGGCTATCGATAGATTAGTTCTTCCCTGCAGGGGTGCACCAACTTACCCACCACGCTCGCTTAACTCCGGCCGGACACACTTTACTAGGTCATGCCCGGCCTCGGCCAAACGATACGCCGCAACCCGACCGAAAACTTAACAGAGAGGTCAGCACGCCGGACTAACCTATGCCCCCAGGGGTCTTGGGCCATCGCCCCGGGAACTCCTGCATGTTGCGTTAGGCGGCCGAAAGCAGACCTAGCCCCCTTAATACAAGCGCGGGCTTAACCAGTCCAATTCGGCGCGCGCCGCTCAGTCGCTGACGTCTAGAAAGCTCCGGCTGAAGTATACGACGCAGAACGCCCATACTATGCCCACGTGATGGTTAGTGCTATCAGGCCAGAGGCCCCTCAGATCAAATATCCAAACCATTAGTGTGTTGGTAGTGCGGTAACGAGTAGAGACTCATGAAAGATGTGACCCCGTCGCCCCGTCTCGAGGACTTGCGGAAAGGGCTAAGAATGCCCGGCCACGCCTCGTATTCATCTCTCGGGCACCTTCCAGGTCAACCCGTCTCCACATCACTTCGCAAACATGCTCGTGCGGGTACCCGTCAGGGCCGACCCGTTTTTAGTATCTTGGTTCAGTGTCCAGTCATAGTAACCATAGTAACCGTGTGTCTAGCACCTAGGGGAACCCTGAGGAATCACCCTCGATGGAATTCCACCTGATGCTATCGTCAAGGTGAACGAAGGAGGAATCACCCTCGAGGTCCACTCTTGAGGAGTTGCACGACAGTGTCGTTATCGGGAATGGAGAAGGAGGAATCACCCTCGATGACCACAACCGATGAACTAACCTACATGGTTATCATCAGAAGTGCTGACGAGGTATCACCCTCGGCACTCGGTAGTAACCCAGTAGTGTCGAGCAACTAAGGGGAAGTGATGTGCGGTCCGGGGCCTGGTCTTCGATCCCGTTGATCAGGTCGTCTGATAATCCAGCGGGGCAGTCGGGATAAAGTGGGGTCTCTTATGGGTCTCTACCCAGCCTATACTAAACAGTTTAGGATAAGTAGGTAGGTAACAATAGCAGGTTACAATAAACAGGCTATGCAGCAGATATAGGATAACAGTAACATCAGCAACTTCTAATGCAAGCATAAGAGAGAGAAGAATAGGCGATATCGGTATGCTCAAAAGCGGGGTGCTTGCTTGGAAGATCTGCGGCAAGGGTCTGATCGTCAGGGGCGTAGTCGACCTCCGGAGCTGCGTCGGTCTCAGGAGCTACGTCGACGTCGGGGTCTACCGAGAAAGAAGAGGGGGAGGAAAAAATAAATACACAGCAAATAACGCAACACAGAGCATGCTATGCCTAAGATGCAGTGCAGTGTTGCCTAAAGATACGTCTAAGTCATATTAGTTATTTTAGGATTTAAGTTAGATTTATTAACCGGTGTATATGCACTATTCATCTACCGGAGTCAGGCTCAAAGTTACGGGTTCTCCTACGTAGAGGGTTCCGACATGGAAATAGACGACATGATCAAATTTGTCTCGTCGTTCTGAGCAACTTTCATGTATAAAGTTTTTCGATCCGAGCTACGGTTTAATTTATACGATTTTTCAAAGATTATTGCTTTTTTCTGAAATTATTTAAATTAACAGAATTATCCAGAAAAAGAGATATGACGTCAGCATGACGTGTGGATGATGTCAGTGGTTAACAGATACGCTGACTAGGGTCAAACCTGACATGTGGGCCCCACTGGGCCCACATGTCAGCCTCTGTTAGCTTAATAGTGGATTAAATTAACTAACAGGGTTAATTAGGGGTGTGGGCCCCATATGTCAGTGGGTAATTAGCTTAGCTAATTAGTTTTAATAAAACTAAATAACAGAGGGGGCCCACATGTCATAGACACGGGACCGCCTAGTCAGCAGTTGACCGAAGTCAACTGGTCAAAGGGGGCCCCTGGGCCCACCAGTCAGTGGCACAAGGCGGGGCCCACCGGTGCGAGGTCAGCACGGTGGCCGGAGACGCGCCGGCGACCTCTCCAGCGGCGGAGGTTCGCCGGAACGCGTCGGAAATGCGCTACGGAGGATCTTTTCGCGCGCGACCACTTGCGTTCGAACCGCGGGAGCGTTCCGCGTCGGTTGGTGGTGGAGCCAGACCAAAAGGTGGCCGGAAAAGTGGCCGGCGACGAGCTTTGGCGGCAGTGCGTTCGGGACCTCGACAGAAGCTACGCTATGAGGCATGGGGAGGCTGGGGCGCGGGCTCGTTGGGCTCCTGGGAGCACCAGGAGCACGGCGGGGGCCTCAGGCGATCGCGACAAGGGCCATGGCCACGGCCACGAGCTCGTCGGCGGCGAACAGAGCTCGAGCGCGGCAGCAGCTAGCTACGACGCGTGAAGATGCTATCAGAGGGGAGCAGGAGACGGAGGAGCTCACCTAGCGGCACGCACGAGGGCCCTTGGGGGTTTAGTAGCTGCAGATGTCGCCGGAGAGGAGGAAGATCACCGGAGCCGAGGCGGAAGGGGGTGACCCGATTCGTTCCCTGCCGCGGCTCCCGGCCCGTGTTCGTGGTCGAGGATGACGTAGACGACGGCGCTGAACTGCTACGGCATCTTGGCGAGTCGAAGCGAGGCCAGTGGCCACGAGAACGGCGGCGAGTGGCTGCGGTGGCGCTCGGCGACGGTGGATCTGGAGGAGAAGGAGGAGAGGAGCGAGCGAGGGAGAGGGGGAAGAAGTGACGGAGAGGCCAGGGGAGATGGATGGGGCTCTGCCTTATCTCCTCCCTGTCGGTGGCCGTCGCTGTGTCGCCGTTCGGCCAGCGCGGCGCGCGGCGACCACAGAGACGGTGACAACGCGAGGGAGAGAGAAGGAGATGGGCCTGTTGGGCCGGTTTCGGGGCACTGTGCACCTAGGCCCAGCGCACAGTGCCTCTTCTTATTTTTATTTTCTGATTTTCTGTTTTCTTTTTTCAGTGAGGGTTTTTGATTTAAATGAGCTGCCAAAAGAGTTTGTACAAGTGTGAAACTTGTTCACACAAATTCAAGGAAATATTCCACACTGCCACAAAAAGTTTGGGTATTTTTGGAGCCCATTTGAATTTATTCAAAAATGAATAGGGCATTTAGGTGCCGTTTTGACTCTAATCAAATGCATTAGGCCAACTAGACTTGATGATGATGTTGTGTTCCTTAACAGCAAATAGTTTTGGATTATTTGCTATAAGTTGAACATTTTTCCCACAAGTTTTGAGCAACTTTATTTTGTACTTTTGAATTTGAGTTGAATTTCAGAGAAGTATTTGAATTGTTTAGATTAACCACTATGACTTGGCACTGCAAATGAAGATGACTTGGCATACTTAGCAGAGTGTCACAGCGCTTATTACATGGGGGTGTTACACCCTTGACTTCAGAAGTCCAACCAAAAAGGTTCTTCAACGGCAACGCCTTCAATGCTCAAGCGGCGCCGTCGTCATATTTAACTACTGAAGGCCAGATCATGGGTTTTCACCCTGAAGATCAAGTCCGCAAAAATTTGGGCAACGCCTTTAACAAGGGAACGACACAAAAAATATCCTGATTGCTAGATATCACCAATTAGGGTCCGACCTCGGGTTTTCATCCAGGAGTTCGAGACTGGTACTTGAGAAGCACCACCAAATCAAAGTCATCATGTGTTTTCGTCATCACTTTTCACGATCCATACGGCTACATGCGTAGCGTGGTCTTGATGTGAGATGCCACAAAAGTGAAGAGCATGCTCGAACAAGCAAGCAACCGAGTCGCGACAAGAGCTGGTTGCCACCAAAGACTCCGAGCAATGAAGGTCACCTGACAGTGGTTCATGGAGGAAGGTCACCGGCCGCAAAAAATCCCAATTCGGGAGGCTTCGACAATCACGCACCGTCCTCATACTCCGTGGTCCTCGTTCGTGGCTGCAAAATCAGTCGACAAAACATACTTGTCGGTACTTCCAGGTCTGAAGATCGAAGATCCCCCGTCCCATTGCGGCAATCACCCGCAGATGGGATCAAGGCCACCAACTTCTCAGCACCAGAGACCGTCGGCCCGCCCAGAAAATCCACCAGCGCCTCTACACGACCATGTCCTCTTCCTCAAGCCGCTGCTAATATATCGCACCTTCGGAACACCTTCGGAGTAGTGGCGGAGCTTGGGCTTAAATCAGGGGGGGAGGGGGACTATCACTCTAGGCTGATTTTTAGTGGACAAATTGTTCTAATTTTGGTCTAATTCAAAGATATATACACATGTTTTACTATGAGTTGGGGGGCCACCGCCTAGGTTGGCCCCCATGAAGCTCCGCCAGTCCTTCGGAGCAACGTCACCAAAGCATGCCGTCCGATCCGTGTTGACTCGAGGAGCAGCCGCAATGGCTCGGGTTGGCCCAACCAGATCGAAGCTGCCTCTCAACCCGTGTCTGGCACACACATCACAGATCGTCGACAAAGAAGACCAGCCAGCCTACTTGATGAGGGGAGTGGAAAGCCGGACGGGTGCGCCATGGCACCGCCATCAACACCAACAACTTCCTCCTCCGACAGTGGAGGAGACCTCCGGAGTCGCCCTAGGAACGACCCAGGAGGCAGGCTTCGAATGTACTATGTGTGTTCCACCCAAACTTGTTCGCTAGCCAGCACGTATCCTAGCAAGATTGGTTGGGTCTTAAACCGGAGACCTCTTGATATTTCGGCACTCTAATCTATATACATCATCTCGTATGTTGTGCCGAGTGTTTTGCAATCTTTGAACATCTAAAAAGGCATGTAAATAGCGAACCAACCTGTGATTGAATGGTTAGAGGGACTGTGGTATCCCCAGCCCACCAGTGTTCAAATCCTGGTGCTCGCATTTATTTCTGGATTTATTTCAGGATTTCCGGCGATGCGCATTCAGTGGGAGGAGACGTTCCCGTCGACGACGAGGTGCCTACGGCGACTTCGTAAATTTCAAGATGATATGCCGGCTCAGTCTTTCGAATGTGCTCATAAGGGTAGAGTGTGCGTGTGTGCATTAATAGGGGTAAGTGTATACGCGTGTATATGAGCGCTTGCTTCTGTACTGTGTTAAAAAAAAAGGCACGTGAATCTTCTAGAAAAACAGGTATCGTGCACTTCACTCGCTTGGTATTACGTTACGTCTCTTCCTTCCTTTTTCAGTTCCCCGCAGCGGCAGGCCAGAGGCCGCTTCACTCGCTTGCCTTCTCTCGCCGTCTCATCCTCCTTCAGTCCTCCTTCCCATTCCTCGGCGATGGGCGGCGCGGCGGCGGCGTCGGGCGCCGCCAGGTGGATCCAGCGGCTGAGCGCGGCCAGGATCTCGACGGAGGCGCTGGAGCGGGGCCAGAGCCGCGTCATCGACGCCTCCCTCACCCTCATCCGCGAGCGCGCCAAGCTCAAGGTCCTCCTTCCCCCTCTCCTCTTTTTTTCTTCTTCTTTCCCCATCTCCCGAATCACCGGCGCTGGATGGATTTTCTCTGCATATTCCACTCCATTCGGCGCGATTCCAATTGCACGCGTGCCACTGACTGACTGACTGACTGACGAGATGGACGACGAAATAGAAAAAAAGGTTCCTTTTTTGGGGCAGAGAATCGACGTCGGTGTCCTTTCCTTTTTTTCTTGAATCTTCTTTTATCACCATTTCACATCAGCTGATGAGGTTGCAAGTTCCTATCCTCCCAAAGCACGTGATCAGTAGTAGTATTAATTATCTCTTCAGAAGAGTTACAGGCTTACAGCCCCCTTGATACACTGCAATTTGGTCAGACTGCTATTATCAAAATTTAAACACCAGGTACTTAGAGTAATGGTTCAGAAAGAAACAGGGGACAACATATGTGTCACCTCTTCTGAAATGGGGGAAAGGCACACCAGACTTGTCCCATATCACAATTCTGTGAAGTTTGAAGAATACCTGGATTGGGCTGAAACACTTTGCTTTCAGCATTAGGAAACATCAGCTGCTACCTTTTGATAAATTGTTCTCGGGGACTGTTTGCTAATTATGCGACTGTCCAGTCTTTTGAGGACAAAACCCAATTGTTTTATTGAGACTATAACTAGGAGTAAGATATGGTCAAAGCTGGTCACATGCACATGGTCTCAGCTAAGCCTTTTCTTAGCTGGAATCTAGCACCTTCATAGTTTACTCTGGTGTTCCTTCTTTGAGGCAGCTGGTGTATTATATAGAACTTCTGTACTAATACTACTACTGAAAAAAGGGAAAGGGAGTTGGGCAAAAGTTATATTCAAATAGTAACTTTCCCCTGCTTCTTTTAGGAAATGATTGATTTGTTCAAATTTATAATTAAAACCCAAGGCTTGTTGATAGTTACAATAATCGTACCCTCCTACCAGGTGATCTAAGTGAAATGGGTTAAGTTTGTGAGCAGGTTATGACTGCATGTTGGAATACAACACACTTATGAGTTATGAGAATTCTACTAGTCCTAGGTCCTGACTTTACTCATGCTTGGATGTAGGGAGAGTTGCTGCGTGCTATGGGCAGTGTCAAAGCTTCTGCGACCCTCTTAGGAGTACCCCTTGGGCACAACTCATCTTTCTTGCAGGGGCCTGCATTTGCTCCTCCTCGCATAAGGGAGGCCATTTGGTGTGGAAGCACCAACTCTAGCACAGAAGAAGGTAAACTTAATATTAACAAAATGCTACCTTGTACACAAGAGACATTTATCAAAGAAACAGTTATGGAGTTCATGCCATGCAGGCAAGGAATTAAATGATCCAAGAGTGCTAACTGATGTTGGTGATGTCCCTATACAAGAGATTCGTGACTGTGGTGTTGAAGATGACAGATTGATGCATGTAATCAGCGAGTCTGTCAAAACAGTGATGGACGAAGTAAGTTATATATTACCCCACAATGTTTGATTCAGAAATATCATTTCAGAATATCCAAGACATTCCAGTACTGTATTTAGTATCTTATTTTAGAATCCGGTGAAGTTTGTGATGATTATTTTCATGAGCTAAGCCTGAGATTTGCTTGAACAAAGCTGAAAGCTACTGAAGCAGAATAATTTTGGAAGATCTTCACATATTTAACTATGACACATCGTTGTATAGGATCCTCTTCGGCCGTTGGTCTTAGGTGGCGATCACTCGATATCTTATCCAGTTGTTAGGGCTGTGTCTGAAAAGCTTGGCGGACCTGTTGACATTCTTCATCTTGACGCACATCCAGATATCTATGACTGTTTTGAAGGGAACACTTACTCACATGCTTCTTCATTTGCAAGAATAATGGAAGGAGGTTATGCGAGGCGACTTTTGCAGGTAACTCTGTTTTTTCATGTCTTCAGTTTTGAAATCCAAATGAACCATGGGGCTACTACTGATTGTAGTTCTTTGTCCTTTTTCTTTTTCTTTTCAAGTTTAAATAGAAAATAATAATTATGAAATATGAATATAATGTTGGGTAATACATTCGTTGCAAAATATGTTATGAAGATTAACATCTATAAGTTGTATCAAGATTGAAATAATGGTTATAGGCCACCAGAAACATTTTACCGGCTGTGAGTTTTAGAAGTATTTTTTTTCATTTCTTGTGCTGTCCTTGGACTAACCTTTTGGTGCTCACTAGTCAGTATTGTGCAACTCTGCTTCTATCCTGCTTCTGTGTCTTTACCTTGAGTCTGATGGATTTTAGGTTGGACTTAGATCAATTACCAAAGAAGGACGTGAGCAAGGGAAGAGATTTGGTGTGGAACAGTATGAGATGCGCACCTTCTCCAGAGATCGGGAGAAGCTTGAGAATCTGGTAACTCACTAACATAAGCCACATCATTTCATACTTGTCTGTCACTGTCAGTTATTCATTTTATCACGAGGACAATTCATATTGATGTGTCCTATGGTTCAGTTCTTATTAATTTCATTTGGTATTATCTACCTCTGGTGGTATTCAAAATTCATAATAGACCACTCTGTGCTCATTTTAATTCAACACAATGTGCAGTAGTAACCTTGTGTTTTTCTTTCTTGTACCCCTTCGGTGGAATACTTTATCACCAAAATGATACGAATTTCTTGAATGATTGTCCTTCACTGCTTTTGGCAGAAACTTGGGGAAGGTGTGAAGGGGGTGTATGTCTCCGTCGACGTGGACTGCCTCGACCCCGCATTCGCTCCTGGTGTCTCTCACATCGAGCCGGGAGGCCTCTCGTTCCGCGATGTTCTCAACATCCTCCAGAATCTGCAAGGCGATGTCGTCGCCGGAGATGTGGTGGAGTTCAACCCGCAACGTGACACGGTTGACGGGATGACGGCTATGGTCGCGGCAAAGCTGGTCCGGGAGCTGAGCGCCAAGATCTCAAAATGAGCAGCGACAGTCAGGACAGAAGCAGCAAAGAGGATTTTCAGGCACAGTGGTCGTTGATCTTAGTTCCTGCCAATCATTTGTGCCACATTTTAGTCTGACAGTCTTCTATAAATAATAAAATTAGGCTGCAAAACGTCTTTGAATTTGGTATGTGCTATGCGGTATTTGTTGGTTTTCCTTTTACATGAACACATCCGAGATTAGGCTCACAGGTGCCTCGTAGTCGATGAGAACATGGTCTCTTGCACAAAGAACATGTCGAAAAGTCTGAAATAGCTTAAAAAAAATCCAAGTGTGACTAGCCTTGAGCGAGTTGACTAGCTTGGTATCTGCAAGACTTGAGATATTTGTGGTGAAAGAGTGAATGCCATGGAAAGTAAAATCAAAGTGTCACTAGTCTTGAATGAATTGACTAGTATGGTATCCGCAAGACTTGAGATATTTGTGGTGAAAGAGTGATTGCCATGGAAAGTAACGGAACTAGGGAACAACAGGCTGCAAGTAAATAACATAAAAAGTACGGAAATGCTACCTGACGACCACTCGCTTGGAGGTCAACCCAAGCGAACGTTGTTGTACGGTGCAAAACATCTATATGGTATTTTCTTGCTGCCAACTCAGCCTGATGGATGGGCCCGGCAAATTAGTGACGTTATTCAAACGTTTAGCATCTACCATCATTGTGTTTTTGTCACTGTTAATTTTTGCGTGCGGTGCAAAATACAACATTTTATAAAGTGATGATTTTTCGCTAATGAGGACACTCGATCAACTTAAACACAAGTGTACTTCAGATCAACTTGTACACCAACTTTGTACACTTTTGCACTTTCTCATTATTTTAAAAATATAATTTGCATCGGCATCAACTTGTACACCAAGTGTACATCGGATCAGACCTGATATGTAAAACAACAATTCGATCTGATCAAATCGTGTACGACAGATTACAGAATCGGCAACTAACATCTATACAATTATATCATGTGATCTGCCGGCCGGATACTTGCCGGATATGCTTTTAAGCGTTTTCCTACATATATTCCCCCTCAATGCGACCAGAACTTTGTAGCTGGCTTTGTGAAGGCATTTCCGATCTGATCGACCGGACATGAGCACATGGCGGTTGTGCTGTCCACATCTTAAATCTGAGCCGGTTAGAGCAACTCCAACAAATCCCCTATTCGTGTGTTCGAAAAAAAAAACCTATTCATATTTTTTTTACTGTTTAGAGAAAGTTTGAGTAATGAAAACGTCTCCAACAGATCCTGTAATCATGGAATAAATTCAGAGGATCCAATAAACTAGCCCCCAAGTTTCCTCTGGTTTATGGGAAGACATCCTTCCCCTAAATTTTTGGCGGGCTGAAATTTCAGCTCACCCCGCACACCTCACACCTCACCACCGCAACGCCGTGCAGCCGCGTCGCCGCAGGCTGCCACCATGGCCCCGGTGCGGTGCAGGCTGCTGCCGCCGCTGGCCACCTCACCCGGGTCACGCGTCTCCTCCTCCCCTACCTTGCCTCCTCTCCTTCCCCGCTCCGGCCGCCGTCTACAAGCCTCCGCTCAAGAATTCGACGTGGCAAAGGCATTTGTGGGACGCTTCATGGTCAATAAACTTCGTAGTATGTTTTATTTGCAATGTTTTGGGTCATCGGTTATGTTTGAATTTGAATGTCCAACCAAATTTGAAATAACGTTGCTTTCAAATTATTATCAAGTAAGTGAGTTATAAGTATCATTGTTTGAATTATTATGATGATATTATACATATGCATGTGTCATTTGTATTTATGTGGGTTTGATTTAGTAGTAGTGATATTTCATTGTAGCGTGGTGGAGTTTCTTTCTGGAGTATATGCTCAAGTTTTCTTTCTGGAGTTGAAAAATGGTCCTTCGGATGTGTCACAAAGGAAGAATATATATAGCAGCGTACTGTACAATTTCTTCTATCCTGCCCGGCACAGAGCTACTTCTAGATGATACGCAATTTCATCATCTAGAGGAACTTGGTTAGAGAATATTTACTACTGTATATCAGTACTGGATACACTACACGAATAACATTAGATGCCGAGTACAAGGAGTACTCTGTGAAGGCCGAAAAACACTCGGCATATACCCTGAGCTTTGCCGAGTTTTCCTTGGGACACTAGGCGAGGAGTTTGCTGAGTGTTTTTCATGCACTCGGCAAAGATTAACAGCGGAGGACGGAAGCGGCAAAATTCAGTCGGTTAGTCGTGTTCAGACAGTCGGCAAAGGCAAAATGTTGCCGAATGCAAACACTCGGCAAAGAACACACATACGATTTTAATTTCAGTTTCATCCAATAACCTCCATGTTTGGTGTCGAGACATAGTATCCCGACGTTCCCAATTCCTTTCCTTTTCTTTGATAAAGCCTAAACATAGACCCAAGAACAAACATAGGATTTTTCATTCCACTTTCATCAACTTTTTTTTTATGTACTTGTAGTTCGAATTAGAATTATATCTGCTAAATGCCTAAAATGCACTTACCGACTTAAATATAGCAAACGAACCACGAAAAATGCAAATTTTTGACATGAAACATGTGATGGTGTGTGCTAAGTGTAGTAAAAGTTTGAAAGTAAAATGAGGAAACAACTGACACTTCGCCTTCAAACCCGACCCGTTCCCTCCCGAAACCACAATCTTCCTTGGAGTTGCTTTGGTTTCCAAGCAGTGTACATCACAACTTTTGAGAAACCTTCTTAAAATTTAGAGTGAATTCCAGTTTTTATCCCTTACTTTAACATTTTTGACACTAATTACCCAATTTAATAATTTTTTATCCAGATTACCCCATTTAGCAAAAGTTTTGCCAGTAATTCTTTCGAGAGTGATCTGCCATCAAAATCCCTGCCATCAGATTCCTCTTGGCATTTTTCCAATGCCAGAACCGGTCACTTGGTTTAGCCACATCCGTTTTTTTTTCTCATGGCTGTCAGGTGTATGTGTGCACCACATCGCGGGAAAGACGAACAATTATCTTGAGCGGTTTAAGTACGTTCAATATTGCATTGTGGGTTGTGGTTCGTAGATTTAATGTGATGATATTTTAGTTTTCTTCCTTGGTGCAAAACATTGGAGGAAGCATCTATTTTACGCTTTGGGAGATCATCAAATAAAAACATCCCATATTTACAGGTCTGCAGGGCTATTGTCGAACATGCATGTGTTTTTTAGTTGGGGCTCCAATGATGTGTGTCCATTTAAAATTACTACTATCAGCTATTAACATAATAGGATGGGATTTTTTGTTTTAATAGAAATGTATGCTTGGGCACTTAGTCCCGACTCTCGAGTAAAACACGATCTTTGCAAGAAGGCTCTTAAAAATTAAAAGGGGTAAAAACAGTCGAGATTCTCACTAAATGGGGTAATCTGGATGAAAATATGTTAAATGAGGTAACTAACGTAAAAAATGCTAAATTAGAGGGTAAAAACCGGGATTCACTCTAAAATTTACAACAATCTTTAGGTCCTGGTCAGGTTTCATGTTTTTCAGACTTTGTTTGCAATTTTCAGAATTAAAAATTAAGCTCCATGTTCCGGATTTGGGCGCCCATGTCGAAGACAGCCCATCTCATGATCCGTGTCTAGCATACACAAGCTTCGGAGGCTTGCCTCCCTCCAGCCCAAGCCACACAACACATACGATTGAGAGTCTTCTAAAAAAAAGACTAAGATTTCTCTGCCAACCGTCGGCGTCACAGTGGATCTGCCTCGTCTCCGATGGCCTTAGGGCCATGGCGGTGCGGTGGATCCCGGCCTTTGTCGGCGGGAGGTCTTCGTTTTTATATGTTCTTTTAAATTTTGTTAGGGTTTGTGTCTTACTTAGGAAGACGAGACGGTGGCGGCTCCCTGAAGATGAAATAAGATTCTCCCCGCCTAGCCCCTGCCCCGGTGGTGCGTTTATCGTCGTCGATGGGCGTGTGGAGGTGTGTCTCCGGCGGATCTATTTTTGGATGGATTTGCTCGGATCTAATCGTAGTTCGTCTACGTTCGTGTGTCTTCAGGTTGGATCCTTCTGATCTATGCTACTCTTCAACGGCAGCGGTTGCTGTTCTGGTGCGCTGGTCCTATGAGGCCTTAGCACGACGACTACCCGACTGTCTATTACAACAAGTTTTGCCCGGCTCCAGCGAGGGAGGGCGATGACGGCGCCGCGCCTTCGGTTCGCTTTAGTGCTTGTAGTCATCGCTAGGTGGTCTATGAATCTAGATGTAATTTTTATTATTTCTGATGTTTGTTGTACTGCCATGATTGAATATGAGTAGATCGGGAATTTTCTCAAAAAGAAAACATATGATATGATTGAGAGCACAGTCTCATTCTAACTAATGCTCCGGTGGTCAAATACGAAACCTTTTACTTTAGGTCATTGCTACAATTTTTCTTTTGAATACAATACAAACACAGACGCTTTTATACACACGCATACAGTCATCTCTATGAGCACACACCGCATACAATCATCTCTACAAGCACACACACCCTATGTCTATGCCTATGAGCAGGGACCAGAACTAAATATCGAGGAGCGCAACAATTTTACACTCGTTTAAACGGGACCAGGGTATATAGGCAGGAGGAGATAAGATAAGATATAGAGATCGGGGTGGTTTATTGAAGCGCACACTCGTGGTCCACTCTTTTACACTCGTTTATTGAAGTGCACGCTTGTCACCCTTAAAACTGTACTAGCGGGAAGAGGCGCGGCCTGTACTAGCGGGAAGAGGCGCGGCGTAGTGTGTACCTACGTTGCTTATTTTAATGAGATTAATAGAAACGGTGCTTTTGAAAGCCAGCTGATGGCGTTAAAGTATTTGTGTATTTAGAGAGTTCATGCAGATCCTTATATTTTAGTATTTATAGAAGCTAGGGGGGTCGTATCAACATGCAAGAAAGTTATTTTTCACATGAAAGAGTATGGTGCCATGGCTAACTATGCCCCTCCCACCAAGATATCAAGCCGAGTAGTGTGAAGAGCAACGTCAGCATAAAAAAATGCCTATTGTGAGTCTCGTCCAACGCACGAAAGAGTCTGCAGTTCGCCTGTCATGAAGATTTGTTCGAGGGGAGGGTGTAGCAAGGCAAACCAAGGGCGACGTGGTAGAACGCAAAGGAGTAAGACCGGGACACGCTAGGGCTATTAGTTCGTCCAACGCCACTTGAAGATCA
Source organism: Thinopyrum elongatum (assembly GCA_011799875.1). Taxonomy (NCBI): domain Eukaryota; kingdom Viridiplantae; phylum Streptophyta; class Magnoliopsida; order Poales; family Poaceae; genus Thinopyrum; species Thinopyrum elongatum. The sequence continues at coordinate 41,191,921 of CM022298.1, read as the reverse complement.
TGGTCAAAAAGGTGTAGCTTGAAGGTCACAACAGGCTGTCATGGCCGCTGGGTGAAGGCGTGGTTGCGTGTTGCTAGGAGACGTCAGGGGAGATACGCCGCTAGATGCTTCTGTTGCCTCGGCCTGTTGTATATGTGGTGTTGCTGTTTACTGTGAGAGAGAGAGAGAGAGAGAGCGAGGGAGGAAGGGAGGGGGAGAGAGATTTTGGGGAAGCGGAATAAGCAGGATGCGGAAGTTATGGCAACCAGTGGCGAGGCCAGCCTAAACAATCGGTGGGGTCATTGCAAATTTTCTGAAATTTTTGCTTCACAATGTACAGTAACTGTACAGTGTTATTAGGCTGTCTTTGTCAAAAGCTGTGGGGTCAGCTGACCCCACAGGTAACACATAGAATCGCCGCTGATGGCGACCTTGCGACTCTTCCCATTAAACGGTGAGAAAAACCTGGGTCGGTCAAAACCACATATATATGTGGTAATAGGTAACTATTAAGCCGATCAGACCATGGGAGACGTGGACAGAAACCAGACCGCAACACGAAACCCAAATACGCAGCATACACGTGAAACAACCTGTGATTGGGTGGTAAGAAGGATAGCGGAATTTTCAACATACCAGAGTTGAAGTCTTAGACTTGACACTAGTGCTTGCATTTTTCTGAATTTATTTTAGGCCTTCTAGATATGTGCGTTCAGTAGGAGAAGACGTTCTTGTCGACTACAAAGGCGTCTGTGTCGACTTCATAAATCTTAAGATGATGTGTCGGATCGGTCTTTTGAAAGTGCTCAAAGGGTAGCGTGTACGCGCGTGTATTTATGAATGTGAGTATATATGCGTATGTATGAGTGTTTGTGTCTATACAATGTTAAAAAATATGCAGGATAAATATATGTGCGTATGTATGAGCGTCTGTATCTGTATAGTGTTAGAAAAATATGCAGTATATATGTGACCTTCACCGGTAAATCCCACGGGCTATAAAAAAACTAATGCTTTACAGGTACATGTGTCATAAGCAAAGCGACCATTGCTTAACACTGAGAATGCTCAGGGGGGTCTGTAGCTTAGCCATATGTGTACACGTGTCGCAGGCAGAGCAACCATCTCTCAACACTGGGAATGCCTAGGAGGGCTTCTAGCTTAGCCACTTCTATTCTCATATATATATATATATATATATATATATATATATATATATATATATATATATATATAACACTCGCTCAAGACCCACGATCGAGCTCAGTGCTCAGACTCACATTCTCCATAGCGGCTACTGCTTCGGCGATCAAAATGGAAGACGGCGGTGTGCAGATCATCTCCCGGCGCATCGTCAAGCCGGAGTATCAAAAGAGCTCACCGCCGCCGGAGCCTGAGACCGTCCATCTGACGCCATGGGACCTGCGGCGGATCACCGTGGGCTACAGCCAGAACGGCGTCCTCCTGCCCAAGCCTCCGGCCGGCGTGCACGCCGTCGAACACCTCGCGTCGTCCTTCGCGCGCGCCTTGGGCCGCTTCCACCCCCTTGCCGGCCGCTTCGCCGTCGCGCCGGCGGGCAGCGCGGGCCTGACGATCTCGCTCCGCTGCGGCGACGAAGGCGCCGAGTTCGTCCACGCTATACAACTAACTTAAAACATGAAATTTTTTCTTTTTTATTTATGAAGCACAAGCTTTCAGACACCTCTTATCTTCATCCTCCAATATTGCTTTGAGATCTGTGCTATACAACTAACTTAAAACATGGAATTTTCTCTTTTTTATTTATTCAAAACAAAACAACATATGAACTTCAAACTTTTCAGGACAACAAAAACATTCTTACTACAATGTGGGAAAAAACTTTCAGATTTTTTCGTCCGACATAAATATACAAAATGAGATTTTTTTTAGAGTAAAAAATATAATATGTACTACATTATCCATGAATATATGATTCATGAAAAAATCTGAAAGTTTTTTCCCACATTATCCGGCCGGCCGTTCAAATCAGAGATGCCTCCATAAAGCTCAAATCAGAGATGCTATTGCTAGGTTGACTCATTGACGATGTATCCCTATTTGTGACGATATAAAGCTCGCCATGGACGCTTTCATAATAAAAGGAAGAGACAAGTCCATATTACAACCTCAAACTACCATCAAAGTTTAAAACACAACCCTGAACTACGAAACCGTCTAGTTTACAACCCCGAACTTTCAAAACCGGACAAAAAACAACCCTGGGGTGGTATTTGACTGGTTTTGACCAGTCAACAGCCCAGTCAGTGCCAACTCATCCGCCAAGTCCTCCTCTAGTCAAATTTCGACCCAAAAGAAAGTGTCCAGAAAAATTATAAAAAATTCTCAAAAATCCACACAACCCTCACCTTAAATTTGGGAAAGTGTCAACAAATTTTGACGAGTAAAAAAATAATAATGAGAGCGAAAATTCAAATTTGATCCAAAATGGCTCTGAATTTTTGCTCTAATTTTTTTTTTGCTTTTTAACAATTGTTGAAACTTTCCCAGATTTAATATGAAGGTTGTGTGGATTTTTTATAATGTTTTCAAATTTTTCTGGACACTCTTTTTGGGTCAAAATTTAGCCAGAGGAGGACGTGGCGGATGAGTTGGCGCTGACTGGGTTGTTGACTGGTCAAAACCGGTCAAATACCACGCCAGGGTTGTTTTCTGTCCGGTTTTGAAAATTCAGCGTTGTAAACTAGACGGTTTCGTAGTTCAGGGTTGTGTTTTAGACTTTGGTGGTAGTTTAAGATTGTAATATGGACTTCTCTCTAAAAGGAAAAGCCCCAACTTGCACACTAAGTTTACATCCAATCAGATGTGATATGTTAAGGAAAAAATAATCTGATCTGATCAAATCGTGTGCAACAAATTACAGAATGGTAACATACTAACACATCGGCAACTCAACTATACAATGATAGTATCATGTGCTTTGCCGGATATGCTATAGTACATATTCCCCCTCAATCTGACCAGAACTTTATGGAGGCATCTCTGATTTGAACGGCCGGCTGGACATGCCGGAGCACATGGTGATTGTGCTTAGGGCATGTACAATACATAGCCTCAGGGTGATGCCTCACATGCCATGTAGGATCGGATAACAGATAAAATAGGTTCGGATAGGGAAGCGGGATCCTCTGCAGGAGGCGGGTGCTTGGAGAGAAAAAATGTGGTCCTGTGTCAAAAGCTGAAAAGATTGAAGTGAAAAGTAGAGATGCATGTGTACTAGAGTCTTTATTTTCTATTTATTAATGAGGCCCACTAGTGATAGCTTGCATTAGAGAGAAAAAATAAATATAAATGCCTCAAACTACTTTTTGTCATGGGGCATCTGTATTCATATGCAACCAATGTACATGCCTTATGTGCTCAGATCTGTGCCAGTAAGTTGCTTATTTTTTTCGTTTGCTTTGCTGATATAAATGTGCTCCAGATCTCTGCCGTTGCGCTGGGACACGCTCGTGCTCCACGAAGCATGCTTGTCACACACATTGGCTAACATGGCCTCCCTTAATATATACAGTACTCCAACCCGGCCATCCCAACCCACGGAACACACACGATCGAGCTCAAACTCACATTCTCGATAGTGGCCACTGCTCATCCGGCGATCAAAAATGGAAGGCGGCGCTGTCCAGATCATCTCCCGGCGCATGGTCAAGCCGGAGTACCAAAAGAGCTCACGGCCGACGGAGCCTGAGACCGTCCACCTGACGCCATGGGACCTGCAGCAGCTCCCCGTGGACTACGCCCAGAAGGGCGTCCTCCTGCCCAAGCCTCCGGCCAGCGCGCACGGCGTCGAACACCTCGCGTCGTCCTTCGCGCACGCCCTGGCCCGCTTCTACCCACTCGCCGGCCGCTTCGCCATTGCACCAGTGGCCAAGGACGGCGACGGGACGCTACCGGGCCTGGCAATCTCGCTCCGCTGCGGCGACGAAGGCGCCGAGTTCGTGCACGCCGTGGCGCCCGGCGTCACCGTCGCTGACGTCACCGGCACGGTCTGCATCCCGCGTGTGGTCTGGTCCTTCTTCCCTCTCAACGGAACGGTCAGCGCGGACGCCGTCGTGGACCCCAGCCTGCCCGTCCTGGCCGCGCAGGTCACCGAGCTCGCCGATGGCCTCTTCGTCGCCATGTCGCTCAACCACGGCGTCGCCGATGGGACCACGTTCTGGGATCTGTTCAACGCATGGTCGGAGATCAGCCGCAACGGCGCCGCCGCCAACGGAGACATCTCCACAGTGCCCCCACCACCCAAGAGGTGGTTCATCGAGGGCTGCACCGTGCCGATCCCTCTACCCTTTGCCAAGGTGGAAGACATCGCCTGCGGGCCGTTCGAGTGCCCGCCGGTGCATGAATGCTCGATCCATTTCACCCCGGAGAGCGTGAGGAAGCTGAAGGCGAAAGCGAACGCTGAGATGGCCGCCGGCACGGCCACCATCTCCTCGTTGCAGGCCGTGCTCGCGCACCTGTGGCAGGCTACGTGTCGGGCCCGGGGGCTCGCGCCGGACCAGGAGACGACGTGCTTGCTCGCGGTCGGATGCCGAACACGCCTGAAGGGCATGCCGCCGGTTTACGTGGGCAACGCGGTGTCGAGCGCCGCCGGCAAGGCCGCGGTCGGCGAGATTCTGGGCGACGACCGGCTGGGCTGGGCGGCATCGCTTCTGAACCGGGCCGTGGCTGCGGCCGACGAGGCGGGCGTGAGGGAGAAGTTCGCGGCGTGGCATGCAAACCCCAGCTTCAAGGGCTTGGCCGGGCGTTTTCCTCCCGAGGCGGTGGTGGTCACGGGCTCGCAGCGGTTCGACGTGTACGGCAACGACTTCGGGTGGGGCAGGCCGGTGGCCGTCCGGAGCGGCGCCGGGAACAAGCTGGACGGGTATGTCACGGTTTACGAGGGCAGCGATGACGGCGGAGGGAGAGGGGGCATGGAGCTGCAGGTGTGCCTCGCCCCGGACGTGCTCGCCAGGCTCGTCGCCGACGAAGAGCTGATGAAGCCGTCGGTCTAGGACTATGAAGTCAGTCAGTCAGTCGTGTCTGCAAGTTTCGATCGGTTCCTTGTACTACTCCCTCCGGCCCACAACTTGAGATACTTATTTTGGAACGGAGGGAGTACTTCTATAGTTCCATTTCCACTTTTGCTACTCCCTCCTTCCATCTAGTATACAGGACTTAAGTTTTGAATCTCTCGTACCAAGGCTGTTGCATAAAAAGATGAGCAAATATTAGGAATAGTACTTCATTAATCCCTCACATGCTACTTCATCTCCTCCTTTTTGTGCATGCAGCCAACAATAACTCCTCCAGTCCTACATGCATTGGCCAACGGAAACAGCTTTGTGGAGAAGAAAGGAGGAGGTGCCGAGGTGAAGCACGCCTAATAACTGTTCTGTGCATGCATGCAAATCAATGCTGCGAGGACGACCACGCGCGATCTGCGAGGGGTAATTAAGTTGGAGATGCATTGGTTAGCTCGTTTGGCCTTGTATAGATGGAAAAATGAAATTTAGGGTTAAGCCTTATACAGATGGAAGAAGGGAGTAGTAGTTATTTCCACGTTCAATCTTGTCTGGAGCATGTGCACGCAATCTTTCCTAGAGCTCATGTCATCTACTCCCTCCGTCTAGGTGTATTAGTCATCTAAGGAGGTGCATCGCAACCTAGGCATGTAGAGATTGGGCTAGGAGGAGAACTGGACCGCAGATGAAGCCAATCACATTGCTCTTTTTCCAACTGAAAACGTGCTATTAATTGGGGAGTTTAAAGCCGTGGTGGTTCGGCTGATGCATGCAGCCCATGGTCGCTTCAAATCCCAGTCAGCACACCACGCAAATGGCATGCATTGGTCGTTGTAATTAAGAGATGGGTCTAATTACTACACATGCAACTAGTATTAGTGCTTGGCGCCTTAGCGTTTTGGGAAATTTTTATTTTCGTTAGATGCCCAATACTCCGGGACGGAGGGAGTACTACTACTACTACTCCAAGACAGTATGAGCTAACCTATTAATTCAATTCTCTCCTAAACTTGTGCACCTGCACTTTCTCCATACAGGCCGGCCATCACACTTTTTATCTCTAGCACAGTGCCCAAAATGTTCCATCTTCCAAGAGAAGTGGATTCTTTCTAGAAAAGTTTCAGAAGATGCTAATGGTAAGCAAAAAGATTAATTATGAAGCAAAAACATGAAACAAAATACGGAGTAAAAAGGACCGGATGGAGTAATATTCTGATGCATAAGAGTTATATAGGAATCAAAACAGTCTTCTTATTTTCTTTAAAATTTTGATTTTATTAAATTAATAAAACTATTTCAATTCAAATAAGAGTTGACGAAGAATCACAATGAATGGATGCCTGAGGTAAGTCAGGGGCCACTATCATCTTCGCCACTTCTATATTGTTTACAATCCGCAAACCAAGATATAGCTTACCTCATTGATTAGGGCGTAGGCGGGCTGCTTGTTGAGGGTCCGGGCCGGTCGCTCCCTTTGGTATCCGTGGCGAACGTCTTTGATTTGGGAGGATTTCTTCAGATATGACCGTGGTGGTAGCACCGGCCGATGGTTCGTAATAGCAAGGTGACCGGATGTAGCTGGAAGGCTCCACTGGGTTTTGGCTTGATCAGTTTGCCTTCGACGGTGCGATGCAGTCTATGGTCGATTGTAACATCTCCATCATCACACTACAGTGATCACCTCTTAATCATGCCAAGTCATCTTCATCTGCCATGCTTGATCATAAGGCTTAAACACTTCAATTCAAATTTCTCTTTGTAACTCAATTCAAATTCAACTGAAAAATAAAGTTGTTCAAAAGTTGCTGCAAAAATGTTCATCATCTAGCATTAAATCCAAAACAACTTGTTGTTAACTTCAACAACATCATTCCTACAAAGATGAACAGTAGCAATTAAAACAAATCAAATCCAGTGTATTTAAATGCTGTTTCATTTTTGAAAATTCCAAATGAATTTCTCTGGTTACCAAAATATTTGTGGCACTGTCTAAAAGTGTGTTGGATTTATTGGGTCTAGCCCCATATTTTTCCTACACTAATTGTTTGCCCAATTAATTGCATTTCTCTCTCTCTGCTAATGAATAAAAGAAAAACCAGAAAGAAATAAATAAAAAAAAGGGGCAGCAGCCCATTTACCTGGTGACTGGGCCGCCTCAGCCCAGTCCATTCCTACCTGCTCCCGCCCCGTGTCGGCGCCGCCATGGACAGAGTGCGTGCTCGCCACTCACCGGTAGACACCGCGACGCCGTCGACGCGAGGAGGCGATAAGGCCGAGCTGGTGCTTCCCCCCTGGCCTCTCCTCTCACTCCGGCTCTCTCTCTCTCTCTCTCGCCCACGCGCTCTCTCTCCCTTCCTCTCTGTCTCTGCACCCGAGCGCCGCAGCCGCCGCTGTCTAGGCACATCGCGGCGACCGAGCCCCTCCTGCTGCCTCGACGTCTCTACCACGACCGCCGTCCTCGGCCACGTCGACCACGCCTTCGAGTCGGAGCCGGGAGGTACTGCTGGCGAGGAACCGACGCCGCCTCCTCCATTCGGTCGCCGTCGACTTCCTCGTCTCCGGCAACGCTTCGGCAGCTACTAAACCTCCGAGGGCCGCCGTGAGCCGCACCGTAAGCCCCCGCGATGAACCCCTCTCTCCCTCCTCTCTCTCCACGCTCGTAGACGCCGATCCCCTTCTTAACCGAATCGCCGCCGCGCGAGCTCGTCGCCGGCTATGTTTCGGTGACCGTTTGGTCACCCGCGCGAGTCTAACGTACTCACCGCGTCCCGTAGAGCCGTTACGGCCTTTTAGTTAGCGCAAACGCGTGCGGTTGCCGCGTTTCCGACATCACCCGAAGCCCACCGCCGCGGCACCTCGCCGTCCGGTCATCTCCGGCCAACCCCGAGCCGCCGCGCTAGCCCAGCTGGATGCGGCGTCCTTCCCTCGTTCGAACGAGCCTCGTGGCGCTCGATTTGGTGCTCTGTGGAGCGATTCCGAGCGTCGCCGGCGAGGCAGACGCCGCGGGAGCTCGCCGGAGCTCTCTCCGGCGCCGGCTCTTACGTGGCGTCGCCCGGGCCCACTTCTGATCACTGGTAGCTGGGCCCCGCGGGCCCAGTTGACCCAGTTGACTGGTCCACTGTGCTGACTGGGCGGAGCCCAGTCACTGACTAGTGGGGCCCGGTTGACCAGTCAACTGGTCAACGGCTGACCCGCTGACCCAGCTGGCCGGCCCCACTGTCAGCCCCTCTAGCGCCTCTCTGGTGCACTGCACCGGGTGCACCCAGCATTTCCTACTACTGTTCAAATTCGAATTAAATAATTCCAGAAATCCAAATAATCTTCGAAAATTAATAACTTTTAAACCGTAGCTCGGATCGAAAAAGTTAAAACATGAAAGTTGCTCAGAACGACGAGCCGAATCTGATCGTGCCGTTTGTTTCTCCATCGGAACCCCCTACGTAGGAGAACTCGTAACTCCGAGCCCGATTCCGGTAGATGAATAGTGCACACACACACACCGGTTATTAAATCCCAGATTAATTCTAAAAATAACTAAAATGACTTAGATGCGTATTTAGGCAACCCTGCACTGCATCATAGCATCACACGCACCGTATTGCAATTGTTTGCATTATGTTTACCTGTTTCTTCCCCCTCTTCTCTCTCGGTAGACCCCGACGTTGACGTAGCTCCCGAGGCAGACGCAGCTCAGGAGTACGACTACGTCCCCGACGATACCACTGAAGACCTTGCCCTTGCCCCAGAGCAAACAGGCAAGCACCCCCATTTTGAGCATGCCTATATCGCCTATTCTCTTCTCTCTTATGCTTGCATTAGAACTGCTACTGCTACTGTTTTCCTATATCTGCTGCATAGCCTGATTATTATACCCTGCCTTGTTACCTTACTGGTTATCCTAGACTGCTTAGTATAGGCTGGGTAGAGACACGACAGAGACCCCCACTTGATCCCGACTGCCCTGCTGGATATCAGAAGACCCGATCATCGGGATTGAAGACTAGACCCTGGCACCGCACATCACTTCCCCTTAGTTGCCGACACTGCTGGGTTACCGTCGAGTGCCGAGGGTGATACCTCGCCAGCACTTCTGATGTTAACCTTGTAGGTTAGTTACTCGGTCGTGGTAAGCGAGGGTGATTCCTCCTACACCACCCCCGATAACGACGTCGTCGCGCAACTCCTCAAGTGTGGACCTCGAGGGTGATTCCTCCTTCGTTCACCTTGATGATAACATCAGGTGGGGTTCCATCGAGGGTGATTCCTCAGGGCTCCCCTGGTGTCAGACACACAGTTACTGTTGATGAGTGGACTTGCACTAACCCATGATACTAAAGACGGGTCGGCCCTGAGGGGTACCCGCGCGAGCTTAACGCGAAGTGATGTGGAGTCGGGTTGACCTGGATGGTGCCCGCGAGATAACTACGAGGCGTGGCCGGGCATTCTTAGCCCTTGCCGCAAGTCCTCGAGACGGGGCGACGGGATCACATCGATCGTGAGTCTCTGCTCGTTTCCGCGCGCTCCTAATCCACTACGGTTTGGATATTTGATCCGAGGGGCCTCTGGCCCGATAGCACTAACCATCACGTGGGCATAGTATGGGCGTTCTGCGTCGTATACTTCAGCCAAAGCTTAATGGACGTCAGCGACTGAGTGGCGCGCGCTGGATTGGACTGGTTACGCAACCGCGCTTGTATTAAGGGGTTGCTAGGTCTGCTTCCGGCCGCCCACGCAACGCGCAGGAGTTCCCGGGGCGATGGCCCAAGACCCCTGGGGGCATAGGTTTAGTCCGGCGTGCTGACCTCTCTGTTAAGTATTTGGTCGGGTTGCGGCGTGTTGCTTGGCCGAGGCCGGGCATGACCCAGAAAAGTGTGTCCGGTCGGAGTTAAGCGAGCGTGATGGGTAAGTTGGTGCACCCCTGCAGGGAAGAAACTTCTATCGATAGCCTGTCCTACGGTAACGGACACTCGAAGTTGTATCCCGATCGGTACAACTAGAACATGTGATGAGAACTGGATAGTACGGCTCTGGGATTGCTTTCTCGCAGGGAGTCGAGAAAGGATCTCAGGTCGAGGTTGATGATACTACTACTACTACTTTACATTATGTTCATCTGATCTCTTCTATTGCTGCAAGTCTGTCGAAGATTATTGAAGATGCTAGTCTTCGATAGGACTAGGCTTCCCCCTCTATTCTGGCATTTCTGCAGCCTAGTCCACATATACAGCCCCCTTTGAAAATGATGCATATGTAGTGTAGATCCTTGCTTGCTGAGTACTTCGGATGAGTACTCACGTTTGCTTTATTTTCTTTTTCCCCCATATTCCATTTGATGCCACCAGACGACGGAGCCCCTGAGCCAGACGCCCCAGCCGACGACCAGTACTACTACCCGCCTGGCGAGTACTACTACTACGAGGAGCCGTTTGACGACCAGGAGTAGGATCGGAGGGTCCAGGGCAGGAGGCCTACGCCTTTCGATCGTAGTATTTTATTTTACCCCGCCTCTGTGAAGGCTTATCTCTTTCTCTCTCTATAATATATCTGTACCCAGATATCTAATGCTTCCGCTGACGCTTGTATGCCATCGAGCTATGTATTCGAGCCCTCGAGGCCCTGGCTTGTAATATTAAGCTTGTATGACTTTATTTATGTTTTAGAGTTGTGTTGTGATATCTTCAAGTGAGTCCTTAGGCTTGATCATGCGCATTTGCGTGTATGATTAGTGCACGATTAAGCCGGGGTCGTCACGGGTTGGTATCAGAGCCGACTGCCTCTAGGTATCCCCCTTTCCAATTCCTTGGCCGAAGTTGAGTCTAGTGGTCCAAAACTGTTTTACTAACTTGGCTGTGTGGCTTACGGGCCCACGTCGCTAACTGGGTGGTATTAGGATCTTTTTACTCCTCGATCTTTACTCTGGGAACTCTGATCTCTCTCCTATTCGGGTTAAAGATTTTACTAACTCCGACATTAGGATCTTGTAACCGTTTTCTCCCGGAGAGCCCCCTCATTCCAGAAGATGACGTGACATCATCAGAAGGCTCCGAAGATACTTCCCGAAGTTTTCTGAGACCCCTTTACCCACTGCTTTTGTAGTTTACTAACACCGATAATTGTAGGAGATATGCCCTAGAGGCAGTAATAACAGTTATTTTGTATCTCCTGGTTTGTAATAAAAGTTTATGTTCCATGCTATAACTGCAATGATTCTCGAGTCTGCAAATAAAACGAGGCTTGGAGGGAAACTCATGTGCACGTGTGGGATAATAAACGGTAAAATGTATTCCTAGTCAAGCCTCTATGACTGGCTCAAGTATTGCATGATGATCCTGTTTTCCTGATCATGGGCATGGCTATGCCGGCAATTTTGAGGGCACAAATTGTTGGTAGAACACTTGTGTTGAATCGACCCAAATTGATGTTATGCTATGAGATACTTTCGTCACAAGTTAATGGTATTTTACACAGGGAAGTTAATGTTTGCATAATTCCTTAGACCATGAGAGTATCGAGTTCCTTCGTACTTGCTTCGTGAACTTTGGGGTTTGTTAAACGTCATCCGTAACTGGGTGGCTATTACGGCAGCTTACGGGTTCACGGAAAAGTATGGCAAGTAACGAGATAGCTCAAGATTGGGATTTGCTCCTCCGACGATGGAGAGATATACTCGGGCCCTCTCGGTGAAACGGTATCCATCATCGTCTGGCCAGACAACTTGTGATTTGATCACTGGGATACCGCAACACGGAAACGAGAAAAGAGAACAAAACCGGTAACGAGGTAACTTGCATAGTGGACAAATTTGTTGATCCACGGGGATGCAATAAATCTCACCTTAGGTGTTTGTGACATATCGCGAAGCAACAGGAATAGCACACAACAACTGGAGGTTCACTCGAATAATCATTCGTGTGGGTATAGGGGTTAATATGGGTGTCCACGGCTCCGATGTTGATCATTGATCGGAAGGGGTTCCGGGTCATGTCTATACTTCACCGAACCTATAGGGTCACACGCTTAAGGGTCGTCTATCTGCTGAATACTAGACAGGGAGTCTGAGAGAAAATCACCGAAAAAGTTTCGGACACCAAAAAAGTTTCGGACAGCGGAAAAGTTCCGCAGAGAGAACACCGGATGAGTTTCGGTGAAACTGAAAAGTTGTTTTGGGGTATTCCATTAAGTCAAATTGGTTTCGGGATGCCCCTAATAATTCTTGGAGGGTGCCAGAATTATTCTGGAAACTTTCTGGAATTTTCGGGGATAAAAACCGGAAATGTTTCGGAGCTGCCGGAACCGCTTCAGATGCTTTTTCGCAGATGAAATCACTAATCTGGAATTGTTCCAGAACGCGTTGAAAATTATTTTAGTGGGTACTAGAAATGTTCTAAGCCCACATAAATATTTTTAGTTCGTACGGACGCTGAAAAATGTCATCGTGAATAGTGAAAGTGCTTTTTGGGAATTTTTATGGAAAGCACCTTTTGGGAATTTCCCAAAAGGCTTCTAGAAGCCTTGGGCACTAAGGAAGCCCCCTTGGGGGGCCCCCCCAAGGGGTGGCCGGCCATGGAGGGTGGAGCTCCATGGAGCTCCACATGGCACTCCTTTTTGCTTTATTCTTTATGTAAATGACATAAAGTGGGGGTACTTTTGGTATTTGTGAATGCCAACTTTACCCCTTGGTTTTCCTATAAATAGAGGAGAGTGGGCTGCCCACAAACCTCATCCCTTGCTCTCATACACATGCCATGCATTATCTGGCTTCTTCTCTCCCTCCCACGAAAAGAGTTTCGTAGAGCCGAAAGGCTGTCTGGGTTCCGGCAGGAACTAGTTCTGGACGGCGAAGCCCTGCCGGATAGCTGACACCGTATGTGTGCAACCCCATAGAGAGGTCGTAGTTTCGGCCTTTTTGCCCGAGGGGCTGTTCGAGTGTCCTCCCGGAGGGCTGTCCGAGTCTCCGTTCGAGTTTCAAGGGTCCTCCCGAAGGGCTGTCCGCGACATCGTCCGGGGGACTGTCCGACCGCCTCCCGAAGGGCTGTCCGACGAGGGAGTACATCCTCGCGGTTGGGAGGTTGTAAATCCTAGCTGCGGGGATCTGCACCAACGATCTCCACCGACTCTTCTTCCGCTGCGCTTCGAGTCGGTACGGATCAGATCAAACCTTGTATGCAGTCTCCATAGTGGTCCTGGGCGTGCTCGCTATACCGAAAATTTTTGTTTTCTGTCGCGTTCCCCAACAGTGGCATCAAGAGCCGTGCTATGCGTAGATGCAGGTTACGATCTAGAATACATGGAGATGTATGGGTATTGCATAATATAATTAGGTAGTAGATAAGATCTATTGCTGAAAATTATTTATGCGGGTGACAGATGAAATCTGTTACCCGATGTTCTTGTTGCTTCCCTAGAATTTGTGTTTTCTCAATCTCGAGACAGCATGGTGGAATTTGACAAAGTTCTGGCAATCCATGATCCTGATTGATCATGGAAGTGCTATCAGTTCTTTGGGTTCTGCCATAGTCAAAAGAAAGATGAAATTCGCAGATGAAAGGGCATTGCAGATATGATCTGCACGGGGGTCATGCGTATGACGAAGTTTAGTATGGGGCTCGAGATTTAATTATCTCGTGTTTCATACACCCCGAGATGTTAATCTAGCGACTTGAATAATCATACTTGATGATAAAACGTTGGTAGCTGCGGTTTAAGTCAAAACCTTAGAAGTCACGTAAAATAAAATTTTGCATAAACCGATTAGAGGCGTCTAACTTGGTTTTGCAGGATGGTTTGCATGTGATGTGGTATAGCAAGTCTCATATTCAATTTGATTATGTATGAGATGACTATATGATGTAATTAACATGACCTGCGTGTCATGATTCGGCATGATGGCTGGAGCCATATGATTGCACTTTAATGACCTGCGTGTCAACCTTAAGTAATGCATTTATTTTATCCGCTATGGAGATAGCAATATTATCTGGTGCATCGACAAGGTGGTGGCAATCTTCGCAAAGGTGAACACCGATGCGAATGCCGAAGACGAAGAATTGAAAGACTTCTCCGTCAGAAGGGGCTATACCATATCATGCCATTTTGAATTGCCTGAGATGTTTATCCCTCTTGATGCACCCTTCTTGATTGCGCGGTAGTCGCTTTTTATTAGGGTTATCTCTCACTTAAAATATCAAGTAGTTAGTGTTCTCCCAAGTGTAGCACCGTCTACAACACGTATCTTTTCGGGGTGCGCCATGTACACATGAGCACGAACGATTAGAGAGGTGTAAGGCGGGTGAAGGTCAGACCTCACTGCATGATCACTTGGTTGTCTTGACGTTCAGGCAGGAGAGTCCTGAGCTCGGAACACATGCATCGAAAGATGAACAAGAGTCACATAGAGATGTGATTGGCAAGTTGGCCTACCGATTAAAATTCACGTCATCAGTGATGAACCCGTCAATGGCGTTGAATTGAAATGCGGATCTTGAATCACTCACAATCAATTATGAGAGATATTGATTTGAGTGGGAGCGCACTTTAGAATAAAATTATTTATTCACTAGTGCATTTTCATTATAAACAAAGTCTAAGTGAAACTTGTGTTTCCCGTTGTAGATCAAATGGCTCGCAACACCATGTTCAACTTAGGCCCGTTGTTAAAGAAAGAGAAGTTGACTGCGATTGGAAACAACTATGCGGACTGGGTCCGTAACCTGAGGATTGTCCTCAGGGAAGCTAAGAAAGACTTTGTGCTTGATCAACCTCTAGGTGATTCCCCTACGCCAGAAATGGCTCAGGATATCATCCACGTGTTTGACTCACGAAAGGATGATTTCAGTGTTGTTAAAGAACTTATGTTATCTTGCATGGATCCTGTACTACAGAAACGTTATGAACGACTTAGTGCCTTCGAGATGATCGAGGCACTAAATGTTCTGTATCACAAACAGGATTTAGCTGAAGTTCATGAGATGACTGAAGCCATGGAAGAATGCAATATACATAAGAAATCTCTAGTAAATGAACAAGGTGTCAAACTAGCAAACTATTATGATAGTATGGCTGAACAGGGAGTTAATTTTCCAAAGACACCTGGTAATGATTTGATCCTTACCTCGCTTTATGAAGCGATGCTCAAAACACATGAGATAGGACTGCAGAATCAGCAAAAGTTGCTGGTGAACAAAACTACCAGTTTCAAAAGGAAAGGCAAGCCTAAGGGCGGAGCCAAGGCTGAAACTGTGTGTTTTCACTGCAAAGGCACTGGACACTGGAAGAAGAACTGCAAGATATACATGGCAGATAAGAAGAAAGGTATAACTGTTATACGGGTTAATGTCATTGACGTTTTGCTTGCTTGCGAAAATTCTAAGTCTTGGGTATTTGATACCGGATCGGTTGCTCACATTTGCAACTCGATACAGGGGCTTCAGAAGGTGCGCAAGCTGGCAAGGAATGAAGTCGTGATGCGCATCGGGAACGGTGATGCGATCGCCGCTCAAGCCGTCGGCATTATGCCTCTACGTCTCCCTTCAGGATTTATTTTGGAACTAAGTAACTGTTATTTTGTTCCACTGTTGTGTAGAAACATTATCTCTGGATCATGTTTAGTACACGATGGGTATTCGTACAAGTCTGAGAACAATGGTTGTTCACTTTATTGTAAGGATATGTTTTATGGATTTGCACCCATTGTTGGGGGCCTTTTCATTCTAAACCTTGAATGTGGAAATGATGTCTTTAACGTGAATGCTAAACGCCTTAAGAAGGCTGATACCACCACCACTTTCATGTGGCACTGTCGCCTTGGCCACATCGGAAAGAAACGCATGCAAAGACTCCATAAAGATGGAGTTTTACCGTCTCTTGATTTTGAATCATTTGACACATGTGAAGCTTGCTTGATGGGGAAAATGACCAAGACGCCGTTCACGGGTCATCCTGAACGGGCGGGTGAATTATTGGGAATAATACATAGTGATGTATGTGGTCCAATGAACACAGCCGCACGGGGTGGGTATTTCTACTTCGTGACTTTTACTGATGATTTAAGTCGGTATGGATATATCTACTTAATGAAACATAAGTCGGAAACCTTTGAAAAGTTCAAAGAATTTCAGAATGAGGTAGAAAATCATCGTTACAAAAAGATTAAGTTTCTGCGGTCTGATCGCGGAGGCGAGTATCTTAGTCATGAGTTTGGCCAACATCTGAGTGACTGTGGAATCGTTCCACAGCTTACGCCTCCTGGAACTCCACAGAGAAACGGAGTGTCGGAACGACGTAACCGAACCCTGTTAGACATGGTAAGGTCGATGATGTCTCTTACAGATCTGCCATTGTACTTTTGGGGTCATGCACTAGAAACTGCCACTCACACACTTAACAGAGCACCGTCTAAATCTGTTCAGACGACACCATATGAGTTATGGAACGGGAAGAAACCCGGTTTGTCGCATCTCAGGATTTGGGGTTGTGAGGTATACGTAAAACGTTTACAACCTACCAAACTTGATCCCAGATCAGACAAATGTTACTTTGTAGGTTATCCCAAGGAAACAATTGGGTATTCCTTCTACCACCCGTCCGATAACAAAGTGTTTGTTGCCAGAAATGGACAATTTCTTGAGAAAGAGTTTCTCGCAAAAGAAGTGAGTGGGAGGACAGTACAACTTAATGAGATTAGTGAATCTTCGGCAACCGTTGATATGGCTAAGGAACCGGAAGAGATTCCGCTAATTATCCCTACAACTGAGCCGGAAGTTATCGCATATGATGCGGGGACTTCAAACAATGTTGTAACTGAACCGCGCAGATCAGGCAGGGCTATCCAGCCACCTGAGTGGTTTCATAACGAAATCTTCATTCTTGAAGACGATGAACCTGCGCACTACAAGGAAGCGATGGCGGGGCCCAGCTCAAAGGAATGGCACAAGGCCATGAGATCCGAAATGGAATCCATGTACGAAAACCAAGTTTGGAACTTGGAAGAACTTCTAGAAGGCGTAAAGCCGATTGGTTGTAAATGGATTTTCAAAAAGAAGACGGACGCGGATGGTAACATTACTATCCACAAAGCTAGACTTGTCGCGAAAGGGTTCACGCAAGTTCCAGGAGTGGACTACGACGAGACTTTCTCGCCCGTAGCTATGCTTAGGTCTGTTCGGATATTGCTAGCAATTGCTGCTTATTTCGACTATGAAATATGGCAGATGGATGTCAAAACGGCTTTCCTAAATGGAAACCTCAAAGAGGATGTATACATGATACAGCCGGAAGGTTTTGTCATTCATGAGGATGCTGGAAAGGTATGCAAACTTCAGAAAGCTATTTATGGTCTGAAGCAAGCATCAAGGAGCTGGAACATTCGTTTTGATGAAGTGGTCAAAGAGTTTGGCTTCATCAGGAATGACGAAGAATCTTGTGTTTACAAGAAGTTTAGTGGGAGCGCAAAAGCATTTCTAATCTTGTATGTGGATGACATATTATTGATTGGAAATGACATGAATTTTCTTAGCGAAATAAAAGAATCATTGAAGAAAAGGTTTTCAATGAAAGACTTAGGCGAAGCAGCGTATGTATTGGGCATCAGAATCTATAGAGATAGATCAAAACGCCTGATAGCGCTTAGCCAAAGCACGTACATTGACAAGGTGTTGAAAAGGTTCAACATGGAGAACTCCAAGAAAGGACTACTCCCTATGTCACCTGGCACAGTGCTTTGCAAGAATCAGAGTCCTCGAACTCTCGATGAGCGAGTACAAATGAATGATGTTCCATATGCCTCGGCAGTTGGTTCTATTATGTATGCCATGCTATGTACAAGACCGGATGTTTCCTATGCGCTAAGTGTTAGCAGCCGGTACCAAAGTGATCCAGGATTGGAACACTGGGCCGCAGTCAAGGGTATTCTAAAGTACCTCAGACGGACCAAGGATTTACTCCTTGTGTACGGAGGTGATGAAGAGCTCATTGTAAGTGGTTACACTGATGCAGGCTTCATGACTGACCCAGATGACTTCAAATCTCAATCAGGCTATGTTTTCATATTGAACGGTGGCGCAGTTGATTGGAAAAGTTCGAAACAAAAGACTGTGGCGGATTCTACAACGGAGGCGGAGTATGTTGCAGCTTCAGAAGCCTCCAAGGAGGCGGTATGGATCAAGCAATTTCTTGAAGACCTTGGTGTGGTTCCAAGTGCTCTGGACCCGGTGGAGATCTATTGTGATAATAGTGGCGCCGTGGCTCAGGCAAGGGAGCCAAGTTCGCACCATAAGACAAGACATATTCAACGCAAATATAAACTCATTCGATATCATGTCGAAGAAGGTTTAGTGAAAGTACGCAAAGTTCACACGGATCTGAATGTGTCAGACCCGATGACGAAGCCTCTACCACGAGCAAAGCATGAGCAACACCGAATAGCCATTGGTGTTAGGGAAGCCATGTAACTGGATTATGACTCTAGTGCAAGTGGGAGTCTGTAGGAGATATGCCCTAGAGGCAGTAATAACAGTTATTTTGTATCTCCTGGTTTGTAATAAAAGTTTATGTTCCATGCTATAACTGCAATGATTCTCGAGTCTGCAAATAAAACGAGGCTTGGAGGGAAACTCATGTGCACGTGTGGGATAATAAACGGTAAAATGTATTCCTAGTCAAGCCTCTATGACTGGCTCAAGTATTGCATGATGTTCCTGTTTTCCTGATCATGGGCATGGCTATGCCGGCAATTTTGAGGGCACAAATTGTTGGTAGAACACTTGTGTTGAATCGACCCAAATTGATGTTATGCTATGAGATACTTTCGTCACAAGTTAATGGTATTTTACACAGGGAAGTTAATGTTTGCATAATTCCTTAGACCATGAGAGTATCGAGTTCCTTCGTACTTGCTTCGTGAACTTTGGGGTTTGTTAAACGTCATCCGTAACTGGGTGGCTATTACGGCAGCTTACGGGTTCACGGAAAAGTATGGCAAGTAACGAGATAGCTCAAGATTGGGATTTGCTCCTCCGACGATGGAGAGATATACTCGGGCCCTCTCGGTGAAACGGTATCCATCATCGTCTGGCCAGACAACTTGTGATTTGATCACTGGGATACCGCAACACGGAAACGAGAAAAGAGAACAAAACCGGTAACGAGGTAACTTGCATAGTGGACAAATTTGTTGATTCACGGGGATGCAATAAATCTCACCTTAGGTGTTTGTGACATATCGCGAAGCAACAGGAATAGCACACAGCAACTGGAGGTTCACTCGAATAATCATTCGTGTGGGTATAGGGGTTAATATGGGTGTCCACGGCTCCGATGTTGATCATTGATCGGAAGGGGTTCCGGGTCATGTCTATACTTCACCGAACCTATAGGGTCACACGCTTAAGGGTCGTCTATCTGCTGAATACTAGACAGGGAGTCTGAGAGAAAATCACCGAAAAAGTTTCGGACACCAAAAAAGTTTCGGACAGCGGAAAAGTTCCGCAGAGAGAACACCGGATGAGTTTCGGTGAAACTGAAAAGTTGTTTTGGGGTATTCCATTAAGTCAAATTGGTTTCGGGATGCCCCTAATAATTCTTGGAGGGTGCCAGAATTATTCTGGAAACATTCTGGAATTTTCGGGGATAAAAACCGGAAATGTTTCGGAGCTGCTGGAACCGCTTCAGATGCTTTTTCGCAGATGAAATCACTAATCTGGAATTGTTCCAGAACGCGTTGAAAATTATTTTAGTGGGTACTAGAAATGTTCTAAGCCCACATAAATATTTTTAGTTCGTACGGACGCTGAAAAATGTCATCGTGAATAGTGAAAGTGCTTTTTGGGAATTTTTATGGAAAGCACCTTTTGGGAATTTTCCCAAAAGGCTTCTAGAAGCCTTGGGCACTAAGGAAGCCCCCTTGGGGGGCCCCCCCAAGGGGTGGCCGGCCATGGAGGGTGGAGCTCCATGGAGCTCCACATGGCACTCCTTTTTGCTTTATTCTTTATGTAAATGACATAAAGTGGGGGTACTTTTGGTATTTGTGAATGCCAACTTTACCCCTTGGTTTTCCTATAAATAGAGGAGAGTGGGCTGCCCACAAACCTCATCCCTTGCTCCCATACACATGCCATGCATTATCTGGCTTCTTCTCTCCCTCCCACGAAAAGAGTTTCGTAGAGCCGAAAGGCTGTCTGGGTTCCGGCAGGAACTAGTTCTGGACGGCGAAGCCCTGCCGGATAGCTGACACCGTATGTGTGCAACCCCATAGAGAGGTCGTAGTTTCGGTCTTTTTGCCCGAGGGGCTGTTCGAGTGTCCTCCCGGAGGGCTGTCCGAGTCTCCGTTCGAGTTTCAAGGGTCCTCCCGAAGGGCTGTCCGCGACATCGTCCGGGGGACTGTCCGACCGCCTCCCGAAGGGCTGTCCGACGAGGGAGTACATCCTCGCGGTTGGGAGGTTGTAAATCCTAGCTGCGGGGATCTGCACCAACGATCTCCACCGACTCTTCTTCCGCTGCGCTTCGAGTCGGTACGGATCAGATCAAACCTTGTATGCAGTCTCCATAGTGGTCCTGGGCGTGCTCGCTATACCGAAAAATTTTGTTTTCTGTCGCGTTCCCCAACAATAATCCCCGTGGATATCTACACATCCTTGCCGTTGTATCATCATGGCCAGTCAATCATGCCTGTACGAGGTACCCCGTAATACTCCTCGTTAAACCGAGAATCCTTTGAACCTACTGCGGTGCAGTTTCTTTCGCACTGCGGTTAATTACTCACAGTACCGGGGATCCGATCATCCCCAGTTGTTTCTATGATTCCTAAAACACTTTGAAATATCATCTGATCTTCCGAGAATCCCATGCATCCTACTACTACTGAAATTCTTCCTAGCTTATATTATGGTTAGCTCCATATGTCAAGTAATTGTTGTTGATATCCCTTGTCATTATCATTTCGATCCCATTGATTCAACATGTGTGCAAATACTTGCAATCATCAGTTCTTCCCTACTAATTCATCCTTCTGGCTCAGACATCATTTCGGAGATGAGCTGGAACTCGGCCAGTCAAGTTGCAAATGGTTGCCCATCTAGCTCTATCCAACTTACTCATCCTTTGATTAAAGCTTCTGCTTCTGATCCTTTGTCTTGAGAATCGTAACCCCTTTGTGCTTAAGCGCCGAATTATTTTGGTGTTTCTATAATCCGATGCCTTTGCATCCCTTCTTCATCTGATTGATTGCCGATAATCACAATCTTGTCTTTTGCGGTCCACCAGATCTTTTGGTGGAACATTATCTGATAGTGTCCTCCATATTCCATAACCTTGATAGTTATCCCCCGTTACCCAATACCGTCGATACATTGTATCACCCACTTCGATTCCGATACTCTGCTTTCAGTTCGCATCCCTTGCTTTGGCATCTGGTTGTATAGATTCGTAAAATCATCCCGATGGGTTGTATCTATGCTTCTGCCATCTGCGAGAACGCAGAAACTTTTATAAGTCATACTCTTCTGGTGCTTCACCAGATAAATCTTCAGCACTACAATTTCTTCGAAAACGAAAAGTGAATGAAAGGTTATACATTGAAGAAGTGGAAGTCGACCTTGAACCTTCGTGTTCATGCCCATGGACCCGATGTAGAACTTATCATGGAAGCTGCTCGTAAAAATAATTATTTCCCTGGTACAAGTTCATCTTGTATCTATGAATTGATCATTTGCAATCGTGGTTCCGACCATGAATTTTCTTCTTTGATCCCAATTCACGGGCAAGTTAAAATACTTGTCTTTTGCAAATCATTTTCCCCGTCCAACCTCTACTCTGATTTACCTTCCGGTATTACCCCTAGTACTTGCTACTGGGAAGCTTAATACCCCATCACATCATCCCTAGCCTGATCGGCTATATTTTTATCGTGCCAACTTTCAACTGTGCTACCTGGTCCCTATGCCCGGAACAACTTCCGACGATGAGCGAAGCTTACGTCTATCTTCCTCATCTTATCATTTCACCTCGAGCAACAAGCTTGATTTCGAGCTTGTGTCGTATCCGTGGTTCCAATAAACTTTTCGCCTCATCATTCCTTACAATTGATGTCGTCACTGTTCGAAGGCATCTTTATTGTGACGCCCCCGGTTCAATCGTACACTAATCATACACGCAAACGTGTACGATCAAACCCAGGGACTCACGGGAAGATATCACAACACAACTCTAAACACAAATAAACGGAGGTCCACAATATTACAGACCAGGGATCCGAAGATCCGAATACATAAGTCAGTCATACAAATAATATCTGGGTACAGACATAGTTAGACAAGTTTTGCCTTAAGAAGGCTAGCACAAACAGCGACACTAGATCGAAAGGCGTTGGCCTCCTGCCTGGGAGCCTCCGATCCTACTCCTGGTCAGCTGGCTCGATCCAGTAGTACGTGCCCTCTGGACCCGCCTGGTAGTAGGCTCCGGTGGTGGCGTCTGGCTCCTGGACTCCATCGTCTGGTGTATCATCAAGGTGGGGTATATGGGGGAAAAGAGAAAATAAAGCAATCGTGAGTACTCATCCGAAGTACTCAGCAAGCAAGGATCTATACTACATATGCAACATTATCAATGGAGAAAAGGCTGTATATGTGGACTGGGCTGCAGAAATGCCAGAATAGAGAGAAAGGCCTAGTCCTATCGAAGACTAGCATCTTCAAACATCTTCTCAAAGCCATCATCTTGCAGCAGTAGAAGAGAGTAGAATAGCATTTTATTTAACAAACATGTTGAAGTACAGCTCAAAGATCCTTCCTCGACTCCCAGCGAGAAAGTAATCCCGAAGCTTCAATTAAGTAACAAGTATCCAGTTTAAGTAGTAGATCGGGATACACAAACTGAGCGTCCTTTACCGTAGGACCGGCTATCGATAGAAGATTCATCCCTGCAGGGGTGCACTACTGTTACCCAACACGCTCGATCAACTCTGGCCGGACATACTTGCTGGGTAATGCCCGTCCTCGGAAGATCAACACGAAGCAGCTCTCTACCTAGGCTCAGTAGAGAGGTCAGCACGCCGGACTAACCTATGCACCCATGGGTCTCGGGCCATCGCCCTGGGCACCCTGCGCGTTGCGTGGCTGGCCGGGGTGCAGGCGCGACACTGAACTCGCCAGTGAAGTATCCAGCCCAATCCCGACGATCAGCCCGCACGGTGAATCGTGACGTCTGATAAGCTTTCGGCGAAACGTACATCGCAGAGGGCCCCATAACCATTATCCCGCGTGGTGGCAGTGCGTATAGGGCACGTCGACCCACTCAGATCACACACCCAAATCCAATAGGCTCAATTAGTATCAAGCGGAGACAATCAGAGTCTCTGATGCTCCGCCACAATGTCACACTCGAGTGCCCTTCCGGCACACCCGAAATCATAGATCCCCAGCGGGTACCCACCAGGGTGGACCCGCCTGTGAAAAAGGTCAAGTAACCGTGTGGTCATAATCATCAGGGTGAACGTAAGAGGTATCACCCTCGAGGTTCACACTGAGGGGTTGCACGACAGAGTCGTATCGGACATGGAGAAGGAGGAATCACCCTCGATGACCACGACCATACAGCTATGCTGCAGAGTATTCATCAGGAGTGCGTTACGAGGTATCACCCTCGGCACTCGATAGTTACTACGCAGAGTCGTACAACTAAGGGGGTGTGAAGTGAGGCGTCTGTCTCTGATCGACGATCACGTTGATCGAGTCGTCGATGAACAAGCAGGGGCGACAAAGTAAGGTGGTGGGGTCACAGATGGTTCATACCAACCTATACTAAACAGTTTATCATAGGCAGGTAAGGTAGCAATGAACAGGTTACAACAGCAGGCTATGCATCAGAATAGGAGCATACATTAACAGTAGCGAAATTCTAATGCAAGCAGGAGAATAGAATGGGCGATATCTGGAATGCTCAAGGGGGGGGGGGCTTGCCTGGTTGCTCTGGCAAGAGAGGGAGGTCGTCAACGGGCTGCTCGTCGGTAGAGTAGTCGTAACCTGGTGCAGCGTCGTCGGTCTCAGCGTCTATCGAGAGAAAGAAGGAGGGGGAGAGAAACAATAAATTCACGGCAATAATGCAAACAACATGTATGACATGTCTAAATGATATGCCGGGGTGTTCTACTGCCTAACTAAATGATTTAGTTAATTTAGGAATTTATTCGGATTTATTTAATTAAAGTTGGGCACTATTCATTTACTGAAAGTTGTCTAAAAGTCCAATGTTCTTATAGCTGCGGGCGTCTGACGGGAATACGGAGGGCGTAACCGGGTTCGTATCGGAAATCTGAGCAAGTTCCATGTACAAAGTATTTTCATCGGAGTTACGGTTTAAAAGATATGATTTTCTAAAGTTTAAAACAATTTCTGAATTTTCTTTAAATATTTAATTCGAATTATCCAAAACAGTGGCAGAAATCCCTTTTCTTTATACCCAGACTTTGCTAGCCCATCAGAATGACAGGTGGGGCCCAGTGTTGACTCAGCAGCTGACTCAGCAAATCTTATCCAAATGAACAGTGCACTGTGGGTCCCATCTGTCATTTTCAGTAGTTATAATTAGAGGTTTAATTAGACTAGTTAATTGATTGGGACCCACGTGTCAGTGCCTGGCATTTTATTTAAATGAGTATTTAGGACAGGGGGCCCACATGTCATAGTCTACTTAGCAGGGGGTTAGGTTAGTGACTAATTAGGCTTAGTTAGGATGGGCCCCACTGGTCAGTGGGTCACCCACTGGTTTAAGCGTGCGTGCGTGCGTGCCCGCCGGCGAGCAGAGGACGGTGGCGTGCACGTAGGCAGCGGCTCCGGCGACCATTTAAGCAGCGGTTGGCACGGATCGGTCGAGGGCCTCGCCGCGCACCCACTGGAACAAACCGCAGGTGCTGGGACGGTCGAAGTCGGCCACCATGTTGGCGGCGAGCGACGGCTGAGGCACGGCCTCGTCGGCAAATGGACTACGAGAAGCGGAGGGGGAGGGGGAAAGGTCGCTGAGGACCGGGAGCTCACAGGGAGCTCGGGAGCGCGCTCGACGGAGACGGAGAAGCTGTGGTGGCGGTGGGTCGGCGGTGATGACCGGCGGGGCAGAGAAGGTAGACGCGGCTGATCCGGCGAGGTAGGGGTCCCGGGCTCAATCCCGTGGTCGAAGAAGACGAAGAGGAGGTCGGCGGAGAGGACGGGCATGGTGGATGCGGCGCCAGGAGGCCGGTGGATGCGCGGACGATGACGACACGGGGTGTCCTTGCGGGCGTTCGGGGCGGGCTCGGCGAGCGGGGAGAGGCGAGGAGGCCGGCGGTGCAGCGGGGAGGCGGGGCGGCATGGAGGCGGCATGGACGGTGGGGCGCGCCAGGCGGCGACGGCCGCGTCGGGAGGAGGGGAATCGAATGCGCCCCTCCCCTGTGCGTCTGCGTGTGTGTGTGTGGGTGACGGCGCGAGGAGGGAGTGGATCGGGCTCTGTGGGGGTGTTGGGCTAGCTAGGGTTTGGGTGGGGGTTAAGTAGGCTTAGGTGGGCCGGGGGTAGTTGGGCCGGCGCAGTGGCCTTTTCCATTTCCTTAGTTTGTTTTATTTTAGCTTTTAGTTATTTTTTTTATTATTATTTTCTTTTCTCTGTTTAGTAATAGTCAGGTCACCATTTGAGTTTTGTAAAACATGAGACCTAGTTCATAAATACCAGTGCATTATTCCATAACACCTAAAATTAGTTTGGACAAAACATAATTCCATATTTATTTCAGATTTAATAAATGGTTATTAAATATTATCTTTATCCACTGTTTGAGGTTGTTCGAGTCACTTATCCAATTCCAATGATGTTGGTTTCAATTTTAGAATAGCCTCTGGAATATTTGTTATTTATCTGACATTTTAGCTCCTATGTTGGACAACTTTCATATTCCACTTTCATTTAAATTTGAATTTGACTTAGGAGTTGAAATGCAATGTGATGCTAATGATGATTATGCACTGTTGATCATACTAACATGTCATTATCAAAAGTGATTACTGTTGCTAATCACCGGGGGTGTTACAACTCTCCTCATCTATTAAGAATTCTCGTCCCGAGAATTAAGAGGAAGACTGAAAGAAAGAGGGGTATTCTTCGTGAAGACGATCCTCGCGTTCCCAAGTGGCTTCATCTTCAGAATGATTTGACCACTGAACCTTGAGGAACTTGATTGACTTTTGACGTGTTCGACGCTCAGCTTGATCAAGAATACGGATGGGATATTCTGGATATGACAGATCTTCCCGTAATTCAAGCACTTCATGATCCACAGCTCGAATAGGATCCTTGAAGCAGCGGCGGAGTTGGGATACATGAAAGACGTCATGTACTTGAGAAAGGTTTGGCGGCAATTGCAACTGATATGCCACTTCTCCTCGACGGGCAAGAATACGGAACGGGCCAATGTAGCGAGGGGCTAACTTGCCTTTGATTCCGAACCGATGAGTGCCTTTCAACGGAGTGACACGGAGGTAAGCTTGCTCGCCAGGTTGATAGACTATTTCCTGGTGCTTTCGGTCATAGTTGCTCTTCTGACGAGACTGAGCAGCTTTCAAATGTTCACGGACAATGCGGACTTGGTCTTCTGCTTGCTGAATAATGTCCGGTCCGACGAGTGAGCGTTCCCCAGTTTCTGACCAATTCAGAGGGGTTCGACACTTACGACCGTATAGAACTTCAAACGGTGCCATTTTCAGACTAGCTTGATAGCTATTGTTGTAAGAGAATTCGGCATACGGGAGAGATTCCTCCCATTTCTTACCGAAGGAGATGACGCAAGCTCGAAGCATATCTTCGAGCACTTGATTAACTCGTTCAACTTGACCCTGTGACTGAGGGTGAAAAGCGGTGCTAAAAGACAGGTGAGTTCCCATAGCTTCTTGGAAACTATTCCAGAATCTGGAGGTGAAGAGGCTGCCACGATCAGAACTGATCTCCAACGGAACACCGTGGAGTGACACAATCCGGGAAACATACAAGTGTGCTAACTGGCTAGCAGTGATTGTCTCTTTAACAGGCAGAAAGTGAGCAACCTTGGAGAATCGGTCAATGACGACAAAAATAGCATCATGACCCTTCTGAGATCTGGGAAAACCAGTAATGAAATCCATTTGGACCTTGTCCCATTTCCATTCAGGAATTTCCAGGGGTTGCAGAGTTCCAGCAGGCCTTTGATGTTCTACTTTAATGCGACGGCAAATGTCACACTCAGAAACATAACGAGCAATGTCTCGCTTCATATTAGGCCACCAGAATCTTTGACAAATGTCACGGTACATCTTTGTGCTACCAGGGTGAATAGACAAGGGAGTGTCATGAGCTTCCTTCATAACGTTTTCCCTCTCATTCTTGAACTTGGGTACGAAGAGACGGTGTTGGAAAAATAGGATCCCATCTGCATCAAGATGGAATTCCGACAGCTTTCCTCTCTCGAGGTATCGCTTGATCTTTTCAACTTCAGTGTCATACCTTTGCATAACCTTAATGCCGTGTTCTAAATCTGGTTCGACAACCAGGGTATTGAGATAACCCTGTGGAACAATATGGAGGTTCAATTTGCAAAGCTCTTCATGGAGAAGAGGTTGTGTTTCTTGAACCATAAGATTGTTGCTATAGGACTTGCGACTCAAAGCATCGGCCATTACATTAGCCTTGCCGGGGGTATATGAAATATTCATATCATAATCGGCAATTGTTTCGAGCCATCTTTGTTGACGAAGGTTCAGATCTGGTTGAGTATATAAATACTTCAAGCTTTGGTGATCTGTGTATATCTCGCAACGGTTACCGAGAAGGTAATGTCGCCATAGCTTCAAGGCATAGATAACCGCAGAAAGTTCAAGATCATGCACGGGATAATTTTCTTCATGAGGACGCAATTGTCGGGAGGCATAAGCAATCACTTTGCGCTCTTGCATTAGGACACAGCCTAATCCTTGATGAGATGCATCACAGTATATCACGAAATCCTTTTGGGAATCCGGGGGTGCTAGTACTGGGGCAGATGTCAATTTATCTTTTAGTGTCTGAAAGCTTTCTTGACATTTTTCTGTCCACTCAAATTTAACACCTTTGTGAAGCAGATTTGTCAATGGTTTTGCAATCTTGGAAAAGTTCTCAACGAATCGACGGCAATAACTAGCGAGTCCGAGAAAACTTCTGACTTGCTTAACATTCTTTGGGGGAGTCCAGTCGAGAATAGCCTGAACTCGTTCGGGGTTAACAGCAATCCCATCCTTGGAAATCACATGTCCAAGGTAAGTTACTTCAGGAAGCCAAAATTCGCATTTGGAATACTTGGCATACAACTGGTGTTCTCGGAGCCTTTCTAGAACAAGGCAGAGATGTTCAGCATGTTCCGCTTTATTCTTAGAATAGACCAGAATATCATCTAGATATACCACGACGAATTTGTCGAGGTAATCCATGAATATATAATTCATCAGACGGGAGAACGTAGCTGGGGCATTCGTTAGGCCAAATGACATGACGGTGTATTCATAGGAGCCATAACGAGTGACGAATGCAGTCTTGGGAATGTCCTCTTCACGGACACGGATCTGGTGATAACCCAACCTCAAGTCGAGTTTAGAGAACACCGATGATCCAGCGAGTTGATCATAAAGATCATTGATCCGGGGCAGTGGGTATTTATTCTGGATTGTGGCTTGGTTAATGGGCCGGTAATCCTGAACCAATCGGTTAGTTCCATCCTTCTTCTTAACGAAGAGTGAAGGTGCTCCCCAAGCAGAGGAACTGGGGCGGATGAAACCACTCTTAAGTGACTTGTCGATTTCTTCCTTAAGCTCCAGGAGGTGATGCGGAGGCATCTTATAAGGTCGCTTGGCAATAGGAACGGTGCCAGGCTTCAAGTCGATGACGAACTCGACAGCCCTAGCCGGGGGTATTCCTGGAAGTTCTTCCGGAAAGACGTCTGGAAAATCTCGAACGACAGGAACGTTCTCGATCCCTTCCAGAGGTGAGGCGTTCAAAGCATTCATAACATATATCTCAGCTTCAGCGTCTCGAGTAATGCGGGCGGTATAGTTCACTATCTCATCGGTGGGGTGAAGAAGTTGGACGACTTTAGTGGCACAATTGATCGAAGCAATGTGAACTTTCAACCAATCCATTCCGAGTATGAGGTCTATGGTGGAAGACTTCAGGATAATAGGGGAAGCTAGGAATTCAAATTCCTCGATTTCAACAGGGACATTATGTGCCATCATAGTGGTTTGACATTGGCCTCCAGGGGTACGGACAACTATTGGCAGGTTCATCTTTTCGAATGCAATGTCATGAGATAATGCAAATGCTTCAGACATGAATGAATGCGATGCTCCTGAATCAAATAATACAGAAGCAGGTACTGAGTTAACAAGAAGGGTACCCATCACAGTAGCAGGTTGATCCTGGACTTCTTCAATGTCAATGTTGTAAGCTTGACCACGACCACGTGAAGCAGACCCAGTATTATAGTTGCGGGTCTGATTGTTGCCACGGCCATATCCACGGCCAGCACGAGGAAAATCTAACTGATTCTGAGTCTGGCGGCAGTCTTTAGCCTGGTGGCCTGGTTTGCGGCACTTGAAACACAAACCATCTTCAGGACGAAGAGGGGCATGGTTCTGAATAGCTTGAGCCTTTGACGGCCTCGGTGGTGGAGGAGGCAGACGTAGTGCAGCATTGTTCTTTGGCACAGAGGCATTGGGACGGAACGCGTTGTTGGGAATCCAAACTCTACGCTTCGGTGCTGAGCCCGAAGACGAGCCAGCATCACGATAGCGCTTCTGCGAGTCCTTGTGTTCCATCTGAGCGGTCTCAACGAGAATAGCCTTGTTCACTAGAGTTGAGAAGTCATTGATGTCTTGAGCAGCTAGTGCAAGCTTGAGGTCAGGGTGTAGTCCATTACGGAACTTCTCCTGTCTGCGAGCATCTGTGGCGATGTCTTCTTCAGCATAGCGGGAGAGATCAAGAAATTCCCGCTGATAAGCTTCGACGGTTTTATTGCCCTGAGTGAGGTTGCGGAACTGGGTCTTCATGCGTTCCATAATTGCTTGAGGGATGTAACGTGTATGGAAAGCAGCCTGGAACTCATACCAAGTGATGACTGTTCCAACAGGCAGAGTACGCTTGTGTGTGTCCCACCATTGAGCAGCGGGGCCCTTTAAGAAAAAGGCCGCGAAGGTGACAAAGTTGGCGGGGGCGACATTAGCAGACTCCATCTCGTGAGTGATGTCGCGGAGCCAGTCATCGGCATCCAGGGGCTTGTCAGAGTTGCGAAACTGCGTTGGGTTGAGTCGCGTAAACTCTGTCAAAGTTACTGAAGCTGGGTTCTGGTTCTGGTTGTTCTGATGCGGAAACTGAGCCATGATTCCAACCATGAACTGGCGGTTGAGCTCGAACTGTTGCATCATAGCTGCCATATAGTCTGGCGGTGGTGGACGTTCAGGGGTACGACCACGACCACGACCACCTGGTCTAACCATCCTGCTACGTATCAACAGGGGGTAGTTTAGTAAAAGCAATTGCGAGTGTTTAGCGACAAGTATGATGTAACACGACAATACCTTAAGCAGTGTAATAGATACATAACAGTAGTCGATTAAGACATACAGATCCATACACAAAGTCGGGTACATGCGGACAGCATAACAACGCAAACTAAAAGCTAGACATACTAGGCGGCGCGCAGGCACGCGGTAAGGAAGTACACAACGAGACATAGCAAAGGCTACATCAACGTCGGAGAAAACCACTGTAACGGGGTAACTGCGAGTGCGGACGACGAATATTCGTCGCGGAAGGATCCTGTGCTCCATGTGCACTCTGATGCAGAACCCGGTCTCGAACTGTAAGAAGAGGTCCACGTGTAGGTGTGTGACCTCCAACAGCAGGCCAGTCAATACCAGCATACATCTGAGTCCTGCGCGGGTAAAGGATGTGCTCCGGATGTATCCCTGCACGAACAGCGGGCATCAACTGCGTCATAGCATCGTAAAGACGTGCTCGAGTGGCAACCAACTCGACGGCAAGAGCCCGAACAGTGCGATCCAGAGCCTGAGTGCACTGAATCAGAACGCGGTGGTCATATCGGCGAGGCTCGTACGGGGCACAGATAGCTGTGTAGTATCCGGTAGCATCTCCAGCAGGGACATACGGAATGTATCGGAACTCAGAGTCATCCAAGATATCACTGAACTGTCCTCGAAGACGTGCGACAGCAGAGTAGGCGGCATCATGTACTGCCATCTCAATCGTCACGCCGATACCGTGGAAAAGGTGCAGCTCGGTGTCTGAGTCATTCTGCCGATCATAGATACGAACATCAGCATGGTACTGCTCCTGATTAAACTCGCGGTAATCCTCGTAAACCATGTACTCAGGGTACCAGCGGTAGCCAAGTCTGGTCATGAGAGCGATCAGGACAGCTGGAAAACCAGGGGCATCACGAGCCCAAGTGCGAAGCACAAGCTGTATCGTAGGACGCGGTGGAAACAAACGGTCCATCTGAAACAGAGGAAATTCAGATTTGTCAAATGACAATGAGAAGTTTAACACAACTCGGAGAGAAAGGTTAAACAAAACAATGGAAAGGAAAATGATTATTAGACTAATCAGATCAATGACAGGGAAATCGCACAGATATCCAGCTCTCCGGGTAGACGGGATTTACGAGATCCTAAGTGTCGGCGTTAGTAAAATTTATTTAACCCGAATAGAAGAGATATTAGAGTCCCAGAGTATAGACGAGGAATAAAAGATCCTAATACCACCCAGTTGGCGACATGGGCCCGTAAGCCACACAGCCAAGTTAGTAAATTAGTTTTTCGGTTTCTAGACTCAACTTCGGCCAAGGAATTGGAAGGGGGCTTCCTACAGGCAGTCGGCTCTGATACCAACTTGTGACGCCCCCGGTTCAATCGTACACTAGTCATACACGCAAACGTGTACGATCAAGCCCAGGGACTCACGGGAAGATATCACAACACAACTCTAAACACAAATAAACGGAGGTCCACAATATTACAGACCAGGGATCCGAAGATCCGAATACATAAGTCAGTCATACAAATAATATCTGGGTACAGACATAGTTAGACAAGTTCTGCCTTAAGAAGGCTAGCACAAACAGCGACACTAGATCGAAAGGCGTTGGCCTCCTGCCTGGGAGCCTCCGATCCTACTCCTGGTCAGCTGGCTCGATCCAGTAGTACGAGCCCTCTGGACCCGCCTGGTAGTAGGCTCCGGTGGTGGCGTTTGGCTCCTGGACTCCATCGTCTGGTGTATCATCAAGGTGGGGTATATGGGGGAAAAGAGAAAATAAAGCAACCGTGAGTACTCATCCGAAGTACTCAGCAAGCAAGGATCTATACTACATATGCAACATTATCAATGGAGAAAAGGCTGTATATGTGGACTGGACTGCAGAAATACCAGAATAGAGAGAAAGGCCTAGTCCTATCGAAGACTAGCATCTTCAAACATCTTCTCAAAGCCATCATCTTGCAGCAGTAGAAGAGAGTAGAATAGTATTTTATTTAGCAAACATGTTGAAGTACAGCTCAAAGATCCTTCCTCGACTCCCAGCGAGAAAGTAATCCCGAAGCTTCAATTAAGTAACAAGTATCCAGTTTAAGTAGTATATCGGGATACACAAACTGAGCGTCCTTTACCGTAGGACCGGCTATCGATAGAAGATTCATCCCTGCAGGGGTGCACTACTGTTACCCAACACGCTCGATCAACTCTGGCCGGACATACTTGCTGGGTAATGCCCGTCCTCGGAAGATCAACACGAAGCAGCGCTCTACCTAGGCTCAGCAGAGAGGTCAGCACGCCGGACTAACCTATGCACCCAGGGGTCTCGGGCCATCGCCCTGGGCACCCTGCGCGTTGCGTGGCTGGCCGGGGTGCAGGCGCGACACTGAACTCGCCAGTGAAGTATCCAGCCCAATCCCGACGATCAGCCCGCACGGTGAATCGTGACGTCTGATAAGCTTTCGGAGAAACGTACATCGCAGAGGGCCCCATAACCATAATCCCGCGTGGTGGTAGTGCGTATAGGGCATGTCGACCCACTCAGATCACACACCCAAATCCAATAGGCTCAATTAGTATCAAGCGGAGACAATCAGAGTCTCTGATGCTCCGCCACAATGTCACACTCGAGTGCCCTTCCGGCACACCCGAAATCATAGATCCCCAGCGGGTACCCACCAGGGTGGACCCGCCTGTGAAAAAGGTCAAGTAACCGTGTGGTCATAATCATCAGAGTGAACGTAAGAGGTATCACCCTCGAGGTTCACACTGAGGGGTTGCACGACAGAGGCGTATCGGACATGGAGAAGGAGGAATCACCCTCGATGACCACGACCGTACAGCTATGCTGCAGAGTATTCATCAGGAGTGCGTTACGAGGTATCACCCTCGGCACTCGATAGTTACTACGCAGAGTCGTACAACTAAGGGGGTGTGAAGTGAGGCGTCTGTCTCTGATCGACGATCACGTTGATCGAGTCGTTGATGAACAAGCAGGGGCGACAAAGTAAGGTGGTGGGGTCACAGATGGGTCATACCAACCTATACTAAACAGTTTATCATAGGCAGGTAAGATAGCAATGAACAGGTTACAATAGCAGGCTATGCATCAGAATAGGAGCATACATTAACAGTAGCGAAATCTAATGCAAGCAGGAGAATAGAATGGGCGATATCTGGAATGCTCAAGGGGGGGGCTTGCCTGGTTGCTCTGGCAAGAGAGGGAGGTCGTCAACGGGCTGCTCGTCAGTAGCGTAGTCGTACTCGACAGCAGCGACGTCGGTCTCGGCGTCTATCGAGAGAGAAGGAGGGGGAGAGAAACAATAAATTCACGGCAATAATGCAAACAATATGTATGACATGCCTAAATGATATGCCGGGGTGTTCTACTGCCTAACTAAACGATTTAGTTAATTTAGGAATTTATTTGGATTTATTTAATTAAAGTTGGGCACTATTCATTTATCGAAATCGGTCTAATTGTTCAACGTTCTTATAGTTGCGGACGTCTGACGGAGATACCGAGGGCGTATCCGGGTTCGTATCGTCGTTCTGAGCAAGTTTCATGTACAAAGTATTTTCATCGGAGTTGCGGATTATTTAATATGATTTTCTAAAGTTTTTATTAATTTCTGAAATTTAATTAATTATTTAATTCAACATTATCCGAAACAGTGATTGATGACGTCAGCATGACATCATGCTGACGTCAGCAGCCACCTGACAGGGTGGGTCCCACCTGTCATAGGCTGTTAGGTTAATTAGGTTTAATTAATTTAATTACTGATTAATTAACACTAATTAGTTAATTAGATTAACCTAATCAGGATTAATTAACTAATTAATTAACTAATTAATTATTTAATTAATCATTTTATTTATTTCTATTTTTATTTTCTATTTCTTTTAAATCGTTTTTAGGGGGGTGGGCCCCATCTGTCAGCGGCACAGGGGGGGCAGGGCCCACCGGGCAGTGGCCCATACGGCCACACGGGGCGGGCGTGGGCGCAGCCCGAGCGGGCGCGTCCAGGGTGCGCCCGGGCGCTGGCCACGGGCGCCGGCGAGGCGCGGCTGGACGGGTCGGTGGTGAGCGCGGGGCCACGGCGCGCGATGCGGACGAGCGCGCGGGCGAGGTGTGGGGGCGCGCGCGCGTGCGGGTGGCCGCGGCGAGCGGAGGCAGAGGCGAGAGGACGAGCGGCAGCGGCGGCTGGAGTGGGCAAAACATAATTCCATATTTATTTCAGATTTAATAAATGGTTACTAAATATTATCTTTATCCACTGTTTGAGGTTGTTCGAGTCACTTATCCAATTCCAATGATGTTGGTTTCAATTTTAGAATAGCCTCTGGAATATTTGTTATTTATCTGACATTTTAGCTCCTATGTTGGACAACTTTTATATTCCACTTTCATTTAAATTTGAATTTGACTTAGGAGTTGAAATGCAATATGATGCTAATGATGATTATGCACTGTCGATCATGCTAACATGTCATTATCAAAAGTGATTACTGTTGCTAATCACCGGGGGTGTTACAACTCTCCTCATCTATTAAGAATTCTCGTCCCGAGAATTAAGAGGAAGACTGAAAGAAAGAGGGGTATTCTTCGCGAAGACGATCCTCGCGTTCCCAAGTGGCTTCATCTTCAGAATGATTTGACCACTGAACCTTGAGGAACTTGATTGACTTTTGACGTGTTCGACGCTCAGCTTGATCAAGAATACGGATGGGATGTTCTGGATAAGACAGATCTTCCCGTAATTCAAGCACTTCATGATCCACAGCTCGAATAGGATCCTTGAAGCAGCGGCGGAGTTGGGATACATGAAAGACGTCATGTACTTGAGAAAGATTTGGCGGCAATTCCAATTGATATGCCACTTCTCCTCGACGGGCAAGAATACGGAACGGGCCAATGTAGCGTGGAGCTAACTTGCCTTTGATTCCGAACCGATGAGTGCCTTTCAACGGAGTGACGCGGAGGTAAGCTTGCTCGCCAGGTTGATAGACTATTTCCTGGTGCTTACGGTCATAGTTGCTCTTCTGACGAGACTGAGCAGATTTCAAATGTTCACGAACAATACGGACTTGTTCTTCAGCTTGCCGAATAATGTCCGGTCCGACGAGTGAGCGTTCCCCAGTTTCTGACCAATTCAGAGGGGTTCGACACTTACGACCGTATAGAACTTCAAACGGTGCCATCTTCAGACTAGCTTGATAGCTATTGTTGTAAGAGAATTCGGCATACGGGAGAGATTCCTCCCATTTCTTACCGAAGGAGATGACGCAAGCTCGAAGCATATCTTCGAGCACTTGGTTAACTCGTTCAACTTGACCCTGTGACTGAGGGTGAAAGCGGTGCTGAAAGACAGATGTGTTCCCATAGCTTCTTGGAAACTATTCCAGAATCTGGAGGTGAAGAGGCTGCCACGATCAGAACTGATCTCCAACGGAACACCGTGGAGTGACACAATCCGGGAAACATACAAGTCTGCTAACTGGCTAGCAGTGATTGTCTCCTTAACAGGCAGAAAGTGGGCAACCTTAGAGAATCGGTCAATGACAACAAATATAGCATCATTACCCTTCTGGGATTTGGGAAAACCAGTAATGAAATCCATTTGGACCTTGTCCCATTTCCATTCAGGAATTTCCAGGGGTTGCAGAGTTCCTGCGGGCCTTTGATGTTGGGCTTTAACGCGGCGGCAAACGTCACACTCAGAAACATAACGAGCAATGTCTCGCTTCATATTAGGCCACCAGAATCTTTGACAAATGTCACGGTACATCTTTGTGCTACCAGGGTGAATGGACAAGGGAGTGTCATGAGCTTCGTTCATAACGTTTTCCCTCTCATTCTTGAACTTGGGTACGAAGAGACGGTGTTGGAAAAATAGGATCCCATCTGCATCAAGATGGAATTCCGACGGCTTTCCTTTCTCAAGGTATCGCTTGATCTTTTCAACTTCAGGGTCATACCTTTGCATAACCTTAATGCCGTGTTCTAAATCTGGTTCGACAACCAGGGTATTGAGATAACCCTGTGGGACAATATGGAGGTTCAACTTGCAAAGCTCTTCATGGAGAAGAGGTTGTGTTTCTTGAACCATAAGATTGTTGCTATAGGACTTGCGACTCAAAGCATCGGCCATTACATTTGCCTTGCCAGGGGTGTATGAGATATTCATATCATAATCGGCTATTGTCTCGAGCCATCTTTGTTGACGAAGGTTCAGATCTGGTTGAGTATATAAATACTTCAAGCTTTGGTGATCCGTGTATATCTCGCAACGGTTACCGAGAAGGTAATGTCGCCATAGCTTCAAGGCATAGATAACCGCAGAAAGTTCAAGATCATGCACGGGATAATTTTCTTCATGAGGACGCAATTGTCGGGAGGCATAAGCAATCACTTTGCGCTCTTGCATTAGGACACAGCCTAATCCTTGACGAGATGCATCACAGTATATCACGAAATCCTTTTGGGAATCCGGGGGTGCTAGTACTGGGGCAGATGTCAATTTATCTTTTAGTGTCTGAAAGCTTTCTTGACATTTTTCTATCCACTCAAATTTAACACCTTTGTGAAGCAGATTTGTCAATGGTTTTGCAATCTTGGAAAAGTTCTCAACGAATCGACGGCAATAACTAGCGAGTCCGAGAAAACTTCTGACTTGCTTAACATTCTTTGGGGGAGTCCAGTCAAGAATAGCCTGAACTCGTTCGGGGTTAACAGCAATTCCATCCTTGGAAATCACATGACCAAGATAGGTCACTTCAGATAACCAGAATTCACATTTGGAATATTTGGCATACAACTGGTGTTCTCGGAGCCTTTCTAGAACAAGGCGGAGATGTTCAGCATGTTCCTCTTTATTCTTAGAATAGACCAAGATATCATCTAGATATACCACGACGAATTTGTCGAGGTAATCCATGAATATATAATTCATCAGACGGGAGAACGTAGCTGGGGCATTCGTTAGGCCAAATGACATGACGGTGTATTCATAGGAGCCATAACGAGTGACGAATGCAGTCTTGGGAATGTCCTCTTCACGGACACGGATCTGGTGATAACCCAACCTCAAGTCGAGTTTAGAGAACACCGATGATCCAGCGAGTTGATCATAAAGATCATTGATCCGGGGCAGTGGGTATTTATTCTGGATTGTGGCTTGGTTAATGGGCCGGTAATCCTGAACCAATCGGTTAGTTCCATCCTTCTTCTTAACGAAGAGTGAAGGTGCTCCCCAAGCAGAGGAACTGGGGCGGATGAAACCACTCTTAAGTGACTTGTCGATTTCTTCCTTAAGCTCCAGGAGGTGATGCGGAGGCATCTTATAAGGTCGCTTGGCAATAGGAACGGT
The DNA here is from genome assembly GCA_011799875.1 of Thinopyrum elongatum. Classification (NCBI taxonomy): domain Eukaryota; kingdom Viridiplantae; phylum Streptophyta; class Magnoliopsida; order Poales; family Poaceae; genus Thinopyrum; species Thinopyrum elongatum. Next base: position 41,153,967 of record CM022298.1, on the reverse strand, counting down.
GCCAGGCTTCAAGTCGATGACGAACTCGACAGCCCTAGCCGGGGGTATTCCTGGAAGTTCTTCCGGAAAGACGTCTGGAAAATCTCGAACGACAGGAACGTTCTCGATCCCTTCCAGAGGTGAGGCGTTCAAAGCATTCATAACATATATCTCAGCTTCAGCGTCTCGAGTAATGCGGGCGGTATAGTTCACTATCTCATCGGTGGGGTGAAGAAGTTGGACGACTTTAGTGGCACAATTGATCGAAGCAATGTGAACTTTCAACCAATCCATTCCGAGTATGAGGTCTATGGTGGAAGACTTCAGGATAATAGGGGAAGCTAGGAATTCAAATTCCTCGATTTCAACAGGGACATTATGTGCCATCATAGTGGTTTGACATTGGCCTCCAGGGGTACGGACAACTATTGGCAGGTTCATCTTTTCGAATGCAATGTCATGAGATAATGCAAATGCTTCAGACATGAATGAATGCGATGCTCCTGAATCAAATAATACAGAAGCAGGTACTGAGTTAACAAGAAGGGTACCCATCACAGTAGCAGGTTGATCCTGGACTTCTTCAATGTCAATGTTGTAAGCTTGACCACGACCACGTGAAGCAGACCCAGTATTATAGTTGCGGGTCTGATTGTTGCCACGGCCATATCCACGGCCAGCACGAGGAAAATCTAACTGATTCTGAGTCTGGCGGCAGTCTTTAGCCTGGTGGCCTGGTTTGCGGCACTTGAAACACAAACCATCTTCAGGACGAAGAGGGGCATGGTTCTGAATAGCTTGAGCCTTTGACGGCCTCGGTGGTGGAGGAGGCAGACGTGGTGCAGCATTGTTCTTTGGCGCAGAGGTATTGGGACGGAACGCGTTGTTGGGAATCCAAACTCTACGCTTCGGTGCTGAGCCCGAAGATGAGCCAGCATCACGATAGCGCTTCTGCGAGTCCTTGTGTTCCATCTGAGCGGTCTCAACGAGAATAGCCTTGTTCACTAGAGTTGAGAAGTCATTGATGTCTTGAGCGGCTAGTGCAAGCTTGAGGTCAGGGTGTAGTCCATTACGGAACTTCTCCTGTCTGCGAGCATCTGTGGCGATGTCTTCTTCAGCATAGCGGGAGAGATCAAGAAATTCCCGCTGATAAGCTTCGACGGTTTTATTGCCCTGAGTGAGGTTGCGGAACTGGGTCTTCATGCGTTCCATAATTGCTTGAGGGATGTAACGTGTACGGAAAGCAGCCTGGAACTCATACCAAGTGATGACTGTTCCAACAGGCAGAGTACGCTTGTGTGTGTCCCACCATTGAGCAGCGGGGCCCTTTAAGAAAAAGGCCGCGAAGGTGACGAAGTTGGCGGGGGCGACATTAGCAGACTCCATCTCGTGAGTGATGTCGCGGAGCCAGTCATCGGCATCCAGGGGCTTGTCAGAGTTGCGAAACTGCGTTGGGTTGAGTCGCGTAAACTCTGTCAAAGTTACTGAAGCTGGGTTCTGGTTCTGGTTGTTCTGATGCGGAAACTGAGCCATGATTCCAACCATGAACTGGCGGTTGAGCTCGAACTGTTGCATCATAGCTGCCATATAGTCTGGCGGTGGTGGACGTTCAGGGGTACGACCACGACCACGACCACCTGGTCTAACCATCCTGCTAAGTATCAACAGGGGGTAGTTTTAGTAAAAGCAATTGCGAGTGTTTAGCGACAAGTATGATGTAACACGACAATACCTTAAGCAGTGTAATAGATACATAACAGTAGTCGATTAAGACATACAGATCCATACACAAAGTCGGGTACATGCGGACAGCATAACGGCGCAAATTATAAGCTAGACATACTAGGCGGCGCGCAGGCACGCGGTAAGGAAGTACACAACGAGACATAGCAAAGGCTACATCAACGTCAGAGAAAACCACTGTAGCGGGGTAACTGCGAGTGCGGACGACGAATATTCGTCGCGGAAGGATCCTGTGCTCCATGTGCACTCTGATGCAGAACCCGGTCCCGAACTGTAAGAAGAGGTCCACGTGCAGGTGTGTGACCTCCAACAGCAGGCCAGTCAATACCAGCATACATCTGAGTCCTGCGCGGGTAAAGGATGTGCTCCGGATGTATCCCTGCACGAACAGCGGGCATCAACTGCGTCATAGCATCGTAGAGACGTGCTCGAGTGGCAACCAACTCGACGGCAAGAGCCCGAACAGTGCGATCCAGAGCCTGAGTGCACTGAATCAGAACGCGGTGGTCATATCGGCGAGGCTCGTACGGGGCACAGATAGCTGTGTAGTATCCGGTAGCATCTCCAGCAGGGGCATACGGGATGTATCGGAACTCAGAGTCATCCAAGATATCACTGAACTATCCTCGAAGACGTGCGACAGCAGAGTAGGCGGCATCATGTACTGCCATCTCAATCGTCACGCCTAATCCGTGAAAAAGGTGTAGCTCGGTGTCTGAGTCATTCTGCCGATCATAGATACGAACATCAGCATGGTACTGCTCCTGATTAAACTCGCGGTAATCCTCGTAAACCATGTACTCAGGGTACCAGCGGTAGCCAAGTCTGGTCATGAGAGCGATCAGGACAGCTGGAAACCCAGGGGTATTACGAGCCCAAGTGCGAAGCACAAGCTGTGTCGTAGGACGCGGTGGAAACAAACGGTCCATCTGAAACAGAGGAAATTCAAACTTGTCAAATGACAATGAGAAGTATAACCGATCTCGGAGAGAAAGGTTAAACAAAACAATGGAAAGGAAAATGATTATCAGACTAATCAGATCAACGACAGGGCAATCGCACAGTAGCCAGCTCTCCGGTAGACGGGATTACGAGATCCTAAGTGTCGGCGTTAGTAAAATTTTATTTAACCCGAATAGAAGAGATATTAGAGTCCCAGAGTATGACGAGGAATAAAAGATCCTATACCACCCAGTTGGCGACGTGGGCCCGTACCACACAGCCAAGTTAGTAAATTAGTTTCTCGGTTTCTAGACCTCAACTTGCGCCAAGGATTTGGAGGGGGCTTGCTACAGGCAGTCGGCTCTGATACCAACTTGTGACGCCCCCGGTTCAATCGTACACTAATCATCACGCAAACGTGTACGATCAAACCCAGGGACTCACGGGAAGATATCACAACACAACTCTAAACACAATAAACGGAGGCCACAATATACAGACCAGGATCCGAAGATCCGAAACATAAGTCAGTCATACAAATAATATCTGGGTACAACATAGTTAGACAAGTTTTGCCTTAAGAGGCTAGCACAAACACGGACACTAATCGAAAGGCGTTGGCCCTCCTGCCTGGGAGCCTCCGATCCTACTCCGGTCAGCTGGCTCGATCCAGTAGTACGTGCCCTCTAGACCCGCCGTAGTAGGCTCCGGTGGTGGCGTCTGGGCTCCTGGACTCCATCGTTCTGTGTATCATCAAGGTGGGGTATATGGGGAAAAGAGAACAATAAGCAACCGTGAGTACTCATCCGAAGTACTCAGCAAGCAAGGATCTTATACTACATATGCAACATTATCAATGAGAAAAGGCTGTATATGTGGACTGGCTGCAGAAAGCCAGAATAGAGAGAAAGGCCTAGTCCTATCGAGAGACTAGCATCTTCAAACAATCTTCTCAAAGCCATCATCTTCCAGCAGTAGAAGAGAGTAGAATACATTTATTTTAACAAACATTTTGAAGTAACACTCAAAGATCCTTCCTCACTCCCAGCGGAAAGTAATACCCCGAAGCTTTCAATAGTAACAAGTATCCAGTTTAAGTGTAGAATCGGGATACACAAACGAGCGTCCTTACCGTAGGACCGGCTATCGATAGAAGATTCATCCCTGCAGGGGTGCACCTACTGTTACCACACCGCTCGATCAACTCTGGCCGGACATACTGCTGGGTAATGCCCGTCCTCGGAATATCAACACGAAGCAGCGTCTACCTAGGCTCAGTAGAGAGGTCAGCACGCCGGACTAACCTATCACCCATGGGTCTCGGGCCATCGCCTGGGCACCCTGCGCGTTGCGTGGCTGGCCGGGGTGCAGCGGCGACACTGAACTCGCCAGTGATATCCAGCCCAATCCCGACGATCACCCGCACGGTGAATCGTGACGTCTGATAAGCTTCGCGAAACGTACATCGCAGAGGGCCCATAACCATTCCCGCGTGGTGCAGGCGTATAGGCCACGTCGACCCACTCAATCAGACAAACCCAAATCCAATAGGCTAATAGTATCAAGCGGAGACAATCAGATCTCTGATGCTCCGCCACAATGTCACACTCGAGTGCCCTTCCGGCACACCCGAAATCATAGATCCCCAGCGGACCCACCAGGTGGACCCGCCTGTGAAAAAGGTCAAGTAACCGTGTGGTCAAATCATAGAGTACTAAGAGGTACACACCTCGAGGTCACACTGAGGGGTTGCACGACAGAGGCGTATCGGACATGGAGAAGGAGGAATCACCCTCGATGACCCGACCGTACAGCTATGCTGCAGAGTATTCATCAGGAGTGCGTTACGAGGTATCACCCTCGGCACTCGATAGTTATCTACGCAGAGTCGTACAACTAAGGGGGTGTGAAGTGAGGCGTTGTCTTGATCGACGATCACGTTGATCGAGTCGTTGATGACAAGCAGGGCGACAAAGTAAGGGGTGGGGTCCAGATGGGTCATACAACCTATACTAAACGTTTATCATAGGCAGGTAAGATAGCATGAACAGGTTACAATAGCAGGCTTGCATCAGAATAGGAGCATACATTAACAGTAGCGAAATCTAATGCAAGCAGGAGATAAGAATGGGCGATATCTGGAATGCTCAAGGGGGGGGCTTGCCTGTTTGCTCGGGCAGAGAGGGAGGTCGTCAACGGGCTGCTCGTCGTAGCGTTGATCCGTACTCCAGCAGCGACGTCGGTCTCGGCGTCTATCGAGAGAGAAGGAGGGGGAGAGAAACAATAAATTTCACGGCAATAATGCAAACAATATGTATGACATGCCTAAATGAATGCCGGGTTTTCTACTGCCTAACTAAACGATTAGTTAATTTAGAATTTATTTGGATTTATTTAATTAAAGTTGGGCACATTTCATTTATCGAAATCGGTCTAATTGTTCAACGTTCTTATAGTTGCGGACGTCTGACGGAGATACCGAGGGCGTATCCGTGGTTCGTATCGTCGTTCGAGCAAGTTTCATGTACAAAGTATTTTCATCGGAGTTGCGGATTATTTAATATGATTTTCTAAGTTTTTTATTATTTTCTGAAATTTTTATTATTTAATTCAACATTATCCGAAACGTGATTGTGACGTCAGCATGACATCATGCTGACGTCAGCAGCCACCTGACAGGGTGGGTCCACCTGTCATAGGCTGTTAGGTTAATTAGGTTTAATTATTTAATTACTGATTAATTAACACTAATTGTTAATTAGATTAACCTAATCAGGATTAATTAACTAATTATTATTTAATTAATTAATTAATTATTTTTTTTCTTAAAATCGTTTTTAGGGGGGGTGGGGCCCCATTTATCATCGGCACCGGGTTCGGGCCCCACTGGGCAGTGGCCCAGGGGGGGGGTTCCAGGCGTGCGGGCGCGGCAGCGCAGCCCGAGCGGGCGCTCCAGGGGTCGCCCGGGCGCTGGCACGGGCGCCGGCGAGGCGCGGCCGGACGGGTCGTGTGAGCGCGGGGGCCACGGCAGCGACGCGGGCGAGGTGGGGACGCGCGCGCGCGGGTGGCCGCGCGAGCGAGGACCGAGGCGTAGAGACGAGCGTCACGGCGCTGGAGTTGGGCGCGAGCGGGGCGCGCGCAGCGCGGTCGGGCGCGAGCCGGGGCGCGGCGACCGTGAGCATGCGCGCAGCGCGGTGAGCGCGGCAACGGGGGCGCGTGCGCGCGCGAGTGGCGGGAGCAGAGAGGGGGGGAAGGGCCCGAGGCCTCACCGTGCTCGTAGGGGACGGGGCAAGCGGGAGGTCGGGGTGCTCGCGGGGACACGCGACGGGAGGCAGGCCGGCGGGAGGCGCGGGCTCCGGGCGGCGGCGAGGTCGTCGGGCGACGGATCGGGGATTTGCCCCGATCCGGATCCAGTCGAGGGAGGGGGCGCGAGCGCCAGGCGGCTGGTCGGGGAAGAGGAGAGGGACGGGCGACGTCGGTGTGGCGCGGCGTCGCGCTAGCGACCGCGCGGGAGCGGGGCGGCGTACGGCGAGAGGCGTCGGCGACGGTGCCTCCCGCGATCCCGATCCCGATCTGGATCGGGAAGGTGGGGGCTGACAGGGGAGGCGGCGACGTGGCGGCGTCGGCGACGGCGTAGGCGACGGGCGACGGATCGGGAGATCCCGATCCAGACGAGGGGGGGTGGAGAGAGCAGGGGATTGGGTTTGGGTGACGCTAGGGTTCGGGCGTCCCTGGGGGTATAGGCTAGGGGGCGCGGGTGGGCCGGCCGGCTGGGCTTCGGCCCAGTTGGGCCGGAGGGGGGGGGTCCTTCTTCTTCTTTTCTGTTTCATTTTTCTTTTATCTTTTTCTTTATTCTCCTTTCTCAGTTTAGTAAATAGTCAGGCCTCAAAATGGTTTTTGCAAAACATGAGACCTAGTTCATAAACACTAGTGCATTATTCCCTAACACCTAAAATTAGTTTGGACAAAACATAATTCCATATTTATTTCAGATTTAATAAATGGTTATTAAATATTATCTTTATCCACTGTTTGAGGTTGTTCGAGTCACTTATCCAATTCCAATGATGTTGGTTTCAATTTTAGAATAGCCTCTGGAATATTTGTTATTTATCTGACATTTTAGCTCCTATGTTGGACAACTTTCATATTCCACTTTCATTTAAATTTTGAATTTGACTTAGGAGTTGAAATGCAATGTGATGCTAATGATGATTATGCACTGTTGATCATGCTAACATGTCATTATCAAAAGTGATTACTGTTGCTAATCACCGGGGGTGTTACATTTATAGAGCCTCCCGACAAATGTGATGGGATCATCACCCATATTTGACTTGTTCCAAGTTATCAATTAAAATTCATGGTGAGAAATACCATCCTTGTTCATCGATGATTTATTAACATCAACAACATCCTTGACTTCCTGCCAACACAGACCAGTTTGTGTTTGATTATTCCTTACGTCTCGAGATCTCCTTATAAATGTTTCTCGGTATCTCTTGAGATCTTCGAACCCAATCTATTACTTGACACCATATCATTGCTGCAACAAAGCATGACTGTGGACCTCCGAATATCAACAAGAACATTGGAGGCACATTGCCAATTGCTTCTTGACCTATTATCCGGACACCATTGTGCGGGTAACATCTTGATTTCTCCCTCGCCCTTTATCTAAATGGTTTTGTACCGGCTGAACTGTTCAGGTATATCGTGTTCTACTTTTCCCTGGAATGGATATACCCCTAATTCTTGTGTATAGGCACATCTATCCTTTTCATTGGTCTGTTGAATCCGATAATTTCATTTTCCTTTCCATTGTTTTGTTTAACCTTTCCTGTAATCTAAATTGTCTAGGCAGAGATAAATTCTCTGCTTATGAAAACATATCGGTCTACAACCCTGTCACTGAGACCCTGTTACTATTGTTGCTGATATTCCGGTAACCACCGATGGACGAGAACTTTGCCTTATTGGCTCGCCTCGAATTAACGAGCAGGAAAATGGTTCTCTTCGTCCCTCGCCCTTGGTACTGGTGTTGTTACCGACATAAATGACAGGCTATCCCCTGACATACCTTGTTGTCGAGACCAGTAAGATATCACCGTTCTCCCTACCTTTGATCGCCACCCCACCACAGTTCCACAGGATCGGAACCTGACCCTCCTCTAACATCCTTGATTCCGAGTTACCCTATACTCTTGGACTTGTGTGTTATCACGAGCCATCTTCCGAGAGATGATCTACTCCCGATACCCTGAACCCCTGTTCACACTCCGTTCAGGTATCGAACGAATATCCCTTCGATTGATATTTCTTATTGTACTTTCATACTTTGCTCTCGATGTTTCCTCAAGTTTCAACTCGAGAGATACCTCTGCCACATTCCCTGAATTGTCCACCAGAAAATCGACATGGCAAAGGTCCGTTCTTCCGAAGTTACCTATACTTTCCTACTTAAATCTCGGGACGAGATTTCTTGTAGTGGAGGAGATTTGTAACATCCCCATCATCACACTACAGTGATCACCTCTTAATCATGCCAAGTCATCTTCATCTGCCATGATTGATCATAAGGCTTAAACACTTCAATTCAAATTTCTCTTTGTAACTCAATTCAAATTCAACTGAAAAATAAAGTTGTTCAAAAGTTGCTGCAAAAATGTTCATCATCTAGCATTAAATCCAAAACAACCTGTTGTTAACTTAAACAACATCATTCCTACAAAGATGAACAGTAGCAATTAAAACAAATCAAATCCAGCGTATTTAAATGCTGTTTCATTTTTGAAAATTCCAAATGAATTTCTCTGGTTACCAAAATATTTGTGGCACTGTCTAAAAGTGTGTTGGATTTATTGGGCCTAGCCCCATATTTTCCCTACACTAATTGTTTGCCCAATTAATTGCATTTCTCTCTCTCTGCTAATGAATAAAAGAAAAACCAGAAAGAAATAAATAAAAAAAGGGGCAGCAGCCCATTTACCTGGTGACTAGGCCGCCTCAGCCCAGTCCATTCCTACCTGCTCCCGCCCCGTGTCGGCGCCGCCATGGACAAAGCGCGCGCTCGCCACTCACCGGTAGACACCGCGACGCCGTCGACGCGAGGAGGCGATAAGGCCGAGCTGGTGCTTCCCCCCTGGCCTCTCCTCTCACTCCGGCTCTCTCTCTCGCCCACGCGCTCTCTCTCCCTTCCTCTCTGTCTCCGCACCCGAGCGCCGCAGCCGCCGCCGTCTAGCCACACCGCGGCGACCGAGCCCCTCCTGCTGCCTCGACGTCTCTGCCACGACCGCCGTCCTCGGCCACGTCGACCACGCCTTCGAGTCGGAGCCGGGAGGCACTGCTGGCGAGGAATCGACGCCGCCTCCTCCATTCGGTCGCCGTCGACTTCCTCGTCTCCGGCAACGCTTCGGCAGCTACTAAACCTCCGAGGGCCGCCGTGAGCCGCACCGTAAGCCACCGCGACGAACCCCTCTCTCCCTCCTCTCTCTCTCCACGCTCGTAGACGCCGATCCCCTTCTTAACCGAATCGCCGCCGCGCGAGCTCGTCGCCGGCTATGTTCCGGTGACCGTTTGGTCACCCGCGCGAGTCTAACGTACTCACCGCGTCCCGTAGAGCCGTTACGGCCTTTTAGTTAGCGCAAACGCGTGCGGTTGCCGCGTTTCCGACATCACCCGAAGCGCACCGCCGCGGCACCTCGCCGTCCGGTCATCTCCGACCAACCCCGAGCCGCCGCGCTAGCCCAGCTGGATGCGGCGTCCTTCCCTCGTTCGAACGAGCCTGGTGGCGCTCGATTTGGTGCTCTGTGGAGCGATTCCGATCGTCGCCGGCGAGGCAGACGCCGCGGGAGCTCGCCGGAGCTCTCTCCGGCACCGGCTCTTACGTGGCGTCGCCCGGGCCCACTTCTGGTCACTGGTAGCTGGGCCCCGCGGGCCCAGTTGACCCAGTTGACTGGTCCACTGTGCTGACTGGGCGGAGCCCAGTCACTGACTAGTGGGGCCCGGTTGACCAGTCAACTGGTCAACGGCTGACCCGCTGACCCAGCTGGCCGGCCCCACTGTCAGCCCCTCTAGCGCCTCTCTGGTGCACTGCACCGGGTGCACCCAGCATTTCCTACTACTGTTCAAATTCGAATTAAATAATTTCAGAAATCCAAATAATCTTCGAAAATTAATAACTTTTAAACCGTAGCTCGGATCGAAAAAGTTAAAACATGAAAGTTGCTCAGAACGACGAGCCGAGTCTGATCGTGCCGTCTGTTTCTCCATCGGAACCCCCTACGTAGGAGAACTTGTAACTCCGAACCCGATTCCGGTAGATGAATAGTGCACACACACCGGTTATTAAATTCCAGATTAATTCTAAAAATAACTAAAATGACTTAGATGCATATTTAGGCAACCCTGCACTGCATCATAGCATCACACGCACCATATTGCAATTGTTTGCATTATGTTTACCTGTTTCTTCCCCCTCTTCTCTCTCGGTAGACCCCGACGTTGACGTAGCTCCCGAGGCAGACGCAGCTCAGGAGTACGACTACGTCCCCGACGATACCACTGAAGACCTTGCCCTTGCCCCAGAGCAAACAGGCAAGCACCCCCATTTTGAGCATGCCTATATCGCCTATTCTCTTCTCTCTTATGCTTGCATTAGAACAGCTACTGCTACTGTTTTCCTATATCTGCTGCATAGCCTGATTATTGTACCCTGCCTTGTTACCTTACTGGTTATCCTAGACTGCTTAGTATAGGCTGGGTAGAGACACGACAGAGACCCCCACTTGATCCCGACTGCCCTGCTGGATATCAGAAGACCCGATCATCGGGATTGAAGACTAGACCCTGGCACCGCACATCACTTCCCCTTAGTTGCCGACACTGCTGGGTTACCGTCGAGTGCCGAGGGTGATACCTCGCCAGCACTTCTGATGTTAACCTTGTAGGTTAGTTACTCGGTCGTGGTAAGCGAGGGTGATTCCTCCTACACCACCCCCGATAACGACGTCGTCGCGCAACTCCTCAAGTGTGGACCTCGAGGGTGATTCCTCCTTCGTTCACCTTGATGATAACATCAGGTGGGGTTCCATCGAGGGTGATTCCTCAGGGCTCCCCTGGTGTCAGACACACAGTTACTGTTGATGAGTGGACTTGCACTAACCCATGATACTAAAGACGGGTCGGCCCTGAGGGGTACCCGCGCGAGCTTAACGCGAAGTGATGTGGAGTCGGGTTGACCTGGATGGTGCCCGCGAGATAACTACGAGGCGTGGCCGGGCATTCTTAGCCCTTGCCGCAAGTCCTCGAGACGAGGCGACGGGGTCACATCGATCGTGAGTCTCTGCTCGTTTCCGCGCGCTCCTAATCCACTACGGTTTGGATATTTGATCCGAGGGGCCTCTGGCCCGATAGCACTAACCATCACGTGGGCATAGTATGGGCGTTCTGCGTCGTATACTTCAGCCGAAGTTTAATGGACGTCAGCGACTGAGCGGCGCGCGCTGGATTGGACTAGTTACGCAACCGCGTTTGTATTAAGGGGTTGCTAGGTCTGCTTCCGGCCGCCCACGCAACGTGCAGGAGTTCCCGGGGCGATGGCCCAAGACCCCTGGGGGCATAGGTTTAGTCCGGTGTGCTGACCTCTATGTTAAGTATTTGGTCGGGTTGCGGCGTGTTGCTTGGCCGAGGCCGGGCATGACCCAGAAAAGTGTGTCCGGCCGGAGTTAAGCGAGTGTGGTGGGTAAGTTGGTGCACCCCTGCAGGGAAGAAATTTCTATCGATAGCCTGTCCTACGGTAACGGACACTCGGAGTTGTATCCCGATCGGTACAACTAGAACATGTGATGAGAACTGGATAGTACGGCTCTGGGATTGCTTTCTCGCAGGGAGTCGAGAAAGGATCTCAGGTCGAGGTTGATGATACTACTACTACTACTACTTTACATTATGTTCATCTGATCTCTTCTATTGCTGCAAGTCTGTCGAAGATTGTTGAAGATGCTAGTCTTCGATAGGACTAGGCTTCCCCCTCTATTCTGGCATTTCTGCAGCCCAGTCCACATATACAGCCCCCTTTGAAAATGATGCATATGTAGTGTAGATCCTTGCTTGCTGAGTACTTCGGATGAGTACTCACGTTTGCTTTATTTTCTTTTTCCCCCATATTCCATTTGATGCCACCAGACGACGGAGCCCCTGAGCCAGACGCCCCAACCGACGACCAGTACTACTACCCGCCTGGCGAGTACTACTACTACGAGGAGCCGTTTGACGACCAGGAGTAGGATCGAAGGGTCCAGGGCAGGAGGCCTACGCCTTTCGATCGTAGTATTTTATTTTACCCCACCTCTGTGAAGGCTTATCTCTTTCTCTCTCTGTAATATATCTGTACCCAGATATCTAATGCTTCCGCTGACGCTTGTATGCCATCGAGCTATGTATTCGAGCCCTCGAGGCCCTGGCTTGTAATATTAAGCTTGTATGACTTTATTTATGTTTTAGAGTTGTGTTATGATATCTTCAAGTGAGTCCTTAGGCTTGATCGTGCGCATTTGCGTGTATGATTAGTGCACGATTAAGCCGGGGTCGTCACATCGATGGCTTGACGCACATGTATGGTGGTGCAGCTGTGTGGTGGGATTTCTAGCCTAGCACATGTAGCTGCCGGGATCACTAAAAAGTGATGGCGACAACACATGATTGACTTGAGTCGTTATTGCATCCCGCCTCATCTCTGCTGCAACCGCCCCACTCATCTTCTGGGCCTCTCCTATTGGAGCGACGGCTAGATGCTGAGGGTTCATGGTGGAAACGAGCAGTGCGCCTCCTAGATCCGCTGGACAACAAAGGGAGTGCCGCAACGACGGAGGGCCGCGTGTGTATGGCTCTAGCGCAAATCGACCAAAGAGGGATGTGCAGTGAGGAATGGAGATGAGCAGAGAGCTTCGGTGAGTGGGTGGAGGAAGTGGGCTGCGTTGCGATTCCTTCGACCAGCACCTCCCCTTAGCAAAGGCGTGTCTACTGCCGACGTGGCGGGGTAACGTGCACCAAGATTCGTGTTTTCGATCATCAATCGTAGGGTAGTTCACTGGGAATGTCAAAAAAATCAGACGTTCCGTAGATAACACTTTCATTTCTTTTTCTTCCCTTTTGAGTCTGTGCTTTTGAAGATGTTGACCGTAGCATCTTGTTGAGAAAGAACACCCCCATCTATCTATTTCCAAGTGGTCAGTGATAGGCGACGGCGTGTCGGCCCAACTTTCGGCTGGACATCTGGCAGCCATCCTCTCTGGCGACTCCAACGAACCAGATCCGCCCCATGTCCGGCAAAACAACAACAAGAAGAAACACCACCGGCTTGAAGCACCACCAGATCCACCCCATCTCCAGACTTGAAGCACCGTCGGCTCGCCGGTGCCACTGTAGCAAAAAAAGGCTTCCGGATGCATAAAAAAAATGGCGGCGGCCGGTTCCAGCAATGGCGGGGGCGCCGGTTCCAGCATCCGGCGCAGCACCATTGGTGCATACAAAAATGTCATGTGCATCAATGGCTCGCCGCTGCAGCTTTTTCCTCGCTAGTCTCTAGTTGAAGCTTTTGAAATATATGGTTGAAGCTTTTGTGTTAACGATTGTAGGTCGCCGGTTGAAGCTTTCTATATCGCCGGTCAAAGCATTTTTCTAGCCGGTTGAAGCTTTTTTCATCGCCGGGTGCAGCTTCCACTGTTGCGCGGTGGCCGGCCCTCGATTCCCGTCGTCTTCGGGAGCTTTCGACAATGCCGGTTGTAACATTATCGATCGGCTTTTAGTGTTGCGCAACGGCCGACCCACTTTCATCGTCTCTAGTAGTAGCTTTTCTCGTTGCCGGCCGTAGCTTTTCTCATCGCTGGTCGTAGCTTTTCTCGTCGCCGGTTGGAACATCGTCGTCTCTGGTCGTAGCTTTTCTCTTCGCCGGTCATAGCTTTTCTCGTCGTCGGTTGCAACATCGTTGTTCTCTGGTCGTAGCTTTTCTCGCTGCCGGTCATAGCTTTTATCGTCGCCGGTTGCAACATGGTTATCTCTGGTCGTAGCTTTTCTTAGTCTCCAATACCGGTGGCATCGGACATGACGGAGCGAGGGAAAGAGGTTTGTCGAGGAGGTGACATGGGAGACGGCGGCCAGCTCGCCGGAGGAGAAAACATGTGAGGAACGGGTAGGGGATCTCCCCCATCTGACGGGAAGGGGATGCCGGCGACTCCATGACGGTCGGCGGACGAGATTCGACTGGGGAGGCACGCCGATTTGGAGGAACAGCGCGGATCTGACCAGAGGCGCTCGGCGATGGGGTGGACGAAGGCTGCAGTCGCCATGAACGAGGCTGCTATGCTTTTTTTCCCTTTTAAATTTTGTTCTAGTTTTAGTGTTGGTTTCATTGCACAAAAATAGTAGTAACATGTTAAGTTGTTCAGCACTTTCTTTTTTGTTACCTAGGGAACAGACCGAAGAGGAAGCTTCCAACTCTCAGCTATGGCGTCGGCCGGCGGCAACCCGCTGGTCCTCCCGGCCGTCCTCCACCTCCGCCGGTCAGACGCCGACTTCACCGCCGCGCTGCGCGAGCGGTTCCGCGTCCTCGACTTCTTCGCCTCCGGCCAGCCCCTCCCGGCCTTCCTCGCCGCGGCCGCGGCTGCGCCGGAGCCCCCGCGTGCCGCGGTCGTCGTGGGCGGCGGCTCCGTGCGCGTGGATGCCTCGTTCCTGGACGCCGTACCCTCCCTCCGCTGCGTCCTCACCACGGACGCCGGGATTGACCACATCGACCTCGCCGAGTGCGCGCGCCGCGGCGTCGCCGTCGCCAACTCCGGGGAGGTCTTCTCCACCGACGTCGCCGACTACGCCGTCGGCTTGCTGCTCGACGTGCTCCGGCGTGTGTCGGCGGCAGAGCGGTACGTCCGGCGTGGGTCCTGGCCGGTGCAGGGCGACTATCCCCTCGGATCCAAGGTCCAGTTCTTGACTTCTTGGCCTGTTGAGCTTAGGCATACCTTTGACATTATTTTGTTTCTGTTTCTTCCAATGTTCTTAGGCAAAACTATCTTAGTAGAAAATTAATCTGTCCGAGAGGAATTCAGAGACAATACTTTTTTGAATAATTTGGATTGAATTCAGAGACAATATAGTGTCAATATAGTCCTTGTTAATAAGATTCTCAAATGTGGCAAATTAACCTCCTTTGCCAGTTGCTGAAGGACAAGGATGAATAAAGCTTTAACCTTGCGGAGTTTACATCTGGGTGAGCAAATTAAAACAGGCATTATTTTGTGGCTGAGCAGGCAGTCCACAAACTGAATTAGGGGTTGACAATGGGCATTTATTGTTACTCCTCTCAGATCCAGTTCCATTTTGTCACTTTCTTGAAGGTTAACATCAACATCACAAACCCAACAGTTAGCTATCCTGTTGACATCCTAATATTTCCAATACGAAATCAACCCAAATCCATTGCATAGGTCTGTAACACATCATCATCGGTCCAAACCGCTGCAGACTCTGAACTGAATATTTCAGAAGACGTCGGCAGCAGCACCCTTGCTGCTTAACCGCTTCTATGACTCTACACATTAGGAAACTCAGGTTGGAAATCGATGGCGATTACAGTGTAATGCGAGAGAGAAAGAGGGAATGTCTCTCCAGTCTTAATTAGCAATATAATGCTATAAGCCTCATATGAGTATATATCGATTAGACAATAGAGTATGAATTACACAAACTCCTTGTCATATATCCAGGCGCTGAATTAGCCAGCACATTCATCCTGTTATGAATTAAAGGTTGCATTCTTCTGTATGTTCTCTTCTCGGTTGATCTCATTTCCTTATTTATTTTTGTAGCCTAAGACCTATTAGTGTGCCACACTGCTACTGCTACTGCTTCTGCCAGCTTCATAATATTGACTTATGTTTTAGTGATTGCATCCACAATTCGTGCACTTCTTTGTACTCTCCTCATTCAGTAATTGGTACCATGTATGTCTATGGCTCGAAGGCATGTTTTTTCCTTTTTTTAATTCCTTTTGGCACTAATAAAAACTAAAACAATATTTTATGTGTTATTTTGATGATCTCAGCTTGGTGGCAAGCGTGTTGGCATCATCGGCTTGGGGAACATCGGCTCACGGATTGCAAAGAGGCTTGAAGCCTTGGGCTGCATCATCCACTACAACTCGAGAAAACCAAAGGATTCGGTCTCTTACAAATACTTCCCAAATGTTCAGGATCTTGCAGCTGAATCCGACGTGCTCGTTGTCGCATGCGCACTGAACAAGGCGACGCGGCACATTGTGGACAAGGATGTGCTGGAGGCCCTAGGAAAGGGCGGTGTGGTCATCAACATCGGCCGAGGAGCAAACATCGACGAGGCGGAACTGGTCATTGCACTCAGGGAGGGGAAGATAGCAGGCGTGGGCCTTGACGTCTTCGAGCATGAGCCCAAGGTGCCGGCAGAGCTGTTCTCCATGGACAATGTGGTTCTGTCTCCCCATGTGGCGGTGTGGACGGAGGAGTCCAGGTCGGACCTGCGCGCTCACACCATTGGCAACCTTGAAGCCTTCTTCTCCGGTCAGCCGTTGCTCACTCCAGTGGATGCTGATTCTCTAGTGCAGTGAATGCAAGTCAGGTCACTCATATCAGATATATTGGAAGTGATGAACTGATGATGCTGATGCTGATGCTGATTCTCTAGTACAGATTGCCGCAAGTCCCTACCTAAACAAAACATGCAAATCAGGGAGAAGATATTCCATGGAAAAGTACAAATGATGCAGCTCCAGGAAACTAAGCAAAGACCAGTATCCTTGCTTTCTAGTCTTTGAATTTTCTAATACTCCCTCTGTTCACCAATATAGGACGTTTTAGACTGACCACACAAGTCTCTAAAACGTCTTATATTTATAAACAGGGGAATTAGTGTATATAAAGGCGAATACCATTCCCCCCACAAAGATGCTACTACTTGTGTGTCTCATTTTTCTCTCTAGATCTCTTTTCTTGAATAGTAAAAATTATATATTGGGTTCTTGTGTCGATTGCAGTGTCCGATTTCCTAAATAAACTTCACTTTGCCATATCCTGTGTTTGGCTCATATTGTATTTTATAACCTTCATTTGTTTTTATTAGTTTCTGAGTTGTGACTAAAATATGCCTAACATAAATATATCATAATTCCATAAAACATTTTATTAAAAAATATTTTTTTAAATGTTAAAATCCTTGTTTTTAACAAAAGTATAACACATTGCAGCGTGCCCTTATGGGATTTCCATGTTCTTGTAAAGTGTAAACTGGTATAAAACTCAACTGACAAAAGAGAGCTGTGACTCTCCGAGGGCGAGGATTTCTCGCTCAGAAATATGTACAGGCCAATTGGGGATGAATGGTGGGCTTATTATCAGGCAAAGGATAAAGGTTAGGTGGTTGCTGCTCAAGCAGCAGATTCTGATCCCTGCCTTGTTCTGCCCCTTCGCAGTGAAGCTCTTCCATTTCAGAAATAATTGCAGGATAAGTTTTGCAAATTGCTTCTGGTTCATTGCTCAAGGAGAACGGCGGTAGAGTGATATGTTCCCAAGTCCATGAAGGTACATTGTGCGCGCCAGCGAGTGGTCATCATTCACTCACTGTTCCTAAGTCTTGGCCAGTTTCCCCCCTAGTTCGTGATGGCATTGCTCAAGACACGCGCCGGACCTTGGATCAAAAGAAGCGTTGTAACCATGTGCCGCTATATCGGTGACGGGATTTCATGATGTTAGTCAGTATGTTCTTTCTGTTTATAAACCATTCAGCCTTAGTATTTGAATAAATTTATGGTTGTGTGGAAGATATAGAAGCCAGAAGAATGGTATTTCATTGTCCAGAATGTTGTATCTAGCAAGGTGCCTTGAATCTTTTATTGCTACTAGATGACCAGTTGCGCCAATGGCGCAAAGGCCAAGAGTAAGCCATGTATTGAAAGAGTGTACATTAATATTATTCGGGCACATATCTTGAGCTCTTTGTGGTTCTTGCTTTGTTTCCACTTGAGCAATCCCTCTCTGCCTCCCAAATCTTCACTGATGCCTGCAAAATGTATGCACATGGGACTGCATTAAGATAGCCAAATGAACAAATAGTCCGACGAAGTCATTCACTATAACCAACAATTGTCTTCCTAAACCACAACTTGAAATACTCTAGATAGCCTCATTTCAAAAGAAAAACTGAACAACAATCAGATGGCAGAGACGCCAAAATAGCTCAAATGATGCAGCCATTTGCCAATTTCCAGGCATTATTATGTCGCATACTTGTACAGTTGTACTTTCCAAAGCAGTTAGAAAACCAATTTTTTTTCCTTCATCATGCAAGTACCGAGAAGATACTTCCTTGATGAGTGACCTTACTAAAGTACCAAAAAATCAAAACAAAATGTTAATTTCAAGAGGGGAAGCAGACACAAGTAACTTTCAGATATTGGTGTCATTTAATTTATATACTCGAAGATGTTGTATCAATAACTATATACAGTTCTTATTCCATTCACACATATTTCTTTGGACCCACATTACAATTCAAGCATATTTTTCATTCTTGCCTCCTGAGCATGGTATTGTAAAGGGGAATAGAGAGACAGGTTCCAAGGAAAAAGTAATAGAGCTATAGGAAATAAAGTAACTCATCTAGGTATGACTATGGACTCGGGCAGTGCAGCTCCCTTGGTCTTGGAAGGTGAAGCAAAGAATTTGCGACGAGCGCTCTTAGGGCATGGTGAGTTGCTGCATTTAAATATAAAAGTATATCAGGTGCTGGCAAAGCAACAGATTGTGCAAAATGTAGCAGAGGACAAAGGCAGGCTTGGTACCTACTCCCTCCGTCCGGTAAAGAGTGTGCATTTGGCTTCAAAATTTGTCCACAAAAAAGTGTACTTCTACCTTCCCAATGCACTTTAAAGTAGAAAAAAATATTTCTCTCTCATCACACGGTAATCAAGACCAATAACAATCTACACATGGTCTTCTTAATTTCTACATGCACTTAGCTCATTGGGGGTTGGTTAATTAAAGATGAGAGAGATGGTGGCTTGCACTTTTCCAATGCATTTTTTACTTGACTCCATAATTTGTCCTAAAACCTCTAGATGTTCACTCTTCACCGGACGGAGGGAGTAGGTGTTTTATGCGAAGCGCTTGTCCCTTTCCTTTCATAAAGGTCAAAAATTAAAAAGGGAAATAGAGAAGAACTCAACCGAGCAGAGCAAGCGAAACAATGGGTACATCTATTATACATGCAGGACCATAGAACTATTGTTGTCCCCAAACTGAAGAAAATATGAAAGAAACTATACCAGCATGAAGCAATGTTGCTAGGCCCCTCACAAGCAACAACTGTAGTACTAATTAATAGGCTATGGATACAAAGAAGCTAGAAACAAGAACGGATAAAAATCTGAGACGGGAGACAGGAAAAGAACATGAACACTTGCCCTTGCGAAATCTTTTTCTAGCTCTTTAACGCTTGATGACATCACACGAGTCTCTATCATTGGTGCCACGTGCCTCAATATCGTCCTGAACTTGATGTAATAGAATTATCGAATGAGCACAATGAATCAGCCTACCAGAGAATTAGAGCATATGATGGCATTAATATTCTGCAAGTAATTTTTTGAAAAACAATGGCAAGCTTTGAATAACCCCGAACAGAGGATGGAAACTTTGTTCCTTGAGGTAGGATCAAAGTCCACCATATAACTAAGACCATTAGTTTATGACTGAATTATGAAGATAAGAAACATGCCTGTCCTTATTATAATTTTCATTTTCCCCCACTGAACATACGGGCGGGGTCTCGAACTCGTAGTCGCACATATATAGGACTAGGGGCGAACCAACCTGTGGTTGGATGGTTAGAGGGACTGTGGTATTCCCAGCCCACCAGGGTTCAAATCCTGGTGCTCGCATTTATTCCTGGATTTATTTCAGGATTTCCGGTGATGCGCATTCAGTGGGGGAAAATGTTCCCATCGACGACGAGGTGCCTACGGCGACTTCGTAAATTTCAAGATGATATACCGGCCCAGTCTTTCGGAGGTGCTCATAGAGGTAGAGTGTGCGTGTGTGCATTCATAGGGGTGATTGTATGCGCGTGTATATGAGCGCTTGCATCTGTATTGTGTTCAAAAATATATATAGGGCTAGGGCTCGTGTACATCGAGAGGCAACGAACGGCTACACTGTGTAACACCCCTATGTGATAAGCACAGTGACCCTCTGATAATCTTGCCTTGTCATCATCATTTGCAACGCATGATCACAGTAGTTTAAAACCTCATATCAATTTCTGCCATTTGATTCAAATTCAAATTTTAGTGGCAATTGAAGTTGCACCAAAGTTGCTACAAAAATGTTCATCAGTTAGCTAAAATTCCATAACATTAATTTTTAAGGAAAACAACATCACTATTGTGCAAGGATGAACAGTCGCCATTAAAACAGTGCAATACCAGCATAATTAAATGCTATTTCATTTATGAAAATTCCTAATAAATTCTTCTGGTCTCCAAAATATTTGTGGCAGTGCCAAAAATAGCAAAGAATATTTTTGTGCCAAGCTCAACCTTTTTCTAAAATGATTTGGCTGCCCTAAATAATTATTTTTCCTCTCTGTTAATAAACAAAAGGGAAATAACAGAAAACGAGGAAGTGGCAGAAAACTTACCTGGCTACTCACCCCCACCTACTTCTCCTCCGTGTCGTCATCTCCGTGGCCATGCGCGTCTCCGCCAGCCGCAGCGCGCCACCGCGACGGGAGCAGGGGCGCGAGGGGATAAGGCCGCGCCCGAGCAATTCCCCCTGGTCGCCTCCTCCATTCGCCTCACTCTCCCCTTCCTCCCGCTCTCTCTCTCGCTCGTTCTCCACCTCGTCTGACGCGGTCGTCGCCGTCCCCCGCTCAATCCCGCGGCCACCGTCACCTCTCCGCCGCCTCACCGTGCCACAACGACGCGCCGCCCTCGGCTACTCCCTCTGCACCAACCGGAGCGAGACGGGAGCCACCACCGCGAGCCCGACAACCCCTTCTTCCTCCTGCAGCCGTCTTCGTCTCCGGCGCCGATTCGCCGCCGTTGGTCCTCCCCAAGCCCGCTAACGCACACCTACAGGCTCACGGTGAGCAGCCGCATCGCCTCCCCCTCTCTCCGGCCTCTCCCCGTAGCCGCAGTCGCCGCATTTGCCGCGCCCGAACACCTCGCCGCCGACGAGCTCATAGCCATGCCCTCGCTGCCCGTCGAGCTCAAACGAGCTCGGGTTCGTGCTCAGCACGCCCGTGCGAGCCCGACGCACCCATCCCCGCGCTCTGCCGAGCCCCGTAGTGCCAAACCCGAATGCGGCCGAACTCCGGCGTCCACCCCGCCGGTCGCCGCCGTCGTTCTAGCCCGTTTTCGGCCGCGCCGCCACCGTAGATGGATGCGGCGTTGAACGCCCGATCGAACGAACCTACGCACGCACCGAACGGATCACCGTAGCGAGATTCCGGCCAACTCCGGCGAGCTCCGCCGCGGAAATGGTCGTCGTCGGCGACGCGCCGACGTGGCACCAGCTGGGCCCGCCCCTGTGTCACTGCCACTGGGTCCCACTGGGCCCATTGACCCAGTCAACGCTGACGTGGTCGGCCCCATGCCACTGACATGTGGGTCCCGCCTAAATAAACTGATTTTTATAAACAAATTAAACGTCAACTTAATTGTTAATTAAGCTAATTAGTTTAATCAGATAGTGACAGTGCGGGCCCACTAGTTAATTAGGTTAATTATTTAGTTCAAATTCTGTTTATATAGTCCAGTCACTGACCAGTGGGACCCACTGGTCAGGTTTGACTCTGGTCAGCGGACTGTTGACTGCTGACATCACCGTTACATCATGCTGACATCATAATTGAATTCTGTTAATTTAAGTAATTCCAGAAAATGATTTAAACTTCAAAAAATCATATAAAAATAACCGTAGCTCAGATCGAAAAACTTTATATATGAAATTTGCTCAGAACAACGAGACGAATCCGACCGTACCATCTATTTCCGTGTCGGGACCCTCTACGAAGGTGAACCCATAACTTTTAGCCTGTTTCCGATAGATCAATAGTGCATATATATCGGTTAATGAATCCAACCTTAATCCTAAAATAACTAAAGTAAATTAGACATATCTTTAGGCAACCCTGCACTGCATGTTAGCATAGCATGCTCTGTGTTGCATATGTTTGCCGTGTATTTATCTGTTTCTTCCCCCCTCTTCTCTCTCGGTAGATCTCGGTACCGACGTAGTCCCCGAGACCGACGCAGCTCCGGAGATCGACGACAATTGTAACACCCCTATGTGATAAGCACAATGACCCTCTGATAATCCTGCCTTGTCATCATCATTTGCAATGCATGATCACAGTAGTTTAAAAACTCATATCAATTTCTGCCATTTGATTCAAATTCAAATTTTAGTGGCAATTGAAGTTGCACCAAAGTTGCTGCAAAAATGTTCATCAGTTAGCTAAAATTCCATAACATTAATTTGTTAAGGAAAACAACATCACTATTGTGCAAGGATGAACAGTAGCCATTAAAACAGTGCAATACCAGCATAATTAAATGCTATTTCATTTATGAAAATTCCTAATAAATTCTTCTGGTCTCCAAAATATTTGTGGCAGTGCCATAAATAGCAAAGAATATTTTTGGGCCAAGCTCAACCTTTTTATAAAATGATTTGGCTGCCCTAAATAATTATTTTTCCTCTTTGTTAATAAATAAAAGGGAAAGAACAGAAAAAGAGGAAGTGACAGAAAACTTACCTGGCT
Source organism: Thinopyrum elongatum (assembly GCA_011799875.1). Taxonomy (NCBI): domain Eukaryota; kingdom Viridiplantae; phylum Streptophyta; class Magnoliopsida; order Poales; family Poaceae; genus Thinopyrum; species Thinopyrum elongatum. Next base: position 41,131,458 of record CM022298.1, on the reverse strand, counting down.
ACTCTCCCCCACCTACTTCTCCTCCGTGTCGTCGTCTCCGTGGTCGTGCGCGTCTCCGCCAGCCGCAGCGCGCCACCGCGACGGGAGTAGGGGCGCGAGGGGATAAGGCCGCGCCCGAGCCATTCCCCCTGGTCGCCTCCTCCATTCGCCTCACTCTCCCCTTCCTCCTGCTCTCTCTCTCGCTCGTTCTCCACCTCGTCTGACGCGGTCGTCGCCATCCCCCGCTCGATCCCGCGGCCACCATCACCTCTTCTCCGCCTCACCGTGCCACAACGACGCGCCGTCCTCGGCTACTCCCTCTGCACCAACCGGAGCGAGACGGGAGCCACCACCGCGAGCCCGACGACCCCTTCTTCCTCCTGCGGCCGTCTTCGTCTCCGGCGCCGATTCGCCGCCGTTGGTCCTCCCCGAGCCCGCTAACGCACACCTACAGGCTCATGGTGAGAAGCCGCATCGCCTCCCCCTCTCTCCGGCCTCTCCCCGTAGCCGCAGTCGCCGCATTTGCCGCGCCCGAACACCTTGCCGCCGACGAGCTCATAGCCGTGCCCTCGCTGCCCGTCGAGCTCAAATGAGCTCGGGTTCGTGCTCAGCACGCCCGTGCGAGCCCGAAGCACACATCCCCGCGCTCTGCCGAGCCCCGTAGCGCCAAACCCGAATGTGGCCGAACTCCGGCGTCCACCCCGCCGCTAGCCGCCGTCGTTCTAGCCCGTTTCCGTCCGTGCCGCCACCGTAGATGGAAGCGGCATTGAACGCCCGATCGAACAAACCAACGCACGCACCGAACGGATCACCGTAGCGAGATTCCGGCCAACTCCGGCGAGCTCCGCTGCGGAAATGGTCGCGGTCGGCGATGCGCCGATGTGGCACCATCTGGGCCCGCCCCTGTGTCACTGCCACCGGGTCCCACTGGGCCCCTTGACCCAGTCAACGCTGACGTGGCCGGCCCCATGTCACTGACATGTGGGTCCCGCCTAAATAAACTAATTTTTATAAATAAATAAATCATTAACTTAATTGTTAATTCAGCTAATTAGTTTAATCAGACAGTGACAGTGCGGGCCCACTAGTTAATTAGGTTAATTATTTAGTTCAAATTTTGTTTATATAGTCCAGTCACTGACCAGTGGGACCCACTGGTCAGGTTTGACTCTGGTCAGCGGACTGTTGACTGCTGACATCACAGTTACATCATGCTGATGTCATAATTGAATTCTGTTAATTTAAGTAATTCCAGAAAATGATTTAAACTTCAGAAAATCATATAAAAATAACCGTAGCTCAGATCAAAAAACTTTATACATGAAAGTTGTTTAGAACGACGAGACGAATCCGATCGTGCCATCTATTTCTGTGTCGGGACCCTCTACGGAGGTGAACCCGCAACTTTTAGCCTGTTTTCGGTAGATGAATAGTGCATATATACCGGTTAATGAATCCAACCTTAATCCTAAAATAACTAAATTAAATTAGAGATATCTTTAGGCAACCCTGCACTGCACGTTAGCATAGCATGCTCTGTGTTGCATATGTTTGCCGTGTATTTATCTGTTTCTTTCCCCCTCTTCTCTCTCGGTAGATCCCGGTACCGACGTAGTCCCCGAGACCGACGCAGCTCCGGAGATCGACGACAATTGTAACACCTCTATGTGATAAGCACAGTGACCCTCTGATAATCCCGCCTTGTCATCATCATTTGCAATGCATGATCACAGTTGTTTAAAACCTCATATCAATTTCTGCCATTTGATTCAAATTCAAATTTTAGTGGCAATTGAAGTTGCACCAAAGTTGCTGCAAAAATGTTCATCAGTTAGCTAAAATTCCATAACATTAATTTGTTAAGGAAAACAACATCACTATTATGCAAAGATGAATAGTAGCCATTAAAACAGTGCAATACCAGCATAATTAAATACTATTTCATTTATGAAAATTCCTAATAAATTCTTCTGGTCTCAAAAATATTTGTGGCAGAGCCATAAATAGCAAAGAATATTTTTGGGCCAAGCTCAACCTTTTTCTAAAATGATTTGGCTGCCCTAAATAATTATTTTTCCTCTCTGTCAATAAACATAAGGGAAATAACAGAAAAAGAGGAAGTGGCAGAAAACTTACCTGGCTACTAGGCCGAGCCGGCCCAGCCCACTCCCCCACCTACTTCTCCTCTGTGTCGTCGTCTCCGTGGCCGTGCGTGTCTCCGCCAGCCGCAGCGCGCCACCGCGACGGGAGCAGGGGCGCGAGGGGATAAGGCCGCACCCGAGCCATTCCCCCTGGTCGCCTCCTCCATTCGCCTCACTCTCCCCTTCCTCCCGCTCTCTCTCTCGCTCGTTCTCCACCTCGTCTGACGCGGTCGTCGCCGTCCCCCGCTCGATCCCGCGGCCACCGTCACCTCTCCGCCGCCTCACCTTGCCACAACGACGCGCCGTCCTCGGCTACTCCCTCTGCACCAACCGAAGCGAGACGGGAGCCGCTACCACGAGCCCGACGACCCCTTCTTCCTCCTGCGGCCGTCTTCGTCTCCGGCACAGATTCGCCGCCGTTGGTCCTCCCCGAGCCCGCTAACGCACACCTACAGGCTCACGGTGAGCTGCCGCATCGCCTCCCCCTCTCTCCGGCCTCTCCCCGTAGCCGCAGTCGCCGCATTTGCCGTGCCGGAACACCTCGCCGCCGATGAGCTCGTAGCCGTGCCCTCGCTGCCCGTCGAGCTCAAACGAGCTCGGGTTCGTGCTCAGCACGCCCGTGCGAGCCCGAAGCACCCATCCCCGCGCTCTGCCGAGCCCCGTAGCGCCAAACCCGAATGCGGCCGAACTCCAGCGTCCACCCCGCCGCTCGCCGCTGTGGTTCTAACCCGTTTCCGGCCGCGCCGCCACCGTAGATGGATGCGGCGTTGAACGCCCGATCGAACAAACCTACGCACGCACCGAACGGATCACCGTAGCGAGATTCCGACCAACTCCGGCGAGCTCCGCCGCGGAAATGGGCGTCGTCGGCGACGCGTCGACGTGGCACCAGCTGGGCCCGCCCCTGTGTCACTGCCACCGGGTCCCACTGGGCCCATTGACCCAGTCAACGCTGACGTGGCCGGCCCCATGTCACTGACATGTGGGTCCCGCCTAAATAAACTGATTTTTATAAATAAATAAAACATTAACTCAATTGTTAATTAAGCTTATTAGTTTAATCAGACACTGACAGTGCGGGTCCACTAGTTAATTAGGTTAATTATTTAGTTCAAATTCTGTTTATATAGTCCAGTCACTGACCAGTGGGACCCACTGGTCAGGTTTGACTCTGGTCAGCGGACTGTTGACTGCTGACATCACCGTTACATCATGCTGACATCATAATTGAATTCTATTAATTTAAGTAATTCTAGAAAATGATTTAAACTTCAGAAAATCATATAAAAATAACCGTAGCTCAGATCGAAAAACTTTATATATGAAAGTTGCTCAGAACGACGAGACGAATCCGACCGTGCCATCTATTTCCGTGTCGGGACCCTCTACGGAGGTGAACCCACAACTTTTAGCCTGTTTCTGGTAGATGAATAGTGCATATATATCGGGTAATGAATCCAACCTTAATCCTAAAATAACTAAAGTAAATTAGACATATCTTTAGGCAACCCTGCACTACACGTTAGCATAGCATGCTCTGTGTTGCATATGTTTGCCGTGTATTTATCTGTTTCTTCCCCCCTCTTCTCTCTCGGTAGATCCCGGTACCGACGTAGTCCCCGAGACCGACGCAGCTCCAGAGATCGACGACCCTGCCTTTGGCGCCGAGCAACCAGGCAAGCACCGCCCCTTTGAACATGCCGATATCGCCTATTCTTTTTCTCTTATGCTTGCATTAGAAATTGCTGCTGCTACTGTTTATCCTATTTCTGATGCATAGCCTGTTTTTGGTAACTGCTGTTGATACCTACCTGTTTATCCTAAACTGCTTAGTATAAGCTGGATAGAGACCCAACAGAGACCCCCACTTTGTCCCAAGTTGCCCCCGCTGGATTATCAGATGACTCGATCAGCATGATCGACACCAGGCCCCGGCACCACACATCACCCTCTTAGTTGTACGACACTGCAGCGTTACTATCGAGTGCCGAGGGTGATACCTCGTTTAGCACTTCTGATGTTAACTCTGTAGAATAGCTATTCGGTCGTGGTCACCGAGGGTGATTCCTCCTTCACCACTCCCGATAACGACACCGTCGTACAACACCTCAAGTGTGAACCTCGAGGGTGATTCCTCCTAAGTTCACCTTGACGACTACATCAGGTGGAATCCGTCGAGGGTGATTCCTCAGTTTTCCCCCTGGTGTTTGGACACACAGTTACTATGACTTTAACCATGAACCATGATAAAGGCGGGTCAATCCTGAGGGGTACCCGCGAGTGATGTGGAGACGGGTTGACCTGGATGGTACAATTCGGTCAGTACGACCCTATTACTAATGTTGATGACATTCCGGTAACCACCGATGGACGAGAACTTTGCCTATTGGTTCGCCTCGTTCAACGAGCAGGAAAATGGTTCTCTTCGTCCCTCGCCCTTGGTACCGATGTTGTTACCAACATAACTGACAGACTATCCTCTGACATACCTTGTTGTCGTGGCCGGTAAGATGACACCGTCCTCCCTACTCTCGATCGACTTTCATCACAGTTTCACAGGATCGTAACCTGACCCTCCTGTACATCCTTGATTCCAATATATTCTTTGCACTTGACTTTGTGTGTTATCACGAGCCACCCACTGAGAGATGATCTATTCCTGATGCTCTGAACCCCCTTCTCACACTCTGTTCAGGTAGCGATCGTCTGTCCATTCGCTTGAAACTTCCTGTTGTACCTTCATACTTTGCTCTCGATGTTTTCTTAAGTTTCAACTCGAGAGATACTTCTGTCACATTCCCTGAATTGCCCACCAGATAATCGAACCTACAAGGGTCAGTTCTCTCGAAGTTACTCTTTACTTCCCCACTTAAATCTCGGGACGAGATTTCTTGTAGTGGAGGAGAATTGTAACACCCCTATGTGATAAGCACAGTGACCCTCTGATAATCCTGCCTTGTCATCATCATTTGCAATGCATGATCACAGTAGTTTAAAACCTCATATCAATTTCTGCCATTTGATTCAAATTCAAATTTTAGTGGCGATTGAAGTTACACCAAAGTTGCTGCAAAAATGTTCATCAGTTAGCTAAAATTCCATAACATTTATTTGTTAAGGAAAACAACATCACTATTGTGCAAGGATGAACAGTAGCCATTAAAACAGTGCAATACCAGCATAATTAAATGCTATTTCATTTATGAAAATTCCTAATAAATTCTTCTGGTCTCCAAAATATTTGTGGCAGTGCCATAAATAGCAAAGAATATTTTTGGGCCAAGCTCAACCTTTTTCTAAAATGATTTGGCTGCCCTAAATAAATATTTTTTCTCTTTGTTAATAAACAAAAGGGAAATAACAGAAAAAGAGGAAGTGGCAGAAAACTTACCTGGCTACTGGGCCGAGCCAGCCCAGCCCACTCCCCCACCTACTTCTCCTCCGTGTCGTCGTCTCCGTGGCCGTGCGCGTCTCCGCCAGCCGCAGCGCGCCACTGCGACGGGAGCAGGGGCACGAGGGGATAAGGCCGCGCCCGAGCCATTCCCCCTGGTCGCCTCCTCCATTCGCCTCACTCTCCCCTTCCTCCCGCTCTCTCACTCGCTCGTTCTCCACCACGTCTGACAAGGTCGTCGCCATCCCCCGCTCGATCCCGCGGCCACCGTCACCTCTCCGCTGCCTCACCGTGCCACAACGACGCGCCGTCCTCGGCTACTCCCTCTGCACCAACCGGAGCGAGACGGGAACCACCACCGCGAGCCCGACGACCCCTTCTTCCTCCTGCGGCCGTCTTCGTCTCCGGCGCCGATTCGCCGCCGTTGGTCCTCCCCGAGCCCGCTAACGCACACCTACAGGCTCACGGTGAGAAGCCGCATCGCCTCCCCCTCTCTCCGGCCTCTCCCCGTAGCCGCAGTCGCCGCATTTGCCGCGCCCGAACACCTTGCCGCCGACGAGCTCGTAGCTGTGCCCTTGCTGCCCGTCGAGCTCAAACGAGCTCGGGTTCATGCTCAGCACGCCCGTGCGAGTCCGAAGCACCCATCCCCGCGCTCTGCCGAGCCTCGTAGCGCCAAACCCGAATGTGGCCGAACTCCGGCGTCCACCCCGCCGCTCGCCACCGTCGTTCTAGCCCGTTTCCGGCCGCGCCGCCACCGTAGATGGATGCGGCGTTGAACGCCCGATCGAACAAACCTACGCACGCACCGAACGGATCACCGTAGCGAGATTCCGGCCAACTCCGGCGAGCTCCGCTGCGGAAATGGTCGCGGTCGGCGACGCGCCGACGTGGCACCATCTGGGCCCGCCCCTGTGTCACTGCCACCGGGTCCCACTGGGCCCATTGACCCAGTTAACGCTGACGTGGCCGGCCCCATGTCACAGACATGTGGGTCCTGCCTAAATAAACTAATTTTTATAAAGAAATAAATCGTTAACTTAATTGTTAATTAAGCTAATTAGTTTAATTAGACAGTGACAGTGCGGGCCCACTAGTTAATTAGATTAATTATTTAGTTCAAATTCTGTTTATATAGTCAAGTCACTGACTAGTGGGACCCACTGGTCAGGTTTGACTCTGGTCAGCGGACTGTTGACTGCTGATGTCACCATTACATCATGCTGACGTCATAATTGAATTCTGTTAATTTAAGTAATTCCAGAAAATGATTTAAACTTCAGAAAATCATATAAAAATAACCATAGCTCAGATCGAAAAACTTTATATATGAAAGTTGCTCAGAACGACGAGGCGAATCCGACCGTGCCATTTATTTCCGTGTCGGGACCCTCTATGGAGTTGAACCCACAACTTTTAGCCTGTTTCCGGTAGATAAATAGTGCATATATACCGGGTAATGAATCCAACCTTAATCCTAAAATAACTAAAGTAAAATAGACATATCTTTAGGTAACCCTGCACTGCACGCTAGCATAGCATGCTCTGTGTTGCATATGTTTGCCGTGTATTTATCTGTTTCTTCCCCCCTCTTCTCTCTCGGTAGATCCCGGTACCGACGTAGTCCCCGAGACCGACGCAGCTCCGGAGATCGACGACCCTGCCTTTGCCGCCGAGCAACCAGGCAAGCACCCCCCTTTGAACATGCCGATATTGCCTATTCTTTCTCTCTTATGCTTGCATTAGAAATTGCTGCTGCTACTATTTATCCTATTTCTGATGCATAGCCTGTTTTTGGTAACTGCTGTTGATACCTACCTGTTTATCCTAAACTGCTTAGTATAAGCTAGATAGAGACCCAACAGAGACCCCTACTTTATCCCAAGTTGCCCCCGCTGGATTATCAGATGACTCGATCAGCACGATCGACAACCAGGCCCCGGCACCGCACATCACCCCCTTAGTTGTACGACACTGCAGCGTTACTATCGAGTGCCGAGGGTGATACCTCGTTTAGCACTTCTGATGTTAACTCTGTAGAATAGCTATTCGGTCATGGTCACCGAGGGTGATTCCTCCTTCACCACTCCCGATAACGACACCGTCGTACAACACCTCAAGTGTGAACCTCGAGGGTGATTCCTCCTAAGTTCACCTTGACGACTACATCAGGTGGAATCCGTCGAGGGTGATTCCTCAGTTTTCCCCCTTGTGTTTGGACACACAGTTACTATGACTTTAACCATGAACCATGATAAAGGCCGGTCGACCCTGAGGGGTACCCGCGAGTGATGTGGAGACGGGTTGACCTGGACGGTACCCGAGAGACAAATACGAGGCGTGGCCGAGCATTCCTAGCCCTTGCCGCAAGTCCTTGAGACGGGGCGACGGGTCACATCTATCATGAGTCTCTACTCGTTACCGCACTACCTATACACTAACAATTTGGATATTTGATCTGAGTGGGCCTTTGGCCCGATAGCACTAACCATCACGCGTGAAAGTTATGGGCACTCTGCATCGTATGCATCAGCCGAAAGCTCTGTCAGACATCCAGTTCAGCATGGCGGCCGGGTCAGATCGTGCCGATGGCGCTTGTATCCACCCTGCACGCAATGACCCAGAGTGCACAGGGCGATGGCCCAAGACCCCTGAGCGCTTAGGATATAGACCGACGGGGACCTCTCTGCTGAGCTTTAGGTAGGGCTGCGGTGTGTCGTTTGGCCGAGGCCGGGCATGACCCAGAAAAGTGTATCCGGCCGGAGTTAAGCGAGCGTGGTGGGTAAGTTGGTGCACCCCTGCAGGGAAGAACTAATCTATGCATAGCCGGATCCTCGGTAACGGACACTCGAAGTTGTATCCCGATCGATACAACTAGAACTGGATATTTGAGATGAGATATGGATAGTAGGGCTCTGGGATTGCTTTCTCGCAGGGAGTCGAGAAAGGATCTCTGGCCGAGGTTGATACTTGGCTTAATCGTGCACTAACCATACACGCAAATGCACACGATCAAGCCTAAGGACTCACTTGAAGATATCACAACACAACTCTAGACACAAATTAAAATAATACAAGCTTTATATTACATGCCAGGGGCCTCGAGGGCTCGAATACATAAGCTCGCATTCAAGCGTCAGCGGAAGCATCAGATATCTGAGTACAGATATAAAAAAGAGACAGATAAGCCTTTAAAAAGGCGGGGCAAAACAAAAGCTACGATCGAAAAGGCGCAGACTGATGTCTACTAGGCAACTTTATTCTTGTAGACTCGTGTTGGGCCTCCAAGTGCAGAGTTTTGTAGGACAGTAGCAATTTTCCCTCAAGTGGATGACCTAAGGTTTATCAATCCGTGGGAGGCGTAGGATGAAGATGGTCTCTCTCAAACAACCCTGCAACCGAATAACAGAAAGTCTCTTGTGTCCCCAACACACCAAATACAATGGAAATTTGTATAGGTGCACTAGTTCGGCAAAGAGATGGTAATACAAGCGTAGTAATGATAGTAGATATTGATTTTTGTAATAGGAACAATAAAAAACAGCAAGGTAGCAATTGATAAAACGGAGCACAAACGGTATTGCAATGCTTGAAAATGAGGCCTAGGGTCCGTACTTTCGCTAGTGCAATCTCTCAACAATGCTAATATAATTGGATCATATAACCATCCCTCAACATGCGATGAAGAATCACTCCAAAGTTCCTATCTAGCGGAGAACAAAAGAAGAAATTGTTTGTAGGGTACGAAACCACCTCGAAGCTATTCGTTCCGATCGATCTATCCAAGAGTTCGTACTAAAATAACACCAAATAATTTCAGATTCATAATACTCAATCCAATACAAAGAACCACAAAGAGTGCCCCAAGATTTCTACTGGAGAAACAAAGACAAGAACGTGCATCAACCCCTATGCATAGATTACCCCAATGTCACCTTGGGAATCCGCGAGTTGAGTGCCAAAACATACATCAAGCGAATCAATATGATACCCCATTGTCACCACGAGTATTCAATTGCAAGACATATATCAAGTGCTCTCAAATCCATAAAAGTATTCAATCCGATAAAACAAAATCTCAAAGGGAAAACTCAATTCATCACAACAAGATAGAGAGGGGAAAACACCATATGATCCGACTATATTAACAAAGCCCGTGATACATCAAGATCGTGACATCTCAAGAACACGAGAGAGAGAGAGAGAGAGATTAAACACATAGCTACTGGTACAAACCCTCAGCCCCGAGGGTGGACTACTCCCTCCTCATCGTGGTGGCCGTCGGGATGATGAAGATGGCCACCGGTGATGATCTCCCCCTCCGGCAGGGTGCCAGAACAGGGTCTAGATTGGATCTCGTGGATACAGAGGCCTTGCGGTGGCGGAACTTCCGATCTAGGGCTACACCAGAGGGTTTTGGAATATTTGGTGATTTATAGGGCAAAGAAGGGGTACGGGAGGCCACCGAGGTGGGCACAACCCACCTGGGCGCGCCTGGGCCCCCAGGCGCGCCCTGGTGGGTTGTGCCCCCCTCGGGGCACCCCCAGGTGCTGCTCTGGCCCATTGGATGTCTTCTGGTCCATAAAAAATCCGCAAAAAGTTTCGCGGTGTTTGGACTCCGTTTGATATTGATTTCCTGCGATGTAAAAAACAAGCAAAAAACAGCAACTGGCACTGGGCACTGGGTCAATAGGTTAGTCCCAAAAAATGATATAAAGTTGCTATAAAATGATTGTAAAACATCCAAGAATGATAATATAACAGCATGAATACTTCATAAATTATAGATACGTTGGAGACGTATCAGCATCCCCAAGCTTAATTCCTACTCGTCCTCGAGTAGGTAAATAATAAAAGAAATAATTTATGAAGTGTGAATGCTAGCAAAGTGCACAAGTTTGATCAATGACAATTTAAATCACTTTTCCTAGCATCATAACAGCAATTTTTTCTTATAAAACTTCTCATGTTAAAGTAGCAACCAATTCACATGTTAAGGTTCAAACAATGAATTCTCTTGAAACTCAACAACCTATGTTCTCAGTCACCAAGCAATTGCAATTCAACTTATTCAACAGTCTAAGTAAGAGCTCCACATACTCAATCATCATATAGTCTTCCATGATTGCTACTACTCAAAGCATATTCTTAGAACAAATGCATCCATCGAACACAGAGAAAGATAGGGGCTTAATATTTCGCCTCCCAACTCATTTATCATAGAGATAATTGTCAACAATAATAAATCATGATCAAATATATTTGACTGGTCATATGTGCCTAGATCTTTCCCCACCACATGATGCTTGCCAACTAGAGAATAATTGAGGTTGAAATGAGAATTTATACTATTGACTCTTTGCATAAAAGTAAATACTAAAAAGTAAAAGATAGGCCCTTCGCAGAGGGAAGTAGAGGTTGCCATGCGCTTTTTATTTGGATGCCCAAGCTCTTAATGCAAAGGAACGTCACGTTATATTGCCCCTTATGATAGCAACCTTTATTATGCAGTCCGTCGCTTTTATTACTTTGCCATCACAAGTTCGTACAACGCTCAATTTTCCCTTACATTAAAATATCAAACATCTTTAGGAGCAATTTTTATTGCTTTATGCACCGATGACAACTTACTTGAAGGATCTTATTCAATCCATAGGTAGGTATGGTGGACACTCATGGCAACAAACTGGGTTTAAGGGTTTTTGGATGCACAAGTAGTTTCTCTACTTAGTACGAATTTTTGGCTAGCAAAAGATCCTTAGGCAAACACCATATGTTGGAGGATCCATGACAATATAACTTCTATGCAAATATACCCAAACATAACTCATTACGTTGTCTTCCTTGTCCAACTTCAACTAATTTGCTCAAGTTTGAAAATAATTAGAAGATGTCCAAGATAATATATTTGCATGCGAAAGTTCTCTTCCTTATAGTAATCATTCATGAATTGCTTGTATGACCAATATTGTGATTGCCAAGCTTCAAAAGATTTCACTTTCTAAACCCAATGTGAAGCTACTACTAGGCATGATATGAACATATAATTTCAACTTCATGATATTCAATTCATTCAACAATTTACTCATAGGATATAAGTGAAACACAAGAGTAAATGACAAGCTACTCCAAAAAGATATAAGTGAAGATCAAGCGAGTAGTTATGTAAATGGGTAGCTATTTGAGGACTCTCTCTTATTTAAAAGTTTCAGATCTAAGTATTTTATTAAAACAGCAAGCAAAACAAAACAAAATGACATTCCAAGAATAGCACACATCATGTGAAGAAGCAAAAACTTAGGATCAACCGATACTAACTGATAATTGTTGTTGAAGAAAGGTGGGATGCCTACCGGGGCATCCCCAAGCTTAGATGCTTGAGACTTCTTGAAATATTATCTTGGGATGCCTTGGGCATCCCCAAGCTTGAGCTTTTGTGTCTCGTTAATTCCTTTTATATCACGGTTTCTCTAAATCTTAAAACTTCATCCACACAAAACTCAACAAGAACTTGTGAGATAAGTTAGTATAAATCAATGCAATAACCTTATCATTCTCTACTGTAGCAAATCACTAAAATTATTATTCAACATTGAATACTAAATGCCTCTGCATATTTAATACTCCTATCCTCAAATAGAATCATTAAACAAGCAAACATATGCAAACAATGCAAACATAATAGCAATCTGTCTAAACAGGACAGTCTATAAAGAGTGCAATATTCTTCATACTTACCTAACTCCAAAAATTCTAAAAATTTACCACACTGTATAAAATTTATTATAGGTTACTATGCAAAAAATTTCAACCTTTTATCACATACTGACTTTTCTATAGAATTTTTGCAACAGCGATAAACTTTCTGTTTTGAAACAGCAACTCCTATACTTGCAAAATAAGCATGGTAAAGGCTATCCTTGACATTTTTATTGAAATGAAAGATGCAAAACATTATTATAAGTAGCAGCTAGCAAATACAAATAAAATAAAATGATGCTCCAAGCAAAACACATATCATGTGATGAATATAGCTCTAAGTGAGGTTACCGATAATGTCGGAGACGAAAGAGGGGATGCCTTCCGGGGCATCCCCAAGCTTAGTTGCTTGGATATTACTTGAATATTACCTTGGTGTGCCTTGGGAATCCCCAAGATTAGGGTCTTGTCACTCCTTATTCTCCTCAAATCGATACCTCACCCAAAACTTGAAAACTTCAATCACACAAAACTTAACGGAACTTCGTGAGATAGGTTAGTATGATAAAGACAAATTATTCCCTTTGTTACTATCAAGATAACATTAATAATTGTTCTCACACAATGCCTACTGTACTCTACAATTTCCACAATTTATATTAAGAAATATAAGCCATAGAAACCATAAAACAAGCAAACTATGCATTGAAAACAGAATCTGTCAAAAACAGAATAGTACGTGAAGATATGAATTAAGCTCATACTTATGAACTCCAAAAATTCTGAAAATTTAGGAAAACGTAGAAAATTTATAAACCCAACAACTGTAAAAAATTCAGAGTTTTTAGACTCTCCAGTAAATTTAAAATATTCTGTTACTGGGCACAAAAGTTTCTGTTTTTGCACAGAATCAAGTCAACTATCATCCACACTATCCCAAAGGCTTTACTTGGTACTTTATTGAAATAAAAGCAATAAACATGATTACTACAGTAGAATAACCATGTGAACACACAAAAACAGTAGGTAAAAGTGTTGGGTTGTCTCCCAACAAGCGCTTTTCTTTAATGCCTTTTAGCTAGGCATGATGAGTTCAATGATGCTCGCATAAAAGATAAGAATTGGAACACAAAGAGAGCATCATGAATCACATGACAATCACACTTAAGTCTAACCCACTTCCTATGCAAAGGGATTTTGTGAGCAAACAACTTATGGGAACAAGAATCAACTAGCATAGGAAGGCAAAACAAGCAAAACTTCAAGATTTTCAACACATAGAGAGGAAACTTGATATTATTGCAATATGTAGAAGCATGTGTTCCTCTCTCATAATAATTTTCAGAAGTATCATGAATGAATTCAACAATATAGCCATCACATAAAGCATTCTTTTCATGATCCACATGCATAAAAAATTTATTGCTCTCCACATAAGAAAATTTATTCTCATGAATAGTAGTGGGAGCAAATTCAACAAAATAACTATTATGTGATTGGAAATTAAAATCATGATGACAAGTTTCATGGTTATCATTATTCTTTATAGCATACATGTCATCACCATAATCATCATAAATAGCAACTTTTTTGTCATAATCAATTGAAACCTCTTCCGAAATAGTGGATTCGTCACTAAATAAAGTCATGACCTCTCCAAATCCACTTTCATAATTATTATAATAAGATTCAACACCCTCCAAAATAGTGGGATTATTAGTACCTAGAGTTGACACTCTTCCAAACCCACTTTCATCAATATAATCATCATAAATAGGAGGCATGCAATCATTATAACAAATTTTCTCATCAAAACATGGGGGACTAAAAATATCATCTGTAACACCCCTATGTAATTAGCCACTGTGATTAGCTGCTAATAATGCCAAGTCATATCATTTGCAGTGCCAAGTCATAGAGGTTAACCAAAATAAATCAATTCCATTTTAAAAATCAACTCAAATTCCAAAGTGAAATATGAAGTTGAGCAAACACTGTTGGAAAAATGTTCATTAAGTGGCTAATAATCCAGGAACATTTGTAAAACCATCATCAATAAAGTTGGAGTTAGAAAAGTGACTCAAACAGTATGAAACAGAGCCAAATCAGCAATTATAAAGCTCAAACCATTTTTATTAAATTCAAATGGTTTTCAAACGAGCTCAAACTTTTTGTGGCCTTGCTGGACATTGCAATACATCAGTGTGAGCAAGATTCACATTTTTGCAAAATGTTTTGCTAGCTCAAAATATTGCAAAGAGCTACTATAAATTAAAAACAAAAATAATAAAAGAAAAAGGCCTAAACTGGACTGGACCTAAGTGCACAGTGCACCGGTCCAGCCCAGCCGGCCCATTTCTCTCTCCTTCTCCCCCTCTCTCTATCGCCGTGTCGGCGTCGCCATGGCCGCTCGCGCCTCGACCGTTTGCCGCTCGACACCGCGACGCCGCGGCCAGGCGAGGGGATAAGCTTCCCCCTCCCCGTTCATCTTCCCTGGTCGCCCGGCACTCTCCCCCTCACCTTACCCTCGTCTCGCTCGCCCTTCCCCTCTTCGCTCTCCAGATCCACCACGGTCGACGCAGCCATCGCCGGACCGCCGTCGTACACGCGCCCATCGAGCTCCCCACGTCGTCAGGTGAGGTCCAGGAGGTTCGCCGAGCTTTGCCGTGCCGCCTGCGACTTCGAATTGGAGCCGGGAGCCGCTCCACCCTCGCCTACGTCCTCTTCCTCTTCCTCGGGACGACGAGATCGCCGTCGCCGTTCCTCCTCGCTCCTGCGCTACTAAGCACCCACAGGGCCTCCGTGAGCCCGCACGGTGAGCACCACCCCTCCTCTTCCCGTCCGTTTCCTTTTTCCGCGGCCGTAGCTAGCTACCGACGCCGCGCGCCATTGCCGCTCTTTGTTTCCGCCGGCGAGCTCACCGTCGTCGACCTATCACTCCACATGCCGCGCTAGTGGTGCAATTGAGCTTCTGGAGGTCTCGCGCATCGCGTGCGAGCACCAGCTCGACTCGGGCAAGCCATATGCTTGAACCCGAGTACGGCCGGCTCTGCCCGCCGCCCGACGCCGTTGCCCTACTCGCTGTCGACCACCACCGGCCGTTCTGACGCCACCAACGGACGCGCGACCTCACCGCCGTTCGAAAGCACTTGACCCCGCGTGATTTGAGCCACCACAGTGAAATTCCGGCCAAGTCCGGCGAAGAACCGCCGCGAGACGGCTCGCCGGAGCCTCTCCGGTCGCCGGAGATGACCTGTCGCCGACGTGGCACCTCTTGAGCCGCTGACTGCTGGGCCCCACGGGCCCAGTTGAACCAGTTGACCAGGTCAATGGCTGACTGGGCAGCCCCAGTCACTGACTGGTGGGCCCCAGTTGACTGGTCAACTGGTCAGCCGACGCTGACGCCATGCCCACGTCATGCTGACGTCATTTCCCTTTTCTGGTCAATTCTGTTAATATAAATAAATTCAGAAAAATGCTGAAATCTTTAGAAATTCATAGAAAATAAACCGTAGCTCGGATCGAAAAACTTTAAACATGAAAGTTGCTCAGAACGACGAGATGAATCCGAATACATGGTCCGTTCGTCCGTCGCACGTCCCTAACTATCCGAACATGGAACCGATCCCCTCCGGTCATCTGTCTGACAAATGTCCGGAACCGGGAAAACATTCCCGGTTGGATTTCCCCTTTTCTAGTTGACGTGCAACCATACGTTAGGACACACCCGGCACTATTTATTGTCATGTCATACTTTGTGTAGCACTTGTTTGCTTTATATTTATCAAGTTTCCTCCCCCTCTTCTCTCTCGATAGAGCCTGGTGCCGACGCAGCACCGGTGATTGGCTACACCACCAACGACCTTGCCCTTGCCGCCGAGCAACCAGGCAAGCCCCCCCCTTTGATCATCCCGATATCGCCTATTCTATTTTCTCATGCTTGCATTAGATTTTGCTACTGTAATTGATTGCTCCTATTCTGCTGCATAGCCTGTTTATTGTAACCTGTTTTGTTACCCTCATGGATATCCTAAACTGTTTAGAATAGACTGGGTAGACCCATCAGAGACCCCCACTTGACCTGACTGCCCTGCTGGATTCTCAGAAGACCCGATCAACGGGATCGAAGACCAGACCCCGGCACCGCACCTCACTTTTCCCTGAGTTGCTCAACACTACTGGGTTACTATCGAGTGCCGAGGGTGATACCTCGTCAGCACTTCTGATGATAACCTTGTAGGTTAGTTGATCGGTCGTGGTAAGCGAGGGTGATACCTCCTACACCACCCCCGATACTGACAAAGCCGCGCAACCCCCCACTTGTGGACCTCGAGGGTGATGACTCCTACGTCCATCTAGATGTTGCATCAGGTGGGAGTCCAACGAGGGTGATGCCTCGGATTCCCCTTGATATGGTGACCACACGGATGCCTTACATTACCGTTGACACTGATGCTTGGAAAGGCGGGTCGACCCTGAGGGGTACCCGCGAATGATGGATAGATACCCGTGAGTTATTCCACGAGGCGCGGCCGGGCATTCTTAGCCCTTGCAGCAAGTCCTCGAGACGGGGCGACGGGGTCACATCTTTCGTGAGTCTCTGCTCGTTTCCGCAAGCCCCCAGTCCTAACGATTTGGATATTTGATCCGAGCAGGCCTCTGGCCTGATAGCACTAACCATCACGTGGGCATAGTATGGGCGTTCTACATCGTAACATCAGCCAAAAGCTCTGTCAGACGTCCAGTTCAGCATTGTGGCACGGTCGGATCGTACCGGCCTTTCGAGGCGGTGCTGGTATCCACCCTGCACACAACGACCCGGAGGGCGAGGGGCGATGGCCCAAGACCCCCTTGCGCTTAGGAGGTAGACCGGAGGGGACCTCTCTGCTGAGTTGTAGGTAGGGTTGCGGTGTATCGTTTGGCCGAGGCCGAGCATGACCCAGGAAAGTGTGTCCGGCCGGAGTTAATCAAGCGTGGTGGGTAAGTTGGTGCACCCCTGCAGGGAAGAACACATCTATTGATAGCCGGTCCTACGGTAAAGGACACTCGGAGTTGTATCCCGATCGATACAACTAGAACTTGAGATGATACCTGGATATGTGGCTCTGGGATCGCTTTCTCGCAGGGAGTCGAGGAAGGATCTCTGGGCGAGACTGTTACCTGATTCTACTACTACTTACATTATGCTACCCTGTACTCTTCTAAATGCTGCAAGACGCTCGAAGATGCTGGAAGATGCTAGTCTTCGATAGGACTAGGCTTTCCTCTCTATTCTGGCATTTCTGCAGCCCAGTCCACATATACAGCCTCCCTTTGATAATGATGCATATGTAGTGTAGATCCTTGCTTGCTGAGTACTTCAGAGTACTCACGGTTGCTTTGCTTTCCTTTTCTCCCCCTATCAGTTCGTCGTGATCCGATGATGGAGCCCTAAGATAGTTGCCCCGCCGACGATCGCTACTACTACCCCGAGGATGGCTTCTACTACGAGATGGCTGTCGACCAGGAGTAGGTTCAGAGGGTCCTAGGCAGGAGGCCTACGCCTTTCGATCATAGTATTTTCTTTTGTCCCGCCTTCTTAAGGCATTTCTGTCTTTCTTTTATATCTGTACTCAGATATCTGATGCTTCCGCTGACGCTTGTATGCCATCGAGCTATGTATTCGAGCCCTCGAGGCCCTGGCTTGTAATATACAGCTTGTATGACTTTATTTATGTTTTAGAGTTGTGTTGTGATATCTTCAAGTGAGTCCTTAGGCTTGATCATGCGCATTTGCGTGTATGATTAGTGCACGATTAAGCCGGGGGCGTTACATCATCTTCATCAAACATAGCATCCCCAAGCTTGTAGCTTTGCATATCATTAGCATCATGGATATTCAAAGAATTCATACTAGCAACATTGCAATCATGCTCATTCAAGGATTTTTTGTCAAACATTTTATAGAATTCTTCCTCTATCAATTGAGCACAATCTTCCTTTCCATCATTTTCACGAAAGACATTATAAAGATGAACAATATGATGCAACCTCAATTCCATTTTTTTGTAGTTTTCTTTTTATAAACCAAACTAGTGATAAAACAAGAAACTAAAAGATTCGATTGCAAGATCTAAAGATATACCTTCAACCACTCACCTTCCCGGCAACGGCGCTAGAAAAGAGCTTGATGTCTACTACGCAACTTTATTCTTGTAGACTCTTGTTGGGCCTCCAAGCGCAGAGTTTTGTAGGACAGTAGCAATTTTCCCTCAAGTGGATGACCTAAGATTTATCAATCCATGGGAGGCATAGGATGAAGATGGTCTTTCTCAAACAACCCTGCAACCGAATAACAGAAAGTCTCTTGTGTCCCCAACACACCAAATACAATGGAAATTTGTATAGGTGCACTAGTTCGGCGAAGAGATGGTAATACAAGCGTAGTAATGATAGTAGATGTTGATTTTTGTAATAGGAACAATAAAAAAATAGCAAGGTAGCAATTGATAAAACAGAGCACAAACGGTATTGCAATGCTTAAAAATGAGGCCTAGGGTCCGTACTTTCGCTAGTGCAATCTCTCAACAATGCTAATATAATTGGATCATATAACCATCCCTCAACGTGCGATGAAGAATCACTCCAAAGTTCCTATCTAGCGGAGAACAAAAGAAGAAATCGTTTTTAGGGTACGAAACCACCTCGAAGCTATTCGTTCTGATCGATCTATCCAAGAGTTCGTACTAAAATAACACCAAATAATTTCAGATTCATAATACTCAATCCAACACAAAGAACCTCAAAGAGTGCCCCAAGATTTCTACCGTAGAAACAAAGACAAGAACGTGCATCAACCCCTATGCATAGATTACCCCAATGTCACCTCGGGAATCCGCGAGTTGAGTGCCAAAACATACATCAAGTGAATCAATATGATACCCCATTGTCACCACGAGTATTCATTTGCAAGACATATATCAAGTGCTCTCAAATCCATAAAAGTATTCAATCCGATAAAACAAAATCTCAAAGGGAAAACTCAATTCATCACAACAAGATAGAGAGGGGAAAACACCATATGATCCGACTATATTAACAAAGCCCGCGATACATCAAGATCGTGACATCTCAAGAACACGAGAGAGAGAGAGAGAGAGAGATTAAACACATAGCTACTTGTACAAACCCTCAGCCCCAAGGGTGGACTACTCCCTCCTCATCGTGGTGGCCACCGGGATGATGAAGATGGCCACCGGTGATGACCTCCCCCTCCGGCAGGGTGCCGAAACGGGGTCTAGATTGGATCTCGTGGATACAGAGGCCTTGCGGCGGCGGAACTTCTGATCTAGGGCTACCCCAGAGGGTTTTGGAATATTTGGTGATTTATAGGGCAAAGAAGGGGTACGGGAGGCCACCGAGGTGGGCACAACCAACCTGGGCGCGCCTGGGCCCCCAGGCGCGCCCTGGTGGGTTGTGCCCCCCTCGGGGCACCCCCCAGGTGCTGCTCTGGCCCATTGGATGTCTTCTGGTCCATAAAAAATCCACAAAAAGTTTCACGGTGTTTGAACTCCGTTTGATATTGATTTCCTGCGATGTAAAAAAACAAGCAAAAAACAGCAACTGGCACTGGGCACTGGGTCAATAGGTTAGTCCCAAAAAATGATATAAAGTTGCTATAAAATGATTGTAAAACATCCAAGAATGATAATATAACAGCATGAATACTTCATAAATTATAGATACGTTGGAGACGTATCACAGGCCTCCTGCCTGGGACCCTCCGATCCTACTCCTGGTCGTCAGCCAACTCGTAGCAGTAGCCATCCTCGGGGTAGTAGTAGTGATCGTCGAAGGGGGCTTCTGTCCCCTGGGCTCCGTCATCTGGTTGCATCAAACGGATATGGGGAAAAAGAGGAAGCAAAGCAACCGTGAGTACTCATCCGAAGTACTCAGCAAGCAAGGATCTACACTACATATGCAACATTATCAAAGAAAGGCTGTATATGTGGACTGGGCTGCAGAAATGCCAGAATAGAGAGAAGGCCTAGTCCTATCGAATACTAGCATATTCAGCATCTTCAAGCATCTTGCAGCATTTAAAAGAGTACAAAATAGCATAAAGTAAAGTAGTAGTAGTGTTATCAACCTCGCCCAGAGATACTTCCTCGACTCCCTGCGAGAAAGCAATCCCAGAGCCCTAATATCCAAGTATCAACCTCGGCCAGAGATCCTTTTCGACTCCCTGCGAGAAAGCAATCCCAGAGCCCTACTATCCATATCTCATCTCAAGTATCCAGTTCTAGTTGTATCGATCGGGATACAACTCCGAGTGTCCGTTATCGAGGATCCGGCTATGCATAGATTAGTTCTTCCCTGCAGGGGTGCACCAACTTACCCACCACGCTCGCTTAACTCCGGCCGGACAAACTTTTCTGGGTCATGCCCGGCCTCAGCCAAACGACACACCGCAGCCCTACCTAGAGCTCAGCAGAGAGGTCCCCGTCGGTCTATATCCTAAGCGCTCAGGGGTCTTGGGCAATCACCCTGTGCACTCCGGGTCGTTGCGCGCATGGTGGATACCAGCGCCATCGGCACGATCCGACCCGACCGCCATGCTGAACTGGACGTCTCACAGAGCTTTCGGCTGATGCATACGATGCAGAGTGCCCGTAACTTTCTCGCGTGATGGTTAGTGCTATCGGGCCAAAGGCCCACTCAGATCAAATATCCAAATCGTTAGTGTTTAGGTAGTGCGGTAACGAGCAGAGACTCACGATAGATGTGACCCCGTCGCCCCGTCTCGAGGACTTGCGGCAAGGGCTAGGAATGCCCGGCCACGCCTCGTATTTGTCTCTCGGGTACCGTCCAGGTCAACCCGTCTCCACATCACTCGCGGGTACCCCTCAGGATCGACCCGCCTTTATCATGGTTCATGGTTAAAGTCATAGTAACTGTGTGTCCAAACACCTGGGGGAAAACTAAGGAATCACCCTCGACGGATTCCACCTGATGTAGTCGTCAAGGTGAACTTAGGAGGAATCACCCTCGAGGTTCACACTTGAGGTGTTGTACGACGGTATCGTTATCGGGAGTGGTGAAGGAGGAATCACCCTCGGTGACCATGACCGAATAGCTATTCTACAGAGTTAACATCAGAAGTGCTAAACGAGGTATCACCCTCGGCACTCGATAGTAACACTGCAGTGTCGTACAACTAAGGGGGTGATGTGCGGTGCCGGGGCCTGGTTGTCGATCGTGCTGATCGAGTCATCTGATAATCCAGCGGGGGCAACTTGGGATAAAGTAGGGGTCTCTGTTGGGTATCTATCTAGCTTATACTAAGTAGTTTAGGATAAACAGGTAGGTATCAACAGTAGTTACCAAAAACAGGCTATGCATCAGAAATAGGATAAACAGTAGCAGCAGCAATTTCTAATGCAAGCATATGAGAGAAAGAATAGGCGATATCGGCATGTTCAAAGGGGGGGGGGGTACTTGCCTAGTTGCTCGGCGGCAAAGGCAAGGTCGTCGATCTCCGGAGCTGCGTCAGTCTCGGGGACTACGTCGGTACCGAGATCTACCGAGAGAGAAGAGGGGGAAGAAACAGATAAATACACGGCAAACATATGCAACACAGAGCATGCTATGCTAATGTGTAGTGCAGGGTTGCCTAAAGATATGTCTATTTTACTTTAGTTATTTTAAGATTAAGGTTGGATTCATTAAGCGGTATATATGCACTATTCATCTACCGGAAACAGGTTAAAAGTTGCGGGTTCACCTCCATAGAGGGTCCCGACACGGAAATAGATGGCACGGTCGGATTCGTCTCGTCGTTCTGAGCAACTTTCATATATAAAGTTTTCTGATCTGAGCTACGGTTATTTTTATATGATTTTCTGAAGTTTAAACCATTTTCTGGAATTACTTAAATTAACAGAATTCAATTATGATGTCAGCATGATGTAACGGTGACGTCAGCAGTCAACAGTCCGCTGACCAGAGTCAAACCTGACCAGTGGGTCCCACTGGTCAGTGACTAGACTATATAAACAGAATTTGAACTAAATAATTAACCTAATTAACTAGTGGGCCCGCATTGTCAATGTCTGATTAAACTAATTAGCTTAATTAACAATTTAGTTAACATTTATTTATTTATAAAATCACTTTATTTAGGCGGGACCCACATGTCAGTGACATGGGGCCGGCCACGTCAGCGTTGACTGGGTCAATGGGCCCAGTGGGACCCGGTGGTAGTGACACAGGGGCGGGCCCAGCTGGTGCCACGTCGGCGCGTCGCCGACGACGACTATTTCCTCGGCGGAGCTCGCCGGAGTTGGCCGGAATCTTGCTACGGTGATCCGTTCGGTGCGTGCGTAGGTTCGTTCGATCGGGCGTTCAACGCCGCATCCATCTACGGTGGCGGTGCGGCCGGAAACGGGCTAGAACGACAGCGGCAAGCGGCGGGGTGGACGCCGGAGTTCGGCCGCATTCGGGTTTGGCTCTATGGGGCTCGGCAGAGCACGGGGATGGGTGCTTCGGGCCTACACGGGCGTGCTGAGCACGAACCTGAGCTCGTTTGAGCTCGAGGGGCAGCGAGGGCACGACTACGAGCTCGTCGGCGGCGAGGTGTTCGGGCGCGGCAAATGCAGCAACTGCAGCTACGGGGAGAGGCCGGAGAGAGGGGGAGGCGATGCGGCTGCTCACCGTGAGCCTGTAGGTGTGCGTTAGCGGGCTCGGGGAGGACCAACGGCGGCGAATCTGTGCCGGAGACGAAGACGGCCGCAGGAGGAAGAAGGGGTCGTCGGGCTCGCGGTGGTGGCTCCCGTCTCGCTGTGGTTGGTGCAGAGGGAGTAGCCGAGGACGGCGCGTCGTTGTGGCAAGGTGAGGCGGCGGAGAGGTGACGGTGGCCGCGGGATCGAGCGGGGGACGGCGATGACCGCGTCAGACGAGGTGGAGAACGAGCGAGAGAGAGAGAGCGGGAGGAAGGGGAGAGTGAGGCGAATGGAGGATGCGACCAGGGGGAATGGCTCGGGTGCGGCCTTATCCCCTCGCGCCCCTGCTCCCGTCGCGGTGGCGCGCTGCGGCTGGTGGAGACGCGCACGGCCACGGAGACGATGACACATAGGAGAAGTAGGTGGGGGAGTGGGCTGGGCCGGCTCGGCCCAGTAGCCAGGTAAGTTTTCTACCACTTCCTCTTTTTCTGTTATTTCCCTTTTGTTTATTAACAGAGAGGAAAAATAATTATTTAGGGCAGCCAAATCATTTTAGAAAAAGGTTGAGCATGGCCCAAAAATATTCTTTGCTATTTATGGCACTCCCACAAATATTTTGGAGACCATAAGAATTTATTAGGAATTTTCATAAATGAAATAGCATTTAATTATGCTGGTATTGCACTGTTTTAATGGCTACTGTTCATCCTTGCACAATAGTGATGTTGTTTTCCTTAACAAATTAATGTTATGAAATTTTAGCTAACTGATGAACATTTTTGCAGCAACTTTGGTGCAACTTCAATTGCCACTAAAATTTGAATTTGAATCAAATGGCAGAAATTGATATGAGGTTTTAAACTACTGTGATCATGCATTGCAAATGATGATGACAAGGCAGGATTATCAGAGGGTCACTGTGCTTATCACATAGGGGTGTTACACACTGGACGGTGGGGATACGCAGCAATGGCGTCCTATTCATCGGCAACCAACTGGTTGGTTTGCAACGAACGGAACGACGTCGTAGGAGCCAACCGACTGGGTTGAACGTGTCAAATTCATCGGGAGCCAACTGGCTTGGACGGAACATCCGAAACGGTGTCCTGTTCATCGACCCCCCCTCCACCGGCTGGGGGTGTGGCATACCACAAAACACATGAAACAGAGTTCTGTTCATCCGCCTACGGTCAAAATGGAGTCATGTTCATCGGGAGGGGAGTGGTGTACCGCAAAACGGCCTCCACAGGCTACCGCTCATCCATTGTAAATTGCACATGACCTCCACGGGGTCCTGTTCATTAACCTCCACTGGCTGGGGGTGTGGCGTACTGCAAAACGTCATCCTCGATCGATTGGGGGTCCTGATCATGCAGCGCAAACTACCTACACGTCTGGGGTACACTGTTCATCTAGACCTCCACCGGCTGGAGTGGGGCGTACAAGTGAGGCAGCAACGAGAATTGTTCATCCACAAACAACCAACCGGCTAGGCCAACATGTCTCGCGCAAGGGGTTGGATCGATGCAACTGGCCGCTAGATCAACTCATATCTCCCACGAGGGCTCGATGCATGAGTCACGCATCGATTGCTCGGGTTCAGTAAGCAGCGAAGGGATCGACCGGGTTCAGTACGTAGAAAGCAATAGCGAGGGATCGATTGCTCAGGTTTAGTAAGCCGAGGGATCGCTCGGGTTCAGTGTAGTGCGAGGGATCGATCGCGTTCAGTAAGCGAAGCACTCCCTCAGGTTCAGTTAGTGAAGGGCTCGCACACGCGCGTGTACGAGGGAAACGCGCAAACCACACTGCATCGCTTAGGCCGACCACCCACAGATTGCCCACCGTATACTGGGAAATCCCAAAAAAAATTCCTCGTCCTCACTTGTACCATGATTTTTTCCATCATGGACGGCCCATGCTGGTCCGCCTGCGGCCCGCCCAGAACGATAGCCCATTTTCTGTCATAATTTTTTTGTGATAGAAGAAGTTGCCCACCACATCCATGATGATACGTGTTTTTTTCACAATTATCGTCATGAAAGTGTCACTTCCATGACAGAAAATGTTTTCATTTGGGCCATAATGCCATGGATGTCTCTTTTTTTGTGGTGTTTGTAGAGGTTCCGAAAGTGTTTCGGTTAAACCGGGAATGTCCTAGAAGTCATGAGAAAGTTCCGAAAAGGCCCAGGAAGGTCTATAAGGTTTTTGAAGGTTCTAGATGACCCTAGTGGGCTGCCCCCCTTTGGAGCAGCAGCCACATGGCCCAAATGGGCCAGATATGGTGCGCCCTCTCTCGGCGTGGGGGCGAAGCCATAGGGTGCGCCCCCCAACTTGGGGGGCAAGGCAACAACTACGTGGCGTGGAAGGAAGGGGATATGTGAGGATCTTTTCCCTGATACGACCAGCCCTAAGGGTTTGCCTCCTCCTCTAATCGCACCTCCCCTCTAGGTCACCTATAAATGGAGGGGAGGGGCAGCCACTCTAGAGAACAAGTTTCGGTGGCATCCCCTTCCCTTTCTTTGTAATTTTCCACCTACGTCGTAATGTTGCTCCATCATCTTGTTCTTCATCATTTGTTCTTTCTGGATGATGAAGCTCTACTGGATTGGTGATCTCATAGGCGTGGATACCAACAGAAGGATCTTCAACTCAATCCTCATTCGAGGGAGACAAATTCTCGTGGTTGGGAATCTGCACCAACTCTTCTCTCTACTGCATTAGTTGCTAAACATCATATCTAAACCTGTCTTGCATCATCATAGTGATCATGGGCTTCTACATTGGTAGGGTAATTCTTTTATTTTGTACCGCGCTCCCTAATAGAACCTTGCCCCCATCAGTATTTGTTCATTGTCGTATCACATGCAATTATACACATAAACCACAACTCTCATAGGTGCTGAGTATCAACCTAACCACAATGGAAATAAGTATGGTCATATCTCATATAAAGGGACTAGAGCTCGATAAATCTGAGTTACAAGTGCTGCCCTATGTCCATTATTATCAGTTAAATCCATCGACACAAACAACAGAACTAGAGTAACAACCACATATCATATAAACTCAACCAGATTTACATTGAAGATGTACCAAAATTAGCATGGATAAAATAAGGTTTATGAGAAGGTACCATCCAAAAAATATTATCACTCAAATATGAATTGAATGTATGAATATTCGGAACCCATGTGTAATGGACGATTTCAGCAAAGTTTGTTACAACCCAAACAAATGTCCCTATCTAAATCGACACAAATCGCACGCTCCACTCGACTCATGTGTGTCCAATCGCCACGTAGCCGTTGATAAAACCCTGAAACCTCATCCAAAAAATGCCGGGTTCGTCGATGATGACACCTCTTCTAACAGGGTGTGTCCTACACCTATGATGAGGTCATCTTCCTCCTGGTTTCATCGACTTCCCCGCCGACTTCGTCGGCCTCCCCGCCTGCCTTTCTGACCATATACCCCTCTCCATCCCGTGTGTGCCCATGTCTAATGATATTTCTCATTTTGGTGTGAAAACCAACTACTTCGCCTCTTGTGGATAAAAAACATTTATGTCTTATCAATAATGTTGGCAGGCGAGTAGTGGTGGGTAGGCATGGAAACTACCAATAAAACTTAATCATAGCTAAATATTTATACTAAACTTTTGTACTTGTTTAGAACTCAATTTAATTAAATCACAATAGCACTTGATGTTTTCTGATATTTATAGTTAATGAAATGATAAAGTTCCTAAATATTAATAATAGTTTTTTGTGATATTGTTCTAGTGTATATTATTGAAAAATGTGGAAGCACAATACTTTAAATTTGAGCTGCATTTATAATGAAGTTGCATTTTTTTTAAATATATTGCATGTAGCAAAGATATTCAAAATCAATCACCACACATATGAGAAAAATAAGAAGAAAAAAAATCCATATTTTTCACGGGTTAATTTGTGATACTCTTAAGAACATTGTGTGTGTGTGTGTGTGCATGTGTGTGTACCATAAATATCATGGAAGAGATTTCCAATGCGCATAGTCTCAAAAATATCATCATAGCGGTTTCTAGTATATGATTAGGTATACACAATAAAAAATTGGAGTAAAAAGCTCACTAGTAACTTGTCAACGAAACATTATCATTTTATTTTATCCTTTTTCTGGTCAAATATGCCCCGCATGTTACATGGGTTACCGAAATTTGAATTGCACTATCTAAGATAGTATTCATTACAACATGTCTGACATACATTGGAGAGATACTAACTAACGATGCCAACAAAAATACCAAAAGGCCTATAGCTATGTTATTTATTTGTGCCAAAAGTAGTTTCAAATGTGACAGCACAACCAAAATGTGCATAAGCAATGACCATCTTAGCATCAACCCAAAAGTGTTGTCTATAACTTCCTCACTATCCAATTTCCTTGAAAATACCTCAACATGCTTCTTGCCTGTCGATATGTCGACACTCTTTGGTGCCTTCCCTGCAAGGAAATTTTTCATACCATCAGGAGTGTAGGTGAGACTCATTGGTCCTCCAACTTGGTGACTACTAAGTCATGTGCAATGGCCTAATTCCAGAATCATCGAGTGTCTCCATTTTGAAAGCTTGAACTTGTGAAATCTCTTCCATTGTGAACATAAAATGGAAGGTTTATGGAAGGTAAAGACCATGGCTGTGCGGAAGCATCACACCAACTACTTCATAATTCCATGGCATTCAATCCAATGAAACTCCCATCCAAACTTGACAATTTATTCAGATCATGGATTCTTTATGACCTCTCTTGGCGTGTGCTAGTTGACTTTTCCCATCAAATTTACTTTGAGTTTTGTGTTGGGAAACATAGTAGAAAAATAAAAAAATTGGCCTACAAATCTAGTTCCCCGGATCACTATAAATATTATACATACAAGGTTAGATCTGATCTCTCCACCAAAAAAATTACAGCGGAAGAAGGGTTGGTGAAGATCATATTGACGTCGTTCGAACTGTCCCACAAATAGTTCCCTTGAAAAAGAAGGCACGTACGATCCCTCTACGGATTGCACATGTACAAATCTTTTGACCCAACAGGGCTTCCCCATCCAGAGCTATTTCGTGCTGAAGAAGAAGTAGAGGGAGGAGCAGCCCTTCGAGAGGGATGAAATATTGTAGAGAGAGAGGGCTTCCTGTTTTCTCACGATACAATTTCTGTTGTCCTTCAAACTTAAACTTTTCCAGTGACATTCTCCATTACTCCTAGCTCAGTTACTACTCAATAGATCAAATTCATGTTATGTGTATGACCCTACAGGTTCGGTGAAGTATAGACATGACCCAAACTTCCTTTAGTTCAATGATCAACAACAGAACCATAAACATCCATGTTGACCCCTATACTCTTATGAATGATATTTGAGGTAACCTTTGGTTAATTTTATGTTTTTCCTTTTGCTTCACAATACTTTACAAAACTCGAGGTGAGATATATCGGTATCCTCTTCAGTCAAACTCATGCTCATTGTACATGTCCCTCCATTGTTGGAGGGGCAAATCCCACTCTTGAGCTATCTTGCCCCTTGTCATACTTTCCGATACACCTATTGTCAGTGCTAAATCTGGTAGATCTTGGGTAGGGGGTCCCAAGCTTAGACATGATATTTTACGTAGGTTTGGGCCCTCTTGATGAGGTAAAATTCTATGTCCTGCTTCTTATATATTGATTGTAATGGAGTACAAAGTACATATTGATCTACCTCGAGATCGCATGAAGACGTTCTAAGCTCTAAACCTTGCGAATGTGTCTCTACAGACTGAGCCCCATGGCTTATATAGATGCTGGGGGTACCTAGGATTTACACATAGTCACTTACAATTTAGGGATAAACACGCTAACTTTCTAAAGTGTGCTTGAAGTGTATGCCAAACTTCCAGGAGATCTTCATCTTGATTACGCCGAGAGTCGAGGCCGGCATGGCCCAATCACCAGTCTTCGGTGGGTCCTCGCCCCGGTCCATAACTGGCGGGCCTACATGGTAAGCACCCCATAATCCAGGACACCAATAGTAGCCCCTGAACTAGTCTTCAAGCCGAGGACATCGGACATCCTCTTCTGAATATCTTCATAACTTAGGTCTTCGACTTCGTAGGAGAGTTCCATTCTCCACGCCGGCCTTCGATGGCGAGGCTTATGCTTGGCTTTGAAATCTTCTTGACTTCCATGATTGCGACTATGTGTTCCATATGATAACGAAGGATATCTTTCGAGAAGCCCCTTCTTCCTCAGTTTGAACGCACCTCGGTTGTTCGGGATGTCTGATACGTCTCCAACGTATCTATAATTTTGGATTGTTTCATACTATTATATTATCAATCTTGGATACTTTATATGCAATTCTGTATCATTTTGGGGAACTAACCTATTAACCTAGTGCCCAGTGCCAGTTGCTGTTTTTTTGCTTGTTTTTGTCTTTTCAAAAAATTAATACCAAACGAAGTTCAAACACGATGAAACTTTACGGTGATTTTTTCTGGACCAGGAGGGACCATAGAACATTCGGGAGGAGGTCAGAAGACTTATGAGAGGGCCACAAGCTCACATGGCGCACCCCCGAGGGGGTGCCACCCAAGCCCGTGGGTCCCATGCAACTATGTTTGACATAATTCTACTTCTATAAATTCCCTAAAATCTCAAAACCCACAGAGAGCCATCGAAATAACTTTTCCGCCGTCGCAAGCTTCTATTCTTCCACGATCCCGTCTAGAGGCCTTTTCCGGTGATTTGCCGGAGGGGTAATCGATCACGGAGGGCTTCTACATCAACCTTGCTGCCCTTTAGATGATGTGTGACTAGTTTTCCACAGACCTACGGGTCCATAGCTAGTACCTAGATGGCTTCTTCCCTCTCTTTGGTCTTCAATACAATATTCTCCATGATCTCCATGGATTTATATTCAATGTAATTTTCCTTTGCGATGTGTTTGTTGGGATCCGATGAATTATGGGTTTATGATCAGATTATTCATTGAAACTAATTGAGTCTTTGCTGAACTTTATTATGCATGATTATTATAGCTTTGTATTTCTCTTTGATCTATCCGTTTGGTTTGGCCAACTAGATTGATTTATCTTCAATGAGAAAGGTGCTTTGTAATGGGTTCAATCTTGCGGTGTCCTCACCCAGTGGCAGTAGGGGTAGTGAGTCACGTATTTGTATTGTTACCATTAAGCGTAAAATGACGGGGTTCAATCATATTGTTTGGTTCTATTATGTCTACTGGTATGTGGTGTACATCAGGAAGAATCCTGGAATTTATGATTCATGGGAGATATGCAAGGATCAAGTGGACGGTTACAAAAACAGCTGCTACAAAGGATATAAGACTAAAAAAGAAGCTGAGTGTCATTATGCCAACTACGTCCGCAGAGAAGTTGAGGATCATTATGTCAATTACGTCCGCAAAAAGAAAATCAACTATGAAGTATGCAAGACCGTGTGGACAAGTGGACGAGTAAATAATTTGATTATCTTTATCCAGCTTATTGTCATTATGGTATTGTTGTTATCATGAGGTCCTGTATATATGTGTACGTACTAATGATGCGACATGAGTTGTTGTACAGTAATGTGTACATCTATTTGTATGAAGTTTAGATCCTTGCTATTAAGGACAGTATAACCGCACCTAAAGCGAGCCCTCACAACGATTTGGATTTTCGTCCGTCTGTTTTCACGATCTGAGAGTTTCTGGCCGTCAGATTTAATGTGAAAAGCGATCTGTTTCGCAGTGTGGTCAATCTGGCCCAGCTGTCCTGTGGGCAGCTGCTCCCGGCGCCAAAACGGACGATTCTGGTGCATTGGGCCTTCGCGAGCCAGCAGCCCATTCGCGAGCAAGTAGCCCATTCGAAGGAGGGAGGCCTACGAGCTACGCGTGAGGTCCATCCACTCCCGAACCCTAATCCCCATCGAGACCGCATCCATTCGCCCTCAGCTTCGATCCATCCACTCGCCCAATCCCGATCGATCGATCCACCCGCCCAATCCCGATCGAGGCTGTCGGTCGTTCCCAGCGACCGGAGGAGAGGAGCAGCCGGTGCGGCAGGTTTCAACTGAAGATGGGGCGAGGGATGGGATCGGGTTGATCCCTGCGACCGGAGGAGCAGGATCCGGGTCGAGGCAATCCAATCCAGAGCGTGAAGAAAGGTGGGGGCGAGGGAGATAATGGCCGACTCCTCCCCTACCTGAAACTGCTCTGCCCTCTTGAAGCTCGCAATCATGGCCCTCCTCTGGAAACTGCTCTTGCCTCCTTGAAGCTCGCAATCATGGCGTATTATTCATTCATGGCTGGTAAATTTGCAAACCTTTCTTATGCGCAGTGGTACTATATAGTGCTTCCCTCCCTGGCTTTGTATGCACGCCCTACTCCAGCATCTACATCTTCTTCAACGAGATGCTCAGGTATTTTACCTGTAAATTGCATCACACATTAGCATACTCTGTAAAACTGTTTAGCAGGGCGATTAATGAGGGTGCGTGTCTTTCTATTTTCCGATCTGTGTTATATATGTGCTCTCTCGGCCGTCCCTCTCAATCACCGTTCTTGCTCCTTTTCTTTTAAACTGAAGCACCGTTCTTACTCTGGCGGCACGGTTCCAATTCCACGCAGATGGTGACGGTTGTTTCACGCTGGAGATATTGCACAAAGCTTTAGGTGACCATTCTTTGTCAAAGAAATTCGTGAGTAATTGCTACTGTGTTTTAGATGCTTGGTTTCTTTTTTCAAGATTTTGCTTCAGTTTAGGTCAATCATCAATCGGTTTCAGGGTAATCTCTATTCTTATCATCTTTATGTATTAGAGCAAAATATGTACTCTAGATTAGGATGTCGTCATGAAATCATTTATCTGAACATAGCAAAGAAGAGTTAGAAGTTTGGGATAGAGAAGTAGTACTATAGGAATGCAATTTATCGTGTAGGGCTGCATTGACATATTCTAAAATTTTCAGTGAAACATGTGTGAGACTACAATAAGGTGTCGTCCATTTTTTGATACACCAATCATCTGTGTAGTATCTTGTTCATGTCACAATCTGAGAGGGTTAGGAGCATAGAGAGAAGATGGTAATATGGCCAGAGGAGAGGAATAAATCCTGTCAACATATATATGTAGTAAATAGAGAGATGATGTGGTGGAGTGGAATTTGAGTAGGTGGTGGAGCAGAATTTGAGTAGGTCTGGCCTTTTGATCGGATATACTAAATGGGGCCTTATGTAGAATGAATGTTAGGTACAGGAGCACATCTCTGCATGGAGCGAATTCACTTGAGAAGCTGAACAGTATTTTTTATTGTACATCATGTACTCTTTGTCTTCGTACTTAATCCTTGTTCTATTTGATAGTCGACTTTACAAGTAATACAAAGCTTGCAATTTTTCCTTATAAGAATTCATGCTATTTCTATTTTTGCAGCGGATGCAATGGAATTCAGGTGGCAGTGCAGTACCTATGACCGTATCCGCGTATGATGAACATGATGTACACCCAAAAAATTGTTGACCTATTAAGTATATTTTCACGGCGCCGATGCTGAAGTCCGAGCAGGTAAATCAGAAGCTACTGCAGCTACTAGACTGCAAAGCTGCAGTTTGGTTGTGCATCATGCCAGGTAACATATCCAGGATGCAGCTAGAGCTAAGCTTTGTTGATAAATAGGGTTCAGTCTCCTCTTCGGTTGCACACATTATTAGTTTGCCTTCGTGGGGAAGCAGATTGGATGAACGGATCGGGTTAATTATACTATGGTTAGTGCCAGTAATCTGATTGTTCCTATATAGAAAAACAAAATGTTAGTGCCATTGTTCTATTTTTCTTGTTGGATTCCAGTAAGTTGAATCGGTTTGGATAAAATCAAAATGGTAGCAACCTTGTAATTTGCGCAATATATATGCTTGTATTCCTCATTTCTATTCAGTTAAAATCACTGTATGGTTCATTATGTTATGACCTGAATCTTGATGTGATGTACAGTAGTACAAGTGTGATGTCTGAAGATCTTTAGAAAATGCTTAATACATGAATGGTTGAAAGTATACAAAGCTATGTCAATGAATTAAAAAATGCACTTTATTAACAAAAAAATTAAAGGGTGGTTTCAGTTTGACATAAAAGTGTAACAAAAAGGTAAATAGATGTGTCAATTTATGTTCCTTCTGCTATGCTTGATACAAAGCTATGTCTCACTGTGTCATTTAAGTACCAAGTTCTGTTCGGTAGTTTGTTCACTTACTTATCTATATATGTGTTCTCTGGTAGGAAACCCTATCCATCAGACGCATAACTCTTGAGGTATGGAAATAAAAATAGAGCGCCTAAATAATTTTGTTGTATCCTCCTCATTCCTTGCTTATAATAATTGTTGCCAAAATTTGTTGTTAACCTAAACATACAATGATGACAGGATACATGAAGAAGACACACTCATCAGTCTTTCAGAAGCAGAAGTTCACTAAGCAGGAGTAGAAATCGCCTGAGTTATACCTAGATTGCCATCAGTATATGAACATCTGCATTTGGATAGTCAGTAGCGGTGTGATTTATGGTTTTATAGGAAATGTTTTTGACAACCGTTTTGTTGTAGCTGTTATAGTTATATCCATGCAGCGCTCATGCTCTTACTTGGTCTCTCTTGCTCCCCCGTCCCCTATCTTCCATATTCTGCATTTTCCCATACTGATTTGGCTACAACACTATATTTTTCATATTAAAAAATTGATCAACATAATTTCCATCAGTTTTTATTTCTAATTTATCTCAACTTTAAGATTTTTATTGTATTTATGTTTCAAGTGTATCATTGTGTACATTTTATTTTGCAGTCATTTTTATTTGCATTCTTCATTACATCTGTACTTTTTCATGTAGTATAAATTGCATCTGTTTACATATGTAGAAATGAAAGCTTCCTTCAAAGTGTGAATTCACATAAGACTTACAAAAAAGGTAATCTCTAACTATGCATGACTTCATAATTATTGGGAAGAAATTTACCAATAGTTGTCTTCTCCATGTGTGACACAGTAAAGAAGCTTTCTAAAGAATATCTCCCAGTCAAACATCATTTTGATTACCAAAATGCAATTAAGATATTCATTTCAGCGTACTTGTTTCCTCAAAAAAGACTATTGCTCTTTTTTTTCATCTGAGTAAATAATCTCTCCTGAAGGAACATTGATACAAACTCCCAAGACATCTCTAAGCTTGTGCTTTGGTCATAGATCATAATCTAATTCTTTTCTACCGGTCACAATTGTTCCGTCATAAGGTATCACCTTTGTTTTCTACCATATGCACCGTTTAAAAAAAATCATAGAAAACAACCATAAGATACCCTCACAAAAAAAGCCATCAACTTAATATGGGATCAGATATTAAGATGTACAAATTACTATTTCTTTTTTACAGTCAACATGATGGAGTAGAGCCTTTTGTCCACTATATACCATCTATTTAGATAAATTAAACTATTGTTTTTATATAGAGAGTGACCACGATTAGGTTGTACAGAAGCCTCAGCAACTAATGTCATCAACACAAAAGGATCAATTGGCCACATATCATTCCTTGCTAATAACCTACACCATTCAGTTGTTTTATGTACGCATGTATCCTTAGGTCAAAGCAATTTTAAACTGTATGAAATGCTATTTTATATATAATTATTATTTCTACTTACAAAACAAAATAAGTGTTCGAAATTATAGTTTTAAGTTCCCCGAGTATTTGCATATTTCTGAAATTTTTGTTTGAAAACTACACAGTACATACTTATATGACCCAAAAACGGGTCTAACAAAACATAGTATACATCTGAATTTTGCATAACACAACTTTATTAACATACTATATTAATTTATATGCATCTATTCCAACAATCGTAGAGCATTGTGCCATTGTTACTCTCCTTATTTAATATATGAAAGACGAAACAAACAATAAGCAGAATACATTAAGACATCCACCTAACAGCAACTAAACTGGTTTAAAAACTGATTGCTTCTTCTCAAAAAGGTCACGACTCAGTCCCAGCCGTCAAAGGAAGGAATTAAGCCTGAAGCAACATGTTCGTTCTATAGGATTGATTATTAAGTTCCAGACTCTAGAACATCGGCGTAAGCATCTGGTGGCTCTCCTCCATCCTGTGTCCCTTTTTCCTTCATGTACGACATGCTTGCATTCTCCGCTATCCTGCTCTCCTGCTTCCCCCCTTCGATCAGGATGCATTGTCTCCGATGGCCCTTGTGTTATGTCACTGGATGCTGGTTAGCTGCCACCATGGCCTGAGAGACATGGCCAAATTGACCCAGCCAACTTGGCATGGCAGAAAAGGCCTGGGTCATCGTTGGGATTTGGAAACGACAACATATCCTAGTGCTTCTACAGCTGCAGCATGCTGTCCCAACCACCACCTGGGAATCATCTACACACTACAAAAAACGAACTCACCATGCAAACATATCCCGTTTAGAAGGAAAAATCAAACCAGTTTAGCCACCTAGCTATATGATCTAGCGACCATAAAACCAGCGGCGGCTTGGCATTGCGAGTGCTGTTCTTATAAAATAGAAGAGATATGTGTTGACCGGCAAGGTTGATGCAGCAGTACAGCTCTGATGATGGATTGGTGGTAGGTGGCTACGGCGGCCTCATACCAGGCAGGCGTTCTGGTAGAGGAGTGCGCCGGACTGATGGGTGCCCTATACCCGGCAGGCGTCTTGGATGGGACCTCAGGTCTTAGATGGTAGGTTTGGCTGCGAGGTCTGTTTGGTATTAGGCCCAGACTATCAGCATCCCTTCATCAATTGGATAGGAGTAGCGACAGATGTTGCCTAGACGGTGGCTTTAGTCTTACTGTTGTATTACTTTGTAAGGTCTTGTATGAATAATTAATAAAATGGCTGCATGCATCGTCCAGATGCAGAGGCCGGGGGTCTTCCTTCTTTTCTAAAAAAAAAATGTGTTGTTAGTGCTAGCGAAAAATTAAGCAGGATATTCAAGGAATTAACAGATATGTAATATGTTACTTGCCTGTAGAGATCGACAACCGAGGACAAAGTCGACGACTTCGCAGAGGTAAATTGTTGTGCCACCAGTCCTCTAGTAGGTTCTCAAATTGTCAGTGCACCACACACGGCAGTAGCACCATCTACTTTAGAACACCATCAGTACACCTTACCATACCATGCAGGATCCATCACTATCGTTGGATTGCAGCCTTGTCAGAACATCGAAGTAAAAGAGATTAGATAGACTATGGATATTATAGTTGCCTTTTTAAGATCAGAAGCATATTGGTTGAACTTTGAAGCTCAGGGTGGATGAGTAGAATAATTAATCTTGACCTTGCAGCCTCGCATGTGGACACAGGTGGCGCGGAGACAACCATGTTTGGTCGACCATGGCCATGGAGGGTGTTCTTATGAAAAGAGAAGAGATCGGTCGTGTTAGTGCTAGACAAAAATCAAACAGGATATTCAAGGAATTTACGGATATGTTACTTGCCTGTGGAGATGGACAACCGAGGACGGACTCGACACCTTTAGAGATTTAAATGTTGTGTCACCAGTCCTCTAGTAGGTTCTCGAATTGTCAATGCATTACATACGACAGCAACATCACTACTTTAGAGCACCATCGGTTCACCTTAGCATACGCTGCATGAACAATCAGCATCGTTAGATTGCACATAGTTAAATTAGGTAGACCATGGATTTGATAGAGGATTGTACCAGGTAATAGCCATGTTGTATGCACATAGTTAAATTTCCCCTCCAACCAATATTTTTCCCAGCAATGTTGGTCAAACATAAAGAAGTTTTACCTTTCAGAAATACTAAAAAAAGATGTAGTTGTGGATCACCTCCCAGGACTTGGTGTACGTCGATCTGATCGCCACCTTGGTAGAAGACTGCTCTGCAGATTGCTTGGGTGCGTCCAGAGGAGGCCACGAGGCCGACGGCCTGATGCCAGAGTGCAGGCCATAGATGAATTGATATCCTAGCTTTCCTAGATAGCGGCCTAGAACTACCAGTATAGTACAATGAACATTACAGATAGCTTACTGCATGTGTTAAAAAGTACAGATAAAACCGCGTTTCTGATTTCTTCTTTCAACCTATATGGTGTTTCTGTACTTGAAAGAACACCCTAATCACACATATCCACGATGTAGATTGCAACAGTGTAGTATGAACAGGCGAATATGAGTATCAACAATCGTTTCTATACAACACACATCTATACCAGATTTACCTACGTTTGTTGTTCTCTTTTATGCCAGGAAGAACCTTCGTTTAACAAACGGAAGAACCTTAGAAGGCAACAGCTAAGGGCTGCAAGGAGTACCAATCAGGATGTGATGACGATCGTGGCTGAGGCTGAGGGTTGAATCCATTTGTATATCAGGCGGTTGCATCAAATGTCACGCGAATCGGGGCCTCTGGGGGCTGCAACCTTTGCTGATCAACACCAGATGACGATGGGTGACTGAGGCTGCAATCTGGATCGACCTAAACATCAATTACTCCTAGGGGGCAGCGCGTTTCTTCTCTCCACTCTCACTTCTCACGGATCATCCGTTGCCATCCCCTTTGTAGATGCCAGAACCAAAGCATGGACGTTGGTCTGCTGACCTGGTAGTTGGATGCCAAGACGTGCTCTCCTACCAGACAGAGAGATCCTCCCATGGAGTCATTCTGCAATTCTGCTCTAGGTCACTATGACGTGGGTTGATAATTGACCGGTTGATGTGTCCTCGTGCCTTGGATTGATCCGTATCGTCGATGCAATTTTGCGCTAGGCTCTGCCATCGCTACAACAAAGTTGGAGGCACAGTAAACCTACAATGAGAAGAGGCCATGGGGACGCAAAGGCCACAAGCTCCTCCTGGAGCGGAAGCAATAGATATCAATTGGAGTCTTTGGAAATGGGATGGCAGTGGGATTGAAACCCATCGCTTATTAGGACTCGAGATGAGGTGGCAGGGATAGATGGACTTCGCATCTGCTCTGGATCCAATCTTGCTTCATGACTTCGTGAGGAGGGAGAGAAGGAGATGACGTTAGGATTACCTAAGGTGATCTCGCGCTTCATCCAACGGTTATAGATAGATCTATAAATTGCAGCTGTTTTTTTTTTTGCAACTGAGACGTGATACAATTGCAATGGTTGATCTACATCGTTATGACTCAGTCCCACCAGATTAATGGCTCCTAATTACTAATTAACGTAGGAATTTCTAGGGAGTCTAAAATTAGTATAGCTGTTTTTTTGCAACTGAGACGTGATATGATTGTAACGGTTGATCTACATCATTATGACTCGATCCCACCAGATTAACGACTCCTAATTACTAATTAACGTAGGAATTTCTAGGGAGTCTAAAATTAGTATAGGTATAGATATAGATAGATGTGTATGATCACTTACGTTAGTTGTATGCTGTAATGCGGTTATTTGTATCCTGTAATGTGGTTATTTGTATCCTGTAATGTGTATCAGGGGTTGGAATGGCTGGAGGCTGAAGAGATAGCTGTGGCGGGTGACAGGTACAACCCGCCACAACTAATAACATATACCACTGCTCTAACAGTGGCGGGCGCCCGCCCGCCACTGATGCCATAATAGCAGTGGCGGGAGGTCGGTGGCGGGCGCCCCTAGGAGCCTTGCCCACCACTGCTGGCCTTTTCGCACCCGCCACTGGTAGGCATTCCTACAGTAGTACGCAACTCACCGATGAATCTCCTCCATATTGTAAACGATGACGCACCTTGTCGACGACTCAGACTTGGAACTCCTCGTGGCAATGGCCTCCGCTCCGTGGCCATCACCTCCTTGCCGCCGGTGTCGCAACGTACCGGGTAGCATACCGTTCTCCATTGCTTGTGACGCAGCTCGATCGATGATGGAGACCCGCACCGGCCGCATGCAGCATCGCGCGCCAACGTCATCCACTTTTGCACCGCCGACCTCCACCTCACATGGAGTCCTCCATGCCACCACCACCACCTCGGATCGACAAGGCTCTGATACCAATTGTTGGCGCCACCTCCTCGCAGCGCCGCTTCTTCTCTTCCTCTCGGTTGCCTCAGAGCCGCCTCTTCGCAGCGCCGCGTCTTCTTCTACCTCACAACTTCTTGAGGTTTCTATCTTCTTCTCTCTTGAACACAAGCACACACATTAGGGCAGAAAACACACACACACACAATTCACCATGGAGAAACTAGCTTTGCCTTGTCTCCTGGTGAAAAGAACATACGCTACATTTTTGTCTCAGCCCTCAGGCCTTAACCTTCTCATTCATCTGATGAACTTACATATGTATACAAGGACGAGGCACCAATGCCATGTACTCACGCACAGCAGTCCACTACCAGCACTAACTAATCCACTCCATGCACGCCCCGGCGTGTGTGCAGCATCCCGTAACGGCCGGCCACACGACGTGGACAACATTCAACGCACACGACTTGGCCAATCTTGGATGCACTAACTAACACTAAAAGCTTTGCATATGCACACACGTGAACACGCCTGTACGTGTGTACTCAGCCGCAACTTCTAGTGTACGACCCAACTACAAAATAAAGCATGATGTAAACAACTACTTTTTGCACTAATAACAAGATTGGTTCCAACAATTCTTGCCCGATGGGCTTTGTGTGAGGAAGCAATATTGTAAGGGTTCGTCAGATATGGCGGCTGCACCTACGTGTACGCGCATTGCAAGGGCTCCGCCGCCGCAAGACCATGGCTAGGGTTTGGCTTTGCCCCTGCGCTTGCAAGGAAAGAGAGCTCGAGCGAGCGGGAGACAGGAGACGGAGAGGCGCAAAACAAGATGGGTCGACGGGGATGAGGAGAGCAAAGACATGGCAGTGCCAGCGGACCTAGGATTAGTTCAGGTTGCGAAGGAGAAGAAAAGTCAGCTCGAGGAAGGGAGGAAGCACTGCGAAGGAGGAGGGGTGGCGCCAGCCCGTAAATGGGCTTCGCGCCGTAGTAGGCCCATTTAATCACAGGCTTCCGTTTCTGCTTCCAGAATAGCAGCCCCATAGGACAGATCTGACGGCAACACCTAACGGGACCTCCTATATGCCGCTCTTTGCGGCAGGTAGACGGCCAATCGCACAGGGCAGTTTACTTGGGCCGTCCCATTGCGGTGCGTAGCGGAGCAAAGGTAAAAATCGCAAAAAATAGTTCGCGGTTACAGGGATTCAAACCTGCGACAACGCGCTGATGTGCGCTCAAGGAAAGCCAGTACAACCTAATTGCTCTTGTGGCAAATATGCATCACAAAGCTAAAAGAACTATGGGACTGTCGACCTTAAAATCTTCTTGAAAGATTCACGAACAATTCTTTAAACTTATGAACAATTTTTGAAATTCCAGCACTTTTTCCAGAAACGTGAACATTTTTGATTTTTTGAACAAAATCTGAAAACAGGAACAAATTTTTTACAGAAACAATTTTTGAAAGCACGAACAATTTTATAATTTAAGAACAAATTTTTGAAAGCACGAACACTTTTATAATTTAAGAACAAATTTTATAATTTAAAAACAAATTTGAACATTTTATGAACACGTCATCAAACTATTGAAAACCGAACAATTTTCGAAAAGCTTGAACATTTTTTACAAAACTTGAACAATTTTTTAACTTCAAACAATGTTTTAAAATTGCAAACATTTTTTGAATTTGTGGAAAAAAATTGAAACAAGGACTTTTGAATTACGAACATTTTTTAAAATTTAAGAAAATTTTGAAAAACCTTAACAAATTTGGAAACAGGAATATTTTTTGAATATATGAGCATTTTTTTGAAAACTAGAATATTTTTTGCAAAACAGGAATAATTTTATATAATACCGAAATCTTTCTTAAATGCGAAGAAAATTTTAAATATTTTGAACATTTGTAAAATTCTGAAATTAAAAAGAAGAAAAGGAAAAAGGTAAAAAAGAAACAGGAAAAATGAAAAAAACCTTGAAAAAGAGAAAAAGGAAAAAAAGAAAAAGAAAAAGTGAGAGAAGAAGAAAAGAAATAGAAAAAAAATGAAAATGAAAAGCGAAAAATAAACTGAAAAAAAGTGTCAGGAACCTCCTAGAAGGTTCCCTAAACTGAAAAAAACCGGCTGGGAACCGCCTAGAAGGTTCCCAAAACCGGAATCGTTGAAACCTTTCACGGGCCGGCGCACCTGCGAACGCTCCTCGATCTCCCTGTGCGTCGCCCCGATAATTTGCCGCAAGGAGCGGCAAATAGGGTTTCGCACACCTAACGGTCCAAATTGTTGATGGCGTGAGAGGGCTGGTATTTGGCTCAGTTTTAATGTTCTAAATTTGAATTTGAATGTATGAATGGAATACTTTTTCAAGTGTATTTTGTTTGTATTTTATAAATGAAATAAAATATATTTTGAAATTATAGTATTTTTTGAATCTATACACAGCTAGTAGCAGCGTGCAGGATTGGGTGCACATCACTACCACATACATTACAGCAGCGTGCAAGATGTGGTGCATGTGATTAGTACCTAAGTTACTAGCCGAGT
Organism: Thinopyrum elongatum; assembly: GCA_011799875.1. NCBI lineage: Eukaryota > Viridiplantae > Streptophyta > Magnoliopsida > Poales > Poaceae > Thinopyrum > Thinopyrum elongatum. The sequence continues at coordinate 41,089,959 of CM022298.1, read as the reverse complement.
GTGCAAGATGTGGTACTAGTCGAGTGCATAAACCGCATACGCTGCTAGTAACTAGGTTACTAGCTGAGTGCACAAATTTTGCACGCTGCTAGTAACCTGTTATCAGCGGCGGTGTACTAGCAACGTGCTTGCTAGACGCGCCTAGTAAGCATTCACGCATGCGGCTAATAAAGGGGTTTCTAGACTACTGATGGACATGGGTATGGGTGTTAATTTATGTCCATGGGTATTGAAGTGAATGGGTATAGAAGATTTCTGTTGGCATGAATTTGGACAGAAGGGATTGTAACCATTCATACCCAACCCATTGCCATCCCTAGATAATTTTTTAATTTGCAGTACATGTTCATTGCCGTAACACATAGAATTATACACATAAAACCCCAACTCTCATACGTGGCTAGGATCAAAATAATCACAAAGGCAATAAGTAAGTAAGTAAGGCCATATCTCATCCCAAGTGACTAGACCTGAATAAATCCAAGTCTCAAGTACACTCCACTACTTTTTCCGATACGTGCACTGCTATGTAGAGTATTGCCAGTTAAATCCACCAACACTAACATCATAACTAAAGTAATGACCGCATATCATATAAATTCAATTAGATTTACACTCGAGATACACAAAAAGTAGCATGTACAAAATAAGGTTTATGAGTTGCTACCATCCAAAAAAATATTATCACCTAAATATGAATCGCGTGTATGACAATGCGGGACCCAGGTGTCATGGACGATTTCGGTGAAGCTCCTACTACCCGCCAAATAAACATGTTTATCTAAATCGGCGTACATCGCACGCTCCAATCGCCTCATTTGTGTACAATGTCATCTGTTCACCCCCCGCCGCCGCGAAACCATAAACCTCATCCAAAAATGCCGGGTCTCGACGATGGCTTCTCGCGGTGACTCTTGTCACAAGGCGTCTCATACACCTATGACGACGTCATTTTACTCCCGATTTCACAGATTTACCCATGGACTCCGTCGACCTCTCCACCCGCCTCTCTCGCCGCATACCCCTCTTAGCTAAATATTTATACTAAACTTTTATACTTGTTTGGAACTCAATTTTATTTAATCACAATAATTGTTGTTTTTTAATATTTGTAGTTAACAAAATAATAAAGTTGCTAAATATTAATAATAATTTTTTATGATATTGTTCTAGTGTTTATGATTGAAAAATGTGCAAGCACAATACTTTAAATTTAAATTGCATTTATAATGAAATTAAAATTTTAGTATAATGCTTGTGTGTGTGTTGTGTGTGTGTCATAAATATCTCTGTAGAGACCTCCAATGCCCATAAACTTAAAAATAACATCTTAATTAGCAGTTTCTAGTATATGATGATTAGGTATAGACAATACAAAAAATAGAGTTAAGAAGCTTATAGGAACTTGTCAACGAATCATTATCATTTTATTTTTATCGTTTTTTGGTCAAATATGTCCCACACGTTACATGTGTTAAAGGAATAGAATTGCCCTATCATATATAGTCTACATTACAACGTGACTCACATTCATTGGAGAGATACGAACCAACCATGCCATACCCTGTAATATAGTCACGGAGGACAAACGCGGCCCAACAACCACATGGTAGCCTAGGCGAAACGTTTTCTTTGCGTCACTTAAAACAGTGTTGCGGGTTAATTGTCGAAAACTACAGGGGTGTTTCTGCAAAACAAAATGTTTCTGTTTGTATGTCACTTAAAATTGTACTGTGGCTTAATTACCAGTAACTATAGGGGGTTTTTGTAAAATGACACGACGGACGGACATAAGCGTTCCATACTTTATTATTACTAGGAAAATTGCCCGTGCGTTGCAACGGGGGATAGCTAACACATTGTCATGGTAATGAAAACAGGAAAATGAGAAAACATGAAAAGATTATGTGTGTTTTTACCTTCTCACTGAGTCCCGTTGACGCCCATCATGCCGTGCACTTCCGTGACAGTATAGGCGACCACGGTCCTACGAGTGATCCACCCCTTCTACCATGAAGCTGACCATCCATCATCATTGTGCTGGCCCCACATGACAGTAGGGTGGGGCAACCTCAACCCCGGTGTCCAGAAGGTCCTCGAGGCGACAAGTAAATCCAATGCCACACACAACTTCCTACTCGTCACATCATTGGGCAGAGGACTTCTGCCAAATTCTCATAAGAGAACAGACACAAAATTATCATTGAAAAGACACTACTAGGAAAATGCTTATAGATAGAATATTAGCAGTAGCGCTGGTTTACTTACCGCGCTACTGCTAAGTAGTAGTAGCGCGCGTCAATAACAGGCGCTACAGGTCGTAAGGTAGCAGTAGCGCTGGGCTACGAGGTAGCGTTACTGCTAAGTGGTCCCAACGCCACCGGCCGGGGCTATCCGTAGTAGTAGCGCTGGTCATCCACCGTCGCTACTGCTATTGGGCTTAGCAGTAGTGCGCTCCCTGGGCCAGCGCTACTGCTATGGGTGCCTTATCCCCAAATTCCTCCCCCGCGCCCAATCATCTTCTTCCTCCTCTCACTCCCCGCTGCCTCACTCTGCCTCCGCCGCTGCCGCATTGCCGTCGCCACCGCATTGCTGCCGCCGTCCTCCCTCTTCCTTCCTCGGTATGCCCTCCTCCCTCCTCCTCCGGCCAAGCCCTCCTCCCTTCTCCTCCAGCCAAGCCCTCCTCCTCCTCCTCCTCCGGCCAAGCCCTCCTCCCTCCTCCCCCTCGTCCTCTCTCCTCTTCCTCTCTCCTCTCTTCTCCCTCCTCCTCCTCCCTCCTCCTCCTCCCTCCTCCCTCCCTCATCTCTCCTCACTCTGTTCTTGCATAATGTAGTTTTTTTAATGTTTTTTCAGTACAATAGAATGTAGATTATTTGCATTGAATAGAATGTAGATTATTTCAATGTAGGTCTTTTGAATAGAGTATATTTTTTAGTAAATGCAGGTCTTTTGAATAGATAAGAAAATTAGTAAATGTAGGTCTTTTGAAATGAATATTTTCAATGTAGGTGTTTGAATAGAGTATATTTTTTTAGTAAATGTAGGTGTTGGAATAGAGTAGATTTTTTTAGTAAATGTAGGTGTTTGAATAGAGTAGATTTTTTTAGTAAATGTAGGTATTTTGAGAGAGAGAAAGAGAGACCTAATGATATGAAATGGTTTCGCAAAAAAATGAAATGATACCAAGTTTGAAATTTAGACATGTGATATGTAGTGTTGTGTACTACTAGTGCTTGCCCAAGTGGCCTATATATGTTTGCAGGGAACACCTCCAAGCTAGTGGCCTATGTTTTGCCGGAGTGTTGATTAATTTCCGTTCCGGCAAATTTCAGGCGCTCGATATGCCCTTTTTAGCAAAGGTCATGCCAGGTTTTTTCGTGAATTTTAGCATGGCTTGTGCTAGAATGTAGGAAATATCGAGTGCCTTGGATTTGCCCGAAAGAGAATTAAACGATATTTATAATCTTTGAATTTTGAACACATGAGATGTCTGATGACGATAGGATCCCGGAGTGCGAGTACTACTACGATGACCGAGCTTTGTGCGACAGGTTTCCTCACCTGCAAAATGATAGGTTTTTCACCGTGAAGCTGGAAGAGACCTTTGATGTTTGTACGGTACGCAACGACACGCATTTCATCTTAATTAATATCATCACTTGTGCTTCTTTTGTTCAACGTGTAATTTCTGGATTTTTTTCAATTCGATTAGTACATCCCGTGCCATGCAAGACCATATGTATTGGAGAAGCTCGGTTTCAAAGACTTTGAGAATATGGAGACGAGGCAGGCTCACTTAAGAACTAAACATGGTTATGTGTTTCTGGTTAAGCTGTACAATGCGGTCAATCACTCCCATTTCGGTTGCTCTAATTGGGAAGCTCTCTGCAAGGCATATGGATTTCAGGAGGGTATGCAAATAACATTTGATATTTGTCCCGAAGGTGATGATGATAATATTGACATCTGGGTGGATGTGGATATGCCTCCAGTTTTTCCTAAATGTGAGTTTGTCAAACTAATTTGTTAAGTTAAGTAATTTATATTGTTAATTTAAAAATATTTGGTGTTCATTGGCACTAAACTTATAGCTTGCGCACATTCATGTTCTTATCTTCAATAAATACTCGAAAGGATGTAGTCAGGACATACTACAGCTATGACTCCGAGTTTAATTTGTGAGGAGAAATGTTATCTTGTCTCATTCATAGATGATGTTGAGGCCTTTAAAACCAATCACTCTATCAGCCCAAATTTTACTACATACGCCACTAGTCCATAAATTGCTTGATGGTAATTTCATTGCCAAAAACTTGGTAAGATTTTGTTAATGATGGTAACTTCATTGCATACATTCTTATTAAGTAAACTACATTGCTAACTATATATGTTACTATTACGTTTTTCAACAGAGGCTCCCGAAGGAGGTTGTGCCTGACATGATGTTTATCGAAGGTTATATGCATATGGTTAGCTTACGACCAACTCCTTCGAAGGCTTCACTGGTACGCGTCGGTGCTATACAAACGGTTTTTAACCCCTTTCCGCGACGGCATTTGGAACCGTCGCCAAGTGAGTGTGGGCGATAGGGGGGTCCTTCCCACACGACCCAGAAACCGTCGGGGATAGGCCCTCCTGGGACACAGGCTGGGGCAAAATGAGCTCGTGTGCGATCGGGCGAGGCAACGAAACCCAATCATTTCCGTTCGTATGTACATCTCACACGGTGAATCCCAGAAAAACATTTCCGTTCGTATGTATATCACACACAGTCAATCCAAGGAATACGTTTCCGTTCTTATGTACATCCCACACAGTCAATCCAGGGAAAACGTTTCCGTTCGTATGTACATCCCACACAGTCAATCCAGGGAAAACATTTCCGTTCGAATGTACATCCCACACAGTCAATCCAGGGAAAACGTTTCCGTTCGTATGTACATCCCACACAGTCAATCCAGGGAAAACGTTTCCGTTCGTATGTATATCCCACACAGGTTTATTTATAGGGTCGTGTGTGATAGGTGTAACTATCACATACGCTCTGCCTTGGTTAACCGTTTGCTTTTATCAACTACATCACACACGATTTGATGAAGAAAACTGTGTGGCATTGGGCTATCCATCACAAGCGCTTTTACTGCTAGAACCGTTTGCAAAGTTCCATGACACATTTAGCAGGTTTATTAGTTTACAATTAATAATTCCAGTATTACGCAAATTCACATTTCATATCGAACAACTGTTTGCCAATTTCATATCAGGCACATAAATATATTTTAACATCACAGTACGATAGCTACCTGAAAACAACACAGTACAACATATAAGTAGTTCAACTTTATAAGAACAATATATTCATTTCCCTAATCGAGATCATCCAGGCTCGTCTTATCCACCTCTGCTTTCAGTTCAGTAAGAACCTGTTTTGCACTGGCCAACTGGGAAAGTGCCTCCTCCTTCGCCAACACCATCTTAGCAAAGTCTGATTTAAAAAATCTGAGCTCATTCTCCACCTTCCTCTTTTTATCCCGCATCTTCAAATATTCTTTAGCGTTGACAACACTTTCTCTAAGCCTACCTCTGTTCTCTTCCTCATACATGCTCCAGAGCTTTGCTAGGCACATCTTCAAACAGAGGCGGAGGACGAAAAAAAATTAAGGAGTGGTGAAGTCTCAAGGAAAGAACTTTTTTGATGCAAATCGAAAGAGTCAATACACACTACAAACGAAAAACTAAATACAATGAAAATGTAGCCATGTTTCAATAGAAAAACATACCTATAATCAAGATTTCAATGGCATCTAGAACATGCTAGTTAGGATTGCGTCGCGTCGGCCATCGGGTGGAGTGGCTGGTCGAGTGCGTGTGCATCTCGATCGGGTCGTGCGTGCTCGTCCTTTCCTTTGGCGGATAAAAGCCACTTTATTGATCAAATTCCACACAATGTTGGATGCAAACCGGGTCATGTGGCTGGTCAAGCCACACATGACGCCCCTGAGCTAAGGTACGAGCATATTTAGCTAACCTATGAGCTTAAAATTAACTTCAAGACTTTCAAAAATAAAATTACAGGAAAAAGGAGCTGATCTAGACTTGATCTGCTTGATAATGGTCCATGCGCCCACTGGTTACCTTTCAAGATATCACTAACCACTTATTTTGAATCTGATGATACGATAAAGTTTTGGACCTGAAGATCTTGCGCCAATGAGATAGCCTCTCGATAGCCTCCAGAGTTGCGGGATTAAATACCCCGGCAATAACCAAAGCAGAATTCCCCAAGAACATGACCTGGCTATCACGGCAGATTGCAGCCGCTGAGCCTCCTCTTTCTGCTATGACTCCGGCGTCTACATGTATTTTTGCAAAATTATCAGGTGGAGCTCGATCGAGACATCGAGTCGTGCGTGCTCGAATTGGCTCTACCGGTGGTCGCTGCTTCGTGCTTATTTTTTAGGAGTTGCTGCTTCATGCTTGGGTGCTCGATCGAGAGACATCGAGTCGTGCGTGGCCTCGACGGATTCCTGGCTCAACTAGCTGGATGCGTCGGCCAATCTCTCTTTTTAGCGTAAAACAGCTAGCGGTCAAAACGAACTAGCGAGGCAGCCGTAAGATACAATAGGTATACGATTTTGTTTTGCTCAGAATTAAGGTATGGCGGCTGCCATACCCTGCCCACCGGAGGCCTCCGCCAGTGTCTTCAAAGACTGTGGCCACTCTTGATCAACCCACTCCAAGTAAGAACACTTCCGTTCATCCTATAATATTTAAAACTAGATCAGTAACAATTGTAGGGGAAATGGGTTTATAACAACATAGAAAATCACCAATGCTTATTTTGAAAAACTAAAGAAACATGTTAATTATGACATATCTTCTCAAAAAGATCAATGTGCAAATGAATTAATTGCTACTGAGACAACAATCAAATTCTGAAACATCAGAAGCTATAATTAACTACAACAACGCTACAAGTTCTTACTCATGTACAATAAATAACAAATTGAACATTTTATGAGAAAGGTAAATATAACTGCAACAGCATAGCGACAGTGTTTGGATGACAGCAAATTGATACTAACAGGTGTGTACATGCACAAATTTAGTAACATAGAACTAATAGCACTAAGGCCATCCACTATGTATGCCAAAACTGGTGTAAAGACAATTGTTGCTACATCTCGCACCGGTGCCCTGCACTAGCGAGCCGATGCAGCGGAAAAAAATCAGGGACCCGAACTCCGGAGCACCTAATTGCTCCGATGCCCAGTTCCTTCGTGCCATAAAGATTTAGTATTTTACTGCTTGGCTGCTCGGATGTGTGGACCAAAGTTGGCTGCACAAACCGCTGAAGCGGTGCCAAATAATTTTCTAATGGCACCGCTGATGAGATGGCAACAATTTTAGATACTAGGTACAAACTGTGACACTATCTTAGGATGCGTTTGGTTGAAGGTGTGGTATGAATGGGTTGGGACCGTAACAGTGTCTGAATCACATCTAACAAATGATTTGTAACAACGAAAGAGGGTCTAACCTTCTCTGCACATGCCAGAAACTTCCTCCGACTGTCCACAGATTCAAACGCAACTAGCTTCACGCATGGAGATTGATGGTGACAACGAGCAGATATATCTTCAGCCACCGCGCTCCATTCGTTGCCACTGATGGTCCTAGGGAGCTACAAGAGGAAGAAATGACTCAAATCGACCGCCGGTTAAAAATCCTTCATTCCAAGTCATAGCCCGAGAGAGAGAAGAGAGGCATATCCGGGTGGTGAAGGAGTCGTCGTCGGAGGAGGAACCGCTGGAGAGGTCTTTGAAGAAGACCATGGCGACCTCGGCGGTAGGATGCGAGATGGCGAGAGCGAGGAAGCGGCTATAGCTTAGGAAGGAAGGAAGGAAGGAGGAAACAGGGGAAATGTGACTTGTGGTCGGGGAGAAAAGGGGGTGGGAAAGGGGGCAGGGGTAGATATTTTGGCGGTAGGCCAAAATTTTGGAAATGTGGAGGGAAACTTTGCGCGCGGTGCCGCCGGACATCATTCACTTTGAATGATTGTGTGCATCGCAAACGATTCTTCTGCTTTACGCGCATGGGATGAGTTTGATAATTCAAATTTTGGTGGAAATTTCCCCGGGTACGTCATTGCATAATTTAACATCGCTTGTTATTTGGGCACACAAAAGAGCGTACAGCAGAGAGACCACACTTACTGAATCGAGCAATTTTAGTAATTAAACAGAGCCAGTTGACCTAAACATTGCTCTAACAAAAGACCAGCATTAAAAACAAAGCCTAAGTACGCATAATTTTAACAAATCCGCCGCCGCGCCGGCCTATGCATCACCGGTGTGAGATGAGACGTCGATGACTTGTCCTGGCGACATGCTGCCGTTGGTGGACTCCGCGTCCCCCCTGCTGAAGTCGACCGCGTCCTCGTCCTCGGCGCCGCCCTCCAGGTTGTAGTACTCGTAGTAGTGGCTGCGCCAGAGCTCGCGTTGGTACTCCACCGCTGATTCCTCGACGGACAGACTCTTCTCTACCTCGACCTCGGCCACGCGCAACTCCTCCTCCCGGCGCTCCTCGATCTCCGTCGCCTCCTGCATCTCCAGCTCCCGCTCGTCGACCTCATGAGGAGGCAGGTGCTCCATGGCCACTGCCGCCTTTTTGGACGTGGGTTGCATGCTGGATTCCGAGGTGGCCTGGAATATCTTGGTGTGGATGGCCTCGACCCGGGCCAGGGCGACATCGGCGGCTCGGACGGCAGCTCGAGTGCTCTCGGCGTTTGCAGCCACCATCGCAGCAGCAGCTGTAGCCGTCTCGGCTGCTGCAGACGCCCTCTCGGCGGAAGCGGCCGCACTCAATGCGGATGCGGCGCTTGGGGGGGACGCGGCCATCGTACGGGCCTTCACGAAGCGTTTCCACGGCGTCATCTTTGCAAGAAGGGGGTGCGGGAATGGGGATCGGGATTCGTGGATTCGGGGGTTGCCGGCACTGGAGCAGACGAGCCGGCGAAGCTTAAGGAGGAAGACTTAAATAGACCCAGAAATTTTCATCGCAAACGGTTCCTACAAAACAACTATGTGTGATGTTGTAGATATTTTTTTATTAGCTGTGAAAGACGAATTTGGAGTAAAGTGGCAACGGATGGTGTTTTAAATGTACGAGAAAATTTGTAGTACTAATACAACTGTCATTGTCAAATTTTGGAAAATTTCAGGGGTCATTTGACCTTTTAAGACATTTAAGTGATTTTCTAGCCATTTAATGACCGTAATTGAAATTTGAACTACATGTACATGTAACAGCTAACCATAATGGTTTGAAAAGTCATATTTTGTGTACTTGTGTGCGATTTACTTCCATGTGCAGTAAATTGGAAGGAATTTAAAAACATATTGGTCTAACAGCTATGACACAATTAAGCATGGAGTGCCATGGCATTTAAATTACAAAATATTAAAAAATATATCAGAAACACATGAAACCTTGGTTGATGTAATGTCATGCCACCAAGATGATGTGGTAGAAAATTTGGCATGTTTAACGAAAGTTTGGAAACACACCCCTCACAAACCGGAGCAACTCACTAGAAGGCTCGTGGTTTCGAGAGGGAACAATGCATGTTTGATGACGAACGGGAGATAGCTTCCTCCTACGGCCTTCAAATTTTTTCTACGTGTAACGTGCACTAATACAACTGTCATGTCAAATTTTAGAAAATTTCAGGGGTCATTTGACCTTTTGAAGACATTTAGGTGATTTTTTAGACATTTAATGACCATAATTCAAATTAGAACTAGATGTACATGCAACGGCTAACTATAACGGTTTGAAAAAATCATATTTGTGTACTTGTGTGCGAGTTAATTCCATATGCAGTAAATTAGAAGGAATTTTTAAACATATTGGTCTCACGACATGGACACATGCATATGTATGCATGGAGTGCCATGGCATTTTAATTCCAAAAAATTAAAAAATGATCAGAAAAACATGAAACCTTGCTTGATGTAATGTCATGCCACCAAGATGATGTGGTAAAAAAATTGGCATGTTTGATGAAAGTTTGGACACACACCCCTCACAAACCGGAGCAACTCACTAGAAGACTAGTGGTTCTGAGAGGGAACAATGCATGTTTGATGACGAATGGGAGATAGCTTCCCCTTACGGCCTTCAATTTTTTTCTATATTTAACGTGCACTAATACAACTGTCATGTGAAAATTTGAAAAATTCCAGGGGTCATTTGACCTTTTAAAGACATTTAAGTGATTTTCTAGCCATTTATTGACCGTAATTCAAATTTGAACTACATCTGCATGCAATGGCTAACCATAACGGTTTGAAAAATCATATTTGCGTACTTGTGTGTGAGTTAATTCCATGTGCAGTAAATTAGAAGGAATTTTCAAACATATTAGTCTCACGGCATGGACACATGTACATGCATGCATGGAGTGCCATGGTTTTTAAATTCCAAAAAATTAAAAAATGATCAGAAAAATATGAAACCTTGCTTGATGTAATGTCATGCCACCAAGATGATGTGGTAAAAAAATTGGCCTGTTTGACAAAAGTTTGGACACACACCCCTCACAAACCGGAGCAACTCACTAGAAGGCTAGTGGTTCCGAGAGGGAACAATGCATGTTTGATGACGAACGGGAGATAGCTTCCCCTTACGGCCTTCAAATTTTTTTTACGTTTAATGTGCACTAATACAACTGTCATGTGAAAATTTAGAAAATTTCAGGGGTCATTTGACCTTTTAAAGACATTTAAGTAATTTTCTAGCCATTTATTGATCGTAATTCAAATTTGAACTAAATCTACATGCAACGGCTAACCATAACGGTTTAAAAAATCGTATTTGCGTACTTGTGTGTGAGTTAATTCCATGTGCAGTAAATTAGAAGGAATTTTCAGACATATTGGTCTCACGGCATGGACACATGTACATTCATAGAGTGCCATGGCATTTAAATTCTAAAAAATTAAAAAATGATCAGAAAAACATGAAACCTTGCTTAATGTAATGTCATGCCACCAAGATGATGTCGTAAAAAAATTGGCCTGTTTGACGAAAGTTCGAACACACACCCCTCACAAACCGGAGCAACTCACTAGAAGGCTAGTGGTTCCGAGAGAGAACAATGCATGTTTGATGATGAACGGGAGATAGCTTCCCCTTATGGCCTTCAATTTTTTTCTATGTTTAACGTGCACTAATACAACTGTCATGTGAAAATTTGGAAAATTTCAGGGGTCATTTAACCTTTTAAAGACATTTAAGTGATTTTCTAGCCATTTAATGACCGTAATTCAAATTTGAACTACATCTACATGCAACGGCTAACCATAACGGTTTGAAAAATCATATTTTTGTGTACTTGTGTGCGAGTTAAAAAATCTTCAGACGATGTAAATATCTGGTGTTCAAAAAAGAAAATGTAAAGATCTGGCAAGACAACCGGCCCCCACACAATTGGCACTCTATTTCGTGCCTCGAGGTTTGGAAGGTGAAAGGCGGGGGTCATTAATCAGACATGGTTCTGTATTGGAAACCGTCGGCTATTATGTTCACACACAAATTCTAGTGCGGGAATCGTGTGTAATTCAAACTACAGTACTCGTAAATTCCGGCGACCGGCGTGTGTATTGTTCCCGGCGATCTAGATTCCGGCCGCCAATAAATACTACCTTGCTCACGTCGTCCCGCCTGCATTCTCATCTACATCCTTCCCTCACTCGCCCTCTCTCTCTCTCTCAAAGCTCTGCCATGGCGCCGCCGATCTGCCCACGCGCCGACGAGGAGTCGCCGCCCCCCGAGGACGCTCAGTCAAAGAGCAGCAACGAGGAGGACCCCTACGCACCGCCGGACGAGGTTGCGCCGGACCCCCCAACTTTGGATTGGTTTTGGGGCCAGTACAATCTTTGTCTGTGGAAGTTGCTACCGCCGGCAGAGAAAGCCAGGCAAGTGGCGTTCAAGAAGGAGATTGTGGTGGAGGAAGCCAGGTACCAGGCGGCCTGTGAAGCTCGTGATGCCACCTGGAAAAAGGAGGCGGCGGAGCTTTGGGGGCGGGCGCGTCGTCGTGCGGAGGAGGTGTACGAAGACGGGTACTTCGCGAGGAAGGTCAAAGGCGCTGGGCGCCTCATCGCTGCGTGGAGGTGGGCCGATAAGCTCTAGCATGCCACCGACGAGGAGCTCCGGTGGGCGCCCAACGAAATGGCAAGATCGTTCGCGCTCGTCCGCCAGCAAGAGGCAGATCGGTACGTCAAGCGCTGCGAGGCGGAGGAGGCGGAGTACTGCCTCCGCACTGAGAAGACGCTGCGCACCAGGGAGCTGCTGGTGAGGGGCTGCCGGAATACTGGCCCTAGGAGGGATTATTAGTTTTAGTATTGTTCGTTTTCAATTTTATGCATTGTACCTAGTAGTTAAGTATCATCACATATATGTGATGATATTATATATATTCTGTGATGAACTAATGAACAATTAATATATATATATATATATATATATATATATATATATATGAATTCCATTTTCTATCTGTTTTTGTATACTAATTTGAATCTAGCTGTTATCATCCACATATACAGAATGTAAAGCGTATGTACACACATTGAAACAGAACATATAATAACGGAAAATAGAGTACACACATTGAAACAGAGCAATAAACAGATCAATACTATAATTGCTGTGAATACATAGCTATCCACGTTGAAACGACTCAACAAAATTAAACGCGTCCATGAGACCATGACCAGCAACCCTTGCCTAAGGTAGCTCTTGGCTCTGCCTGAACTCGTGCAGGCGTTCGTCCAAGCGGTCGACAAGCTCGCGGTACATCTGGAGCGCGATTTCGAGCTCCAAGTTGGCTATTTCATCGAAGGTCACCAGCTCGAGGATGCGACGGCCATGTTCCTCTACTGCGCCCAGGTGGACACCTGGGCCAAGGAGGCGGTCGAGCCTACCGACCAGCGCGTTGGCATCGAGCGGGCCGCGGACAATGCGAACGGCGCGACCCATGCGAACGGCGCGGCGGGCGTCCGGTGCAAGTACAGCGCAGCCGGCCTTTGGTGCAAGTACGGCGTAGAGGGCCTCTGCCCACTCCTAGCGAGGAATGGGGGTACTGACGGGACGTGTACCCAGCTGCGACGCCCTGTCGACAGCAGGCAAGCACCGATGGATCCACGCTTGCTGTGCGGCGCGCCGCGCCTCTCGCTCTGTGGCGCTCCAACGGTCTCGCTGTGCGGTGAGCCGTAGCCTATCGGCGCGCCATCGATCATGTTGTGCGGCGAGCTGCAGCCTCTCAGAGCTGACATGCCTATCTTTATCCGCGGTGCTGAAGCGCCATGCGCCAAGGGTCTGCTCAACCCTGGCGATGACGCGCATCACGGCGTCGTCCATCGCGTTGCCGGGGAGCGCCTCAGCCTCGACGGGCCGTGGCACCTGCTCGTTTTCCTCGTCAACGAGGTTGATGGCAGAGGCGACGCTTTGGTGGGTTGGCATGCTTGGAAAAGGTGGATGTGCTATAGGCTGCGCTTGTTGCCTCCGTGCATCGCGCGCCGCCTAGGTTTATGCGCAATATCGCTGGGTGGTGGGAAACATGTGAGGAAATGACGGGAAACAGTGGCGTGTTCATAAAACGCCATCAATTAATGGAAACTTAGCATATAAGTAACATCGAGCTAGCACAAGAAGTAGATGATGATCAGATGAACAAGGACCACACTAGGGAACCCGTCGGTGATGAATTCATCAATCGCAAACGGTTGTATACTAGCAGGCGTTTGCCCACAACACACACGGCTTATTCCATCACAAATAGGTCGGATGGATCAATTGTATGCCACGTATCGCACATTGTCAAAAAGTAATGCGGTAGACCTTCTTTAACATGTGTTAAAAAACAAGGACCTCGAGGTTAATTTAACCGATGGGATGGATCATCCAGGTCAAAGGTCATTTAATTTGACCTGGATGACCCATCCCATCAGTTAATTTAACATCAAGACAACTTCCCATCCAGTCACCCATCTGATGGCTGCTCCAGCCTGAGCACAGTTAACTTGAGAGTTCTCTTAGATGAGCTATTGGTGGAACAGCTAGTCCTTGCTTATATAGGATGCCTCTTTGCATCCTTATTGCGTACCCGGATGACCGCCCGTCGCCTAATGGCCAATAGATGTTGTGTAGACAGAGCATATCACATACATCTTATTAGAAGCAATCGTCTGTGTTATTATCGGTCTTAGCACACATTTCTGATTACAGACCTGTTTGCCGCGTATCACACACATCTTGTTATATTGAACTGTTTTTGTTCTCTTGTCTCAACACAAACAGTTCATCCGAGTGAACCGCATGCCGTATATCGCACACACCTTGATCTGGCTGACCGTTTCTTTTGTGTTGCCTAATCACAAACAGTTCATCCGAGTGAACCGTATGCTGTATATCACACACACCTTCATCTGGCTGCCCGTTTCTTTTGTTCCTCCTCATCGCAAACAGTTAATTGAACTGAACCATATGCCCTGCATCGCACACGCAACTAAAATCTGAACCGTGTTTGATGCATCCGTCATCGCAAACGTTTTGCACCTTTTTTGACGGTTTTTTACACCACCATTTGCGATTATTGCATCGCACACAGTTTCGTCGAAGTGTCTCTGATCGTAGTGTCGCGTTAGCAGCATCCTGCAGTAGTGCTTACCACAGTGCATACTCGATTTCTTCAAACGATGGATGGCTCAAAATCAAAGAATGGAGCAAAGTGATGAATGCGCACACACAACTAATTGGAGACAACATGAATGTGCGCAAGCCACAAGTTGGAGATAGGTTTATCTCCATTCTCCATTATGGAGACTAGTCATCCACCCGTGCATCTGCACGGGCTAGTAATTGTAAGTAACATAACATCTTTGATTCACCCTAAAATGATAAACTACAAATAAGTAATATGATGTTACAAATTGTGGTTTAATATGTGTAATATCTTTTATTTATGTGCATAAGATATGCATTTTATTCCATTTTGGTTAAAGATAATGGCAAGAGGCTCCAAGGAATCTTAGTAAGTATAAGAATTGAATCCTTAACACCTATACAGAAAAAAATTGTATGTAAGTAAATTATGAGTAAGAGGAAGTATAAACATGGGTAGCCAAGGGTTATTTTATTTTATTTATGTCTATGAATGGAACACATCGAATGTCATGTTTGAATTTAGCAATCTATACACTACAAAATGAATTTAAAATATATATTCATTACATCAATAGTAATTTACCACTTTTTTGTGGCTTAGAATGGTGTCTCCGCTTCAGATGGTTGAAAAACACACGTGGGAAGTTTATCATGATTTAAGATATTTCAACTTCACAAACTCGTGTTTTCCACTTAAATATTATTTTGTTATTTTTTCTACTTGGTGCACCTTGCATGAATGAAGTTGTGGCCATCTGAAACTATTACGTATCTATTTCCAACGGTCTGAAGGAAGTCCATCCCTTTTATAGTTATATATAGTGCCTCTAAGGTTTAGGGACGCCCAAAGTTCATACACACGTACATGTTTTTTTTTAATTGACACACACGTACCTGTCTGCTAAGCTTGAAGTCCATGCACGTACTGTTGATATTGATCTAGACTGGCGTCAGCGGAGGGGAGGAAGGTCAGGCTACAGAATCGCCATGGATGGTGGAGAGTTGTAGATTCTAATTTAGTTTTTTTTTTCAATTGGCCTGCTCTCGTTGTGATTAGGGGAATATACAATTTATGTACATATTTTTTCCTGTTTGTCGGGAAGGCTGCATGTTGCGTCCCCGAGGCATTCCAAGCCTCCAAGGTTGATGGGGTGATAATATTTTCTTTAATAAGGAATATAATAAGGAGTGAAATGTCTAGAAACTGTCTACACCGAAGATATCTCTAAAAAGGAAAAACTATACTATGACTCGTAGCTGCCAAGGACTCAAATTATGGTGGCCATACGGGAGGATCTTTTAAAAAGGGTAACTCTACTATGACTTGTAGTCGTCTAGGACTCTAGACTTTCCGCAAGTTAAACTATTAAAAAAATATTAATCCTAGACGTACAATTAATATCCAATGATTATTATTGTTAGTTTTCTAGGATTAATGTGGAGGCTCTAATGGTGCCTCCAATTAGTAAATATGTAAGTGCATCTAGTGCCCCTTAGTGATTTTGGTGTATTGAAGACTTATAGGTTAAGGGACTAATGTGTTTGTGAGTGTACACAGGTCTATAAGTCTATGAGGAGTTTGTTATTTACGATGAATGTTGACCCCTAAAAATGAATGTCTTCAACTGAAGACTTTGGTTTTCTTGAAGACTTTGAAAGTGAAGAAATTGGTGTGACCCTGAAGACTTGATATTCATGCGAGGATTATGAAGCGTGAAGACTTTTGTTTTCGTAGTTTCATTTTCTTCTTCTTGAGTCATAGGAAACACCGTACTGTTAAAGGGGGTCGAGGTAAAACTAAGGAAAAGTTTTCAAGTGATGCTCAACTCAAAATCCTACACCTACCCAATCCTTTCGAGTGAAGCCATTGGAAATCTCATACAGTTTAGTCAAGTTCTTCAGTGACAGAGACGAAGTTCTTCTGTTCTCTGAGGAATTTGTTCTGACTGAGGAGTTAGGAATTCGCAAGTGCGGATTGCCTACAAGTGAGGAACATGATAGCCCTGAGGAATTTGATACTCAAATTTCCGACCGTTGCTGTGCTACGCGCCAGCTGTCCAAATATCCTACCCACCTAACGGTCATATCATTGAAGGGCATTTATGTCTTATCATGTCGGGCTGCTCCCTAGGCTATAAATAGCCGCCCCCTACAACCACTAGCTGGTTGGCTGCTCCAAGAAATAGATTGACACTTGTCATTTAGAGCATCCCATCCTCCGAGGACTTTGAGCGAAAATCATCAAGTGAGGAAAAACCCAAAAACCCAAACACCTACAAACCTAAAGTGATTGAGCATCACTGAAGAGATTGTTCCTGTGTGGAACCGACGCTTGTTACCTTTGAGGACTGTGCATCCTCCAGACGGTTAGGCGTCATGGTCTAGAGCATCCAAGAGAAAATTGTGGATTGCCGAGTGACCGAGTATGTGAAGGTTTGGAAGTCACCTGAAGACTTACCACGAGTGATTGGGCGAGGTCTGTGTGACCTTAGCTCAAGGAGAATACGGTGAGGACTGTGTGTCCTCAGGTTTAAATACCTAGCCGCTCTAACCAGACGTACAACTGTCACAGCAGTTGGAACTGGTCTACCAAGTCATTGTCTTCACCGAGCTACTGGTTCTATTTCCTCAACCCTTTCATTTCCTCGCATACTTGCTATGTATTTGATCATTACTGTTTGAAGACTTTGTCTGAAGACTTTCTCAATTTCCTCAGTTCAATTTCTTCAGTCAGTTTGTCTTCAGCCTGCTTATCCTGTGTTTACGCTACTCGTACTCTGTGCTTGTTTTCATTTCATCATGATGACTGTGCTACTGCTCTGTTATGCTTGCATCTGAGTACTTATTCCGCTGCTAAGTAGTTCATCGCTTAGGAATTTCCTCACCTTGAAATTCCTCAGTGACGAATTTGTAAAAATCGCCTATTCACCCCCCTCTAGTCGATATAACGCACTTTCAATTGGTATCAGAGCAAGGTACTCCCTTGTTCTGTGTGATTTTGGTTTAACCACCTGGAGTTTTAGTTATGTCGACTGCAGGCATGATCAAGGTCTCAGCTGGGTGTCCTACCTTCGATGGGACGGACTACCCCTACTGGAAGAACAAGATGCGCATGCATCTTGAGGCAATTGACAACGATCTCTGGTATGTTGTGGAAAAGGGTGTTCCCTCTGTCACTCCTTCCGTAAACGCTGCTGATGTGAAGAGATTCAAGCAACTCGACTCTCAAGCGAAGAATATCATATGTGGCCATCTGAGCAAAGGGCAGTATGGCAGAGTGAGTGCTTTGGAGACAGCTAAGCTTATCTAGGATAGGCTGTCCAAGGTCAACGAAGGAGTCTCAACTCAACGTGACTCTCGAGTTGACGTTCTTCGCAATCTCTTCAACCGCTTCAAAAGACTCGACAACGAAAATGTTCAGCAAACCTTTGATCGCCTCACTGACATTTCAAACGAGCTTCAAGCACTGGGTGCCACTGACATCACCGACCATGAGGTGGTGAAGAAATTGCTGAGGTCACTCGATTCTTCATTCGATACACTGGCACTGATGATTCAAGAACGTGGAGACTACAAGTCACTTGATCCTGCTGATATCCTCGAGAGGCTAAATACTCATGAATTCCAACTAGCTGAGAAGAGAGATCTCTACGGACCGAGCTATGGTAGATCTCGTGCACTGAAAGCCAAGGCAGTCTCTGAATCTGAAAATGAAGATTCTGGTAGCAGCCTTGGTGATCCTGAAGAACTGAGTCAGGAGCTAGCAATGCTCGTGAGGAAATTCCAGAAGTTCTCTAGATGTGGCCGATTTGGAAAATCCTCAAGAGGTGATGACATGAAATCAGATTCCTCATCCCGTGATTACAAGAAGAGAACTTGCCATAAATGCAAGAAACCTGGTCACTACATTACTGATTGTCCTCAGTGGGAGAAGGAATCAAAGAAGAAGAAATACAAGGATGATAGTTCAGATGACTCTAAGAAGAAGAAGAAATCTTCAAAGTCCTCATTGTCAAGATCTTCAAAGTCTTCATCTCACAAGAAGAGCAGCTCCAAGAAAGCTCGGGCATTCATTGGCAAGGAAATGGACTCTAAAGCTGAATCTGAGGAACATGAGGAAGAGGAGGCATCTGAGGAGTCAGACTCTGGTGTGGCGAGCCTAGCCCTCGCTACTGCTTACGTTAGCAAGTCCATCTTCAACACTGAGGAAAATGGCTTCCCCAACACTGCTGATGACGGCAACGATGACTATGCTCCCACCTATTGCTTCATGGCAAAAGGTGCCAAGGTACTCAAATATCCCTCCTCTGAATCAAGTGAGGATGAATCTGATGATAACCTCAAACCCAGCTATTCCAAACTTGCTAATATTGCTGTTAAACAACAAAAGGCTTTGGAAAAGGTTCAAAATATGCTAGACAAAAGCGATGATCTGTTAGGTGAGGAAATGGATCGAACTCAAACACTGACTGATAATCTTCAGCAACTACAGTCTAAGTTTGATAACCTTCAAGGTCGTCATGAAACTCTCCTAGCCGATCATGAGAAGCTTTCTTATGAATTTCTTCAAAGAAAGCAAGATCTTGAGAAGCTAAGGGTGAGTCATGAAGATCTTCAGAAGGAAAATAATTCTTTGCTTGCTCAACAAATCAGTTCCGCTCAGGAAGAATTTATTCCACCATGCTTGAAATGCATTGAACGTGAAACTGCTAATTCTTCACCTGAATGTTCAAATGCTTCTATTGCTGCAAATTCTTCAACTATCTCTGTGGTCACAAATTCCTCATCTGAGGATACCACTAGTATCACTGACGAAAATGCAGGGTTGAAGGAATTGTATGTGACAGGCATGTACAAAAGCCTCAAAGGGCATCAGACTCTTTGTGATGTGCTGAAAAAGCAGATCTTGAACAGGAACCCTAGGAAAGAGGGTATTGCCTTTGAGAGGAAACTCAATGCTGATGGAACCTACTGGAAACCGGAGCAGTATCCCAAAACCTCATGGGTTGCTGCGAAGGGACCTCCCGTAGATCCATCCACTTTATCTGGCTTTACTTGTGAATCCTCATATTCATCTGATGAGTCATTTGACTCCAACTATAAACTGTTCAAAAATCAGAATGGTGAGGTATTTGCTAGATATGTTGGATCTAACTGCAGGAATGGTCCCCCTATGAAGAAAATCTGGGTTCCCAAAAAGTGCCTTGAAAGTCTTCAGGTGAATGTCCTCATGACACCACCTGTGAAGAATAAGAACTCCAGATCAAATTCTTCATATGAACCAAAGTCTTCATATGGATCCAAGTCCTCTTATGGATCAAATTCCTCACATGGATCCAAGTCCTCACATGAACATCATCGTGCTAACACTTCTGTTTCGCAGGGAAAGCCTAAGGGCTATGAATATGTGCATTATTCTTCAAATCATTATGTTCATAAGTCCTCGAAGAATTTCTCTGCTTATTCATATGCTTACCCTAACCCCTCTTATGTGAAACAAAGTGGTCTGGCGTCTATGCCACCTTTCTCTTATGGAGCTCGCAGAATGATGAACTCTTTGCCACCCCTCCAGATGTGGGTGGTGAAGAAAAGGAACTAATCTCTTATGCAGGGTCAGGTCTCCAGACGAACTAAATCATCTGAAGAATTTGCTGGAGACCTGAAATGCTTGAAAGGACGCAAGCTAATCATGAAGAAATGATTTATTCATTTCTCACGTCCTCACATTGCTATATATACATATGTTGCTTTAATTGATGAAATATGTCTGATGAATTTGATGTCATATTCTTCACTCTGAAGTATATGAGTTCGTAAGATGCACTAATTCATCTGCAGGATGATTTACCCAAAGCTACTGAGTGGGTCCTCGATAGTGGATGTACAAATCACATGACCGGTGACAAGAGCTTACTGATGAACACTCCTTTATCTCCATCACACTTGAAGCATATCACCTACACTAACAAAGGCAAAAGCAAG
This sequence comes from Thinopyrum elongatum, assembly GCA_011799875.1. Classification (NCBI taxonomy): domain Eukaryota; kingdom Viridiplantae; phylum Streptophyta; class Magnoliopsida; order Poales; family Poaceae; genus Thinopyrum; species Thinopyrum elongatum. The sequence goes on along the minus strand of CM022298.1, from coordinate 41,069,247 downwards.
GTATTGGGTCTAGGTAGGGTTGCAATCTCAAAGGATCGACACATGGATAAAGTCATGCTTGTCGAGTCCCTCGGATTCAACCTCATGTCTGTCTCAATGCTTTGTGATCTTGATATGGTTGTTGTCTTTGGCAAATATCGTTGCTTAGTGCTCATGGAATCTGACAATTCCAAAGTCTTCGAAGGCTTTAGGAGAGGAGACTTGTATATTGTTGATTTCTCTGCAGGACCATAGCCTGCCACTTGTCTACTTGCTAAAGCTTCAGAAGGCTGGCTATGGCATCGACGACTGGGTCATGCTGGCATGAGGAACTTACACACGCTCGTGAAGAAAAAGCACGTCATTGGCATCGAGGGTGTCAAATTCCTCAAAGATCATCTTTGTGGGGCTTGTGAGGCTGGAAAGATGACCAGAGCCAAGCACCCCTCAAAGACTATCATGACTACTTCTTGTCCTTTTGAATTGCTTCATATGGATCTCTTTGGCCCTACTCATTATGCCACACTAACAAATGCAGCTTCTCTATATGGCTTTGTCATTGTTGATGACTATTCTCGTTACACATGGGTGCATGTCATTACTTACAAAACTGAAGTGCAGGAAGTCTTCAGACGATTTTCCTCAAGGGCTTCGATGAATTTCGGCGTGAAGATCAAGCATATACGTAGTGACAATGGGACTGAGTTCAAGAATACTGGTCTTGATGACTATCTCGATGAACTTGGTATTACTCATGAGGTATCTGCCCCATACACTCCTCAGCAGAATGGCGTTGTGGAGCGCAAGAATAGGACTCTTGTTGAGATGGCTCGCACCATGCTTGATGAATACAAGACACCTCGTCACTTCTGGCCTGAGGCAATTGATACTGCATGCCACATCATCAACAGGGTATATCTTCACAAATTCTTCAAGAAGACCTCATATGAACTCCTCACTGACAAGAAACCCAATGTGAGTTATTTCAAAGTCTTCGGTGCTAAATGCTGGATTAGAGATCCACATCACAATTCTAAATTTGCACCGAAAGCACATGAAGGTTTTATGCTTGGTTACGGAAAGGACTCGCACACCTACAGGGTCTTCAACACCTATCACAACAAGGTTGTTGAAACTGTAGATGTGCGGTTCGATGAAACTAACGGCCCGCAAAGAGAGCACCTACCTCCTGTGCTAGATGAAAAGACGCCTAAGGAAACCATCAAGTTCAAAGCTACTGAGGACGTCATTCCTACTGAAGAATCTGCTGAAGAAATCATTCCAGAACATGAAGAACAGCATGCTGGCGCATCTGAAGAAAATGGCTCTGAAGAAAATGCTGAGCCAAATCAAAGTCGTCAACCTGCTCATCCCCGCGTTGCAAATGAAGTACAGATTGAGAGAATCATCAACGACATCAACGCACCAGGTCCTCTGACTCGCTCAAAAGCTTCACACTTATCTAACTTTTGTGGGCATTTTGCTTTCGTCTCTATCACAGAGCCCACCAAAGTTGATGAGGCATTTCTGGAGCCTGAATGGATTCAAGCAATGCAAGAGGAATTACATCAATTCAAGCTGAACAATGTGTGGGAGCTTGTCAAGCGACCGGACCCATGCAAGCACAATATCATCGGTACCAAATGGATCTACCGCAACAAGCAAGATGAAAATGGCCTAGTGGTGAGGAACAAGGCTCGTCTTGTAGCTCAAGGCTACACACAGGTTGAAGGAATTGATTTCGATGAGACTTTTGCACCTATTGCTAGACTTGAGGCTATTCGCATATTGCTTGCTTATGCTAACCATCATAATATCATCTTATATCAAATGGATGTGAAAAGTGCATTCCTCAATGGTAAGCTTGAGGAAGAAGTATATGTTGCTCAACCCCCAGGTTTTGAAGATCCTAAGCATCCTGACAAAGTCTTCAGACTCAATAAGGCCCTCTATGGCCTCAAGCAGGCCCCTCGGGCGTGGTATGATACTTTGAAGGAATTCCTCATGAAGAAAGGCTTCAAACCCGGTTCACTCGACCCAACTCTTTTCACCAAAACCTATGATGATGAATTATTCGTGTGCCAAATATATGTTGATGATATTATATTTGGCTGTACTAACCAACATTACAGTGACGAATTTTCTTACATGATGAGTGAGGAATATCAAATGTCCATGATGGGGGAATTGAAATTCTTCTTAGGTCTTCAAATTCGTCAACAACGCAATGGCATCTTCATTTCTCAAGAGAAATACCTCAAGGACGTTCTGAGGAAATTCGGTATGCAAGAATGCAGAGGCGTCAAAATCCCTATGCCCACAAATGGCCATCTATGCACTAATGAAAATGGAATAGACTTTGATCAAAAGGTATACCGCTCCATGATTGGCTCTTTATTGTACCTAAGTGCATCTAGGCCGGATATTATGCTTAGTGTTTGCATGTGTGCCCATTTTCAAGCTACACCGAAGGAATCACACCATAAGGCTGTGAAACATATTCTTCGATATCTAGCTCACACTCCAACACTTGGATTATGGTATCCCAAGGGCTCGGTTTTTGATCTCATTGGATATTCTGACTCTGACTATGCCGGTGATCGTGTGGACCGCAAGTCAACTTCAGGCACATGCCATTTCCTCGGACGATCCTTAGTATGTTGGTCCTCGAAGAAGCAGAACTGCGTATCACTCTCTACTGCTGAAGCTGAGTATATTGCTGCTGGTTCTTGCTGTGCTCAATTGCTATGGATGAAGCAAACCCTCAAGGACTACGGCATCAATGTGAAGAATGTGCCACTCTACTGCGACAACGAGAGTGCCATCAAAATTGCTCATAACCCAGTTCAACACTTGAAGACAAAGCACATCGAGATTCGTCATCATTTTCTTCGAGATCATGTGTTGAAGGGTGACATCTCTATTGATCCCGTGAAGTCTGAAGAATAGCTAGCGGATATCTTCACAAAGCCCTTGGATGAGAAGAGATTTAGCAAGTTGCGGTGTGAGCTAAATATCTTAGAATCTTCGAATGTCCTTTGAAAAGGACACACATCCTAACACTTATGCAAATTGATGACTTAGGTGTGCAACACACGAAGAAATGTTTTTCTTCAATCAATGAAGACTAACCCTCTAAGTGTGAAGAAATGAATGAAGAATTTGATTCTCAGAGCCCTACGACAATTGTACGCGGTGTCTGAAATCATCATTCTTACACGGTGGGTCACGCCACCACAAAAAGTTGAAGATCTTCAAAATTTGAGTTTTTCATCATTGTGCAAATTCTTCAACTTTGCAAAATCTTCACTCTTTCCGTCTGTGTTCTTTATTGACTATATATATATTTGAGTTTTCTATCCTCTACAGCATTCACTTATTGCTAATTCTTCAAGTTGTTTTTCTTCTAAGTGAATGTGATCGGACCCGTTCCCCCTCTATGCTAAACTCAATCCAGTCCGTTCACAAATTCTTCATGTGCGTTCTATTTGAAACCCGTTCAAAGTCTTCACTGTGTCCTTGACAGCTGAAGAATTTGCGAACGAAACATTAAAATATTCTTATCTGAATTTTCGGCTTTTGCCGCTCAAACCGTTCCATATCCCTCGATAAGATTTATCTATTCACCCACGATCTAACACGATCTCCACTTCACAGTACGTGGGTGACACATGTCGCTAGGATGAGAAGGGTCAGGGGCAGGTTCGTCCATTTTCCTCGGACGAGCGGTTTTTCACCTCGGCTATAAATACCCCTCACCCTCCTCAGAGCTCATTTACCCCGCTCGATCTTACTCCCTCGCTCGAGCTCTCAGACCTAGCGCCGCCGCTACACTCCATCGTCGCCGGTGAGGAAGAGCTTCACTGCCTCGACCTCGTCGCCGTCGTACTCACGCCGGCCGCGGAAATCTTCACTCCGCCGCCGCCGTAGCTGTTTTCCATCGCCAAGTTAGGGCGTGGAAGATCTGAACGGACGAACATCTCCACTGCCACTCTCAGTTCGTCGTGTTCTTCGTCAAGGGTAAATAATTTTTTTTTACTGCCCTTGTTGATTCTGATGATTTCCACAAAATCTTCAAAAGGTGTTTATTCTTCAACTTTCATGTTCTTAAACACCAACTTGCTTCTGTCCTTGATCAGTTTCTCTAAGCAACGTTTTTCTTCAAGATTCCTCAATTGTGTGGATTTTCAATCTACACAACTCTGGAACCTAAGTCAAAATGCTTAGTGAAATTCCTCAAGACACCCCTGGTCATCTTCCTCAAACTTGATACTTTTGAAAATCTTCTGAGAACGCATATGACCTCTCCAAAACTCTTCGCACCTATATTCTGTTCACAGGTACACATGTCCGCTGCTGAATCTCTAGGTTCTCATCAACTTAACTCATTTGCAGCGTTCCTTGAAGAAAAATTGCATACCTCATCAGAAAATTCGATTGTTCAAAACCCTCAAGTGAAGAAAATGGCTGATGGTAAAAGACCTCAGAAGGGAGGAAAGACGCCAGAAACAAATACTGCTTTTGAGATCCCTGATGACATCTATGATGAATATTGTACTCCTGATGAAGCAACTCATGGCAAGGAGAACAAAAATCAGCGCAAAGTGCGCATTCAGAAGATTGAGAGGAGATGGGCAAGAGAATGGAGGGAATATCGCTATGTCACTCCCAAGTACATGAAGAAATTTGCTGTTAACCCTCCATGTCCAAGACCTCCATTGGCTCCTGGCCAAGAAGCTGATCCCACTAGCATCAGAAGAGGTGAGGAATTTCCTCAGGAGTGGGCTAAGCGTCAAGCCAAGCTGGCCAAAGTGGCTAAAGAGGCAGTGAAGAAATTCAATGAAGATTCTATTGCTGCCGCCGCTGAGGCCTCTGCTATCAAGCCTAAGAAGGCTATGCTGAAGAAATCAGCTGTCAAGACAAGTTCCTCAGCTGCAATGCCCTCACGGCCAAGCTCTTCAAAGCCCTCACGGCCTGTTCCTCAAGCAAATTCCTCAAAAGCAGCTCCAACTCCCTCGGTTGCAAAATCCTCAGCTGCTCCTGCAAAGTCCTCAGCACCTGTGCATCTTTCCACATGCCAAAGGACTACTGGAATCTCAATTGCTTCAGGAGTCTCTGCAAGTTCTTCAGCTCCACCTCAGTCTTCAACAACTCCGACCTTGCTGAAGAAAAAGGCCACTGCTGGACGAGGCACAAGGCCAAGTCCTCACAAGAAGCAAGTCGCCTTTCAGGTTTCATCAAGCGAAGACAAAGCTGATGATGAAGAATTAGCTGAGATCATCAGAGATCGACAACAAAGGGTCGCTAGAGCCAAAGGCAGTGCTGTGCCCCTCATGCTGGATCCAAGGAAGATCCTTGATTTCATCGATCTATGGCACAAGGATCCAAATACACCTTTGCCTGAATTAAACCTCACTCCTGGTCGAAGTCACATGTTGACGGCCTTCATAAATGAAGAGAAATGGAAATTTGAAAAGGCCAGGCAGGTGAAGAAGGCTCAGTACAAGAAGGAGCGTTTTCTGAAGAACAATTTTGTGAAAATGTCTCCTGAAGAACTTGTGTCTATGCAGGCAGAGATCAAAGCACTCAGTGATGAATTTCATGCATTCCATGCAGATTGGCTAGGTGCCAAAGTCAGATTCGTCAGAATGGAAAAAGGATTTACTCCAAGTGTTGCAGCTTCATCGCAGCCCAAATTTCCTCAGACTGGAACATCTGTTCAGTCTGCTGAAGAAAATGAAAGCGCCAGAGCTAATGAAGAAATTCCAGTCTCTGAAGAAAATGCCAGGGCAACCTCCAACATTGCGCCTGAAGAGCAATCCAGGCCAGTTGAAGCGTCTGCTACTGTGCCTGAGGAATCTGAACAAGCCAGGGCAACTGCATCAGTTGTGCCTGAAGAAATTCAACCAATTTCCTCTGCTTCTCCTGCACCGATGACAAGCATCAACCTTCCTTCTGCATCAGAAGCGAAGAAAACCAAGGCTGCGGAGCGAGCAGCTGTGAAGAAAAGGAAAGCATCTGCATCTTCAGAGTCTTCAGCTCCTAAGAAATTGAAGACTTTGACGAGTTCATCTGAAAACCCAATTGATGCTATTCCAATATCAAGCATGCCATCAAAGGAGATCATTCCCTTTGGTGAGGAATATGAAATTCCAAGTAAATTCTATGAAGAAGATCCTTCTGCTGCTTCAACAGAGCAGATGGATGAAGAAATTGAAGTGGATACTTTCCCTTCAACCCCACTGGTATCATCGCCCATGCCTCAGTTCACAGCTGAAGAGGCAGGCGTCGAAGGAACTGAAGTAGATGAGGATGTGGATATTGGGTCTACAACACCTATTATGAATGATGACTTTTGGGAAAGTCATCACCCCAATTCACCTCTGACAACCCCGCTACATCATGTTCCTCAGTCCCCTGTGCCAACTGAAGAAATTCATACGGGCTCTGATGAACGTCAAGCTTCACTTCATTCTATTCCTGAAGAAGTTCCAGCCACTAGCGCTGATGTACATATGTCTGAAGAAATGGAGGCCAAGGCTGCTGCTGAAATTCCTCAGCCTGTGGCTCCAGTGGCTATACCTCAAGAGGCTGTAAATTCTTCAACTGTTTATCTTCAGCCCAAGCCACAGAACCCTCACTCCAAGAAGCAGAAGTTTAATGCTGAGGATTTCTTCAACGAGCACATATTCTTCACTGACTACAATCCCTATGACTCTGCTCGTCTTCGTCGCAAGCGTTTCTGGACTGCAAGCCAGATGAACTTCTACTCCTCATTGTTGGTTGATAAGGATAAGATCTTTGAACATGAGCAAATTCCTCATGTAGATATGGAATCACTGCCCTACTTCACCCTAGTCCTCAGTGTTCTTCATGACGCTGGGTTACTCAATTTCTGCACCGACATCTGCGATTGGAATGAAGAACTCATTCTTCAATTCTTCGCCACGCTGCACATTACTGGAAATGTTGATGATGTCAATTCATGGGTATTGGACTGGATGACCGATAATACTCATTTCAAAGCACCGGCCTCTGAATTGCTTCATGCCGTCCCAGTCAGTCCTCCCACTGAAGGTGCAAGGATTCTCTATGTTGAACCTGAACTATCTGATCATCTGATGCAAGTGCTGATGAAGCCTTTGAAGCCAGGCCAAGCTCCAAGGACCAAATTCCTCGTCAAGGAATTGCTCTATGTGCCAAGGACAGTCTATCGCATCTTGACCAAAACCCTCAGTCCAATCAAGGGCCACAACTCTGATGATGAAGAAGTTGTTGGCATTATGAAGAATCTGCTGTTCAATATCATTCACGGTATTCCTATCAACTACCACGATTTCTTCATAAGGACTTTGGCCAATGCTGCTCTGTCACCTTTTGAGTTGAAGCCTTATGCTCCCTGGATCATGAAGTTCATCAGATCAAGGTCTTCAATTCATTATAAGGCTAATTTTCAAAATCATCTCAGCTATTTGCCCCCTATTGAAGTCCTCAAACGGACTATTTCCTCAGCTGACGAGAAGGGCAAGGCTGCTGTTATTGATGAAGGTACTCGTCCATTGGATGGACAGTTTTGCAAAGCTACTTCCTATTCCACCAATGATGACTCTGCAACTCAAGATTCTGCCGCCAAAGCTTCAGAACATCATCCTCAAGCCACAGCTCCGCGTGTGATGACTGATCGTGAACTTCTCCTTAGTCTTCATCAGAAAGTTGATCGAAATCACAAGTGGGTCAAGCGTCAGTTTGGTGCAATTCTTCAGAACATGACAGCCACTCAAAATACTGTGAAGAAGAATCACTACTACTTGCATGAAGTCTTTGACCGCACTTGGGCGATTCTGTCTAATGTTCATAGTGCTGAAGAACTCAAGGAGATGGGCTTCCAACAGGACTTTGACTGGTCCCAGCCACCTTCGAAGAAATTCAAGAAAGTCAAAGTTCCTCAGCTTGTTACCAGTTCATATTCTTCATCGCGCGAGACGGATGAAGCTGAAGACTTGAACGACACTGCGGCAGGCCCTACCTCAACAGTCGACCCCAACAATGCTGGCGCTCCTCCATCGACATCATGATGATATTCTTCAGGGGCATTAGTCCTCATTTTTCGTCCCTTTTGGTCATTCGATGACAAAGGGGGAGAAATTTGAGTTTAGTCTTCAAGCGGGTCTTATATATGGTCTTATATATGGGCTATATTTCTGTTAAGTTTCAACTCTTGCTTTTCTGAGGTGTTTGCTCTGATGAGTTGTAAACTTAAGTCCTATGGTGGTCTGATACTTTTGCTCTATTTTTCTGCATGCTATTTCCTCAATACCATAATGCACGCATGCTGAATTTCGTCAGACACCATATTTCATCATGCATTTCAAATTCTTCATATCATATGATAAATGCGTGTATGAATTTCAAGATATAGGAGGAGATCTCCATGATATTATTCAACAATGTGCATTTGCTATTTCAAAGCAAATTCTTCAAATATGCACATCTTCAGGGGGAGTTCTTCTATATCTTGCAGTCAAATTCCTCAATATTAGTATTTACACTTCATATGTTTATCCCCGTTGAAAACTTAACCTATATTGTCATCAATCACCAAAAAGGGGGAGATTGTAAGTGCATCTAGTGCCCCTTAGTGATTTTGGTGTATTGAAGACTTATAGGTTAAGGGACTAATGTGTTTGTGAGTGTACACAGGTCTATAAGTCTATGAGGAGTTTGTTATTTACGATGAATGTCGACCCCTAAAAATGAATGTCTTCAACTGAAGACTTTGGTTTTCTTGAAGATTTTGAAAGTGAAGAAATTGGTGTGACCCTGAAGACTTGATATTCATGCGAGGATTATGAAGCGTGAAGACTTTTGTTTTCGTAGTTTCATTTTCTTCTTCTTGAGTCATAGGAAACACCGTACTGTTAAAGGGGGTCGAGGTAAAACTAAGGAAAAGTTTTCAAGTGATGCTCAACTCAAAATCCTACACCTACCCAATCCTTTCGAGTGAAGCCATTGGAAATCTCATACAACTTAGTCAAGTTCTTCAGTGACAGAGACGAAGTTCTTCTGTTCTCTGAGGAATTTGTTCTGACTAAGGAGTTAGGAATTCGCCAGTGCGGATTGCCTACAAGTGAGGAACATGATAGCCCTGAGGAATTTGATACTCAAATTTCCGACCGTTGCTGTGCTACGCGCCAGCTGTCCAAATATCCTACCCACCTAACGGTCATATCATTGAAGGGCATTTATGTCTTATCATGTCGGGCTGCTCCCTAGGCTATAAATAGCCGCCCCCTACAACCACTAGCTGGTTGGCTGCTCCAAGAAATAGATTGACACTTGTCATTTAGAGCATCCCATCCTCCGAGGACTTTGAGCGAAAATCATCAAGTGAGGAAAAACCCAAAAACCCAAACATCTACAAACCCAAAGTGATTGAGCATCACTGAAGAGATTGTTCCTGTGTGGAACCGACGCTTGTTACCTTTGAGGACTGTGCATCCTCCAGACGGTTAGGCGTCATGGTCTAGAGCATCCAAGAGGAAATTGTGGATTGCCGAGTGACCGAGTATGTGAAGGTTTGGAAGTCACCTGAAGACTTACCACGAGTGATTGGGCGAGGTCTGTGTGACCTTAGCTCAAGGAGAATACGGTGAGGACTGTGTGTCCGGGACGGTGTGTCCTCAGGTTTAAATACCTAGCCGCTCTAACCAGACGTACAACTATCACAGCAGTTGGAACTGGTCTACCAAATCATTGTCTTCACCGAGCTATTGGTTCTATTTCCTCAACCCTTTCATTTCCTCGCATACTTGCTATGTATTTGATCATTACTGTTTGAAGACTTTGTCTGAAGACTTTCTCAATTTCCTCAGTTCAATTTCTTCAGTCAGTTTGTCTTCAGCCTGCTTATCCTGTGTTTACGCTACTCATACTCTGTGCTTGTTTTCATTTCATCATGATGACTGTGCTACTGCTCTGTTATGCTTGCATCTGAGTACTTATACCGCTGCTAAGTAGTTCGTCGCTTAGGAATTTCCTCACCTTGAAATTACTAAGTGACGAATTTGTAAAAATCGCCTATTCACCCCCCCTCTAGTCGATATAACGCACTTTCAAAATATAAGATGGACCGACTTATCTGTTTTATGGTATTTTACCTAGGAGAGAGGAGTAGGTCCTAGGTATTAAAAACAATTAGTTAGTGTTGATTATGACTATGATGATGATGAGAAGTTGTTATTATGTGCTACAATGTGTTAGAGTTGATGATGATGATGAGGAGGAGTTGTGATTATGAGTACTATGATGATGATGATGAGGAGTTGTTATTATGACTAGTGACCAAGTTGTTATATGATGTCTCATGGACGAAAATGATGATGATGAGGGGTTGTTATATGACAATGATGTATTATGTTCATAAGTTGTTAATGATATTATGATGATGATGATGAGTTATTATATCATTGGGTGAAAGAACCGCTGATTAGTTTCAAGTTGATGGATCCAAAGTGACTGCTAATCCAACTTGGTTAGTTTCAAGCGTGCTAATCCAACTTGGTCACTTAACTTGGTCATTTTGGATCCATCCACTTGAATCTAATTCGCGGTTCTTTCACCCAATGATTTAATAACTCATTATGATGTAATAACAATCTCTAAATTGCTATTGTATGAAAACTTGTATAACGGTGTATGAATACGACATAAAATAAAAAATAAATAGAATACATAATAATAGCAGTAGCACGGGTAGAGCGGTGCTGCTAGTAACTACCAGTAGCGCATTCTTCAAACAATGCTACTGTTAAGTAGGCATAGCAGTAGCGCCGGAAAACCAACGCTACTGCTACAAGTTAGCTGTAGCGCCGTAGCAGTAGAGTGGGAGACCGCGCTACTGCTAGCCTAAAAACCAGCGCTACTGCTAGGCTTTTCCCTAGTAGTGTGAAGAGGTGACATTTTATTCCATCACATCACATTCATCAATAAGAACATTTTTGCGTTGGTAGCACCTGCTAACAGCGTTTGCCTCTATATCTCCTGTTCCCTTACCTTCACTTAGCTTTGCCTAAGGTCAACAACTCTCTTACAACAAATATTGTTATATGTCTTGAGACATAATAATTAGCCGAACATAAGAAAAATATTGATTTGTCACCTTGATCAGTAAGGTATGTCATGAAGCATTATCGGATCTAGATATACTGAACTGCACATACAAAATAATAGCACATGATGTACGCATCTCTTTCCAACACATTTTTAGTGTCAAAGAAGAAGAATCGAGCAAGATAAATGCAATGTCTTATGGAGATAAATTATATAGTCCTATCTAGCAAAACATGCTCTGCGTTGTAACGGAAGAAAAAAAAATCACATCCCATATGAAGAAGATATTAATTAAGATTGCATGATAAACTAAATTTCAAAATGGTTAACACAAAAGGCAATGTCATATTTGAAATCTACATTTTTTTTGAATAATTTTCATATATAACATGTTAAATTTGGAGTTATGGTTTTAAAGTTATGAAGTTTTAAAGGCATTTCAATCCCCCGAAGAAAAAAAAAGAGGTGAAAAGGGGAGTAGCCAGACTCAAACCCGGGTCCCCCGTGGCAAAGCATGAGGTTGTAGCCACTATGGTACCCATGTGCTTGTGAAACAAAGGGGTATATTTTCTAATGAACAAAAGGCAACGACCACCTGTGAAGGAAAAAAATTAATCTTTTTTTCCACTTATATATGGGTGGCATAGTGGGTAATTCATGTCAACTTTAGGGCTAATTTTATGACGGATGACCAGAAGCAATAGCCCTTTTACTATTAGGTAGAGATTAGGTATAGATTTATTGTCGTATCACATTAATTACACACATAAAACCCCAACTCTCACACGTGGCTAGGATCAACACAACCACAAAGGCCATAAGTAAGGTGATATTCATCTCAAGGGACTAAACCAAGATAATCTAAGTCTCAAGTACATCCCATTATTTTCCTGATACACGCACTGCCATGTGCACTCTAGTTCAGAACAATGTGATCTCGCTGATAACATAAATCACCATCAACCCTCACAATTGCAAGATAATATGTGTTATTTCCATCCAATGCACTAGCGCTAGGGTAGTATTGAGATATCAGTAGCAGAAAGTCCGAAGGATGTTCGGAGTCCCGGATGAGATCCCGGACATCACGAGGAGCTCCAGAATATGACATGGAGGTAAAGATTTATATATGGGAAGTCATATTTTGGGTTCTGGAAAAAGTTTGGTTTTTTCCGGTATTGTACCGGGAAGGTTCTAGAGTGGGGCCCACCTGCATGGGGGGAACCACATGAATGTGGGTACTGGGGAAAGGCCCCACACCCTTGGTCTAGGCGCACCAAGATCCCCCCTTACAAGGAATAGGATCATATCCCAAAGGGATAAGATCAAGATCCCTAAAAAGTGGGATAGCGATCGGTGGGGAAAGGAAAGAAGGGATTTCCTTCCTCCCCCTTGACCAACGACCCTACACTAGTGGAAAAAAGCCTAGCTATGGCGTGGCAAAAAGTGCCTTGCTGGCGTAGAGACCCAACGCCACCAATATGGCGCCAGTGAAAACAATTTAGTGGTGGCGTTGGCAGACACGTCAGCAGTATTTTTGGTACTAATGGCGTCCACCTGGCTAACGCCAGCAATATATTGTTTTATCTATGGCGTTTATTGTGAGGCAACGCCAGCAATTTGTATTTTTCAGCAATAAAAAAATACCAGGCGATTAGTATATGTGTAGCCATTTAAACTTCTAGTGGTAAGTCTCAAATCCACAAAATATACCCAGCTATTACTGTAGTTTTCAGTAACTAGCTTGCTACTACCTACAAGCAAAAGTTATTCGGTGGCTAGCTCTATATACAAGCAATAGTATCATCATCGATCTCATGCAACTTGTTATTTGCGCGCTAACTAGCTATGATGAAGAATGATCCTCATCTCACGCAACTTGTTCCTGTTGCTCTCTCCCTCCTTCCTGAAATAGACTTTGCGGGTCTTCAGCTCCTCCCTCTTGGCCTTCAGGAGCCGTATCTCCTTCTTCATAGACTCAATCTCGGTGACCAGTAGCTGCTTCTGGTCGATGAGCTTCAATTTCTTATCGCAGAGATCAGAGATCTCGTCGATCATATCGTCCTTTTCTTTCTTCAGGGAGTTATTCAACTCGTTAAGTGCCTTCATTTTACTCTCCTTTGACGCGACAAGCTCACGGCTGAGCATGTCCACGTCACGTACCGGTAGCTGCTGCTAGACCGGTTCTAGAGATGGGTCTCATACATACGCCTGGCAAGTCAAATATTTGAAATCATCAATAAAGAATGGTTAGATGATATTTGTATATATGCATGTGTTTGCAATGCTCATGGATGTTTTTTGTAATCTTACCTGGTTGGTGCTCGTTTCGCCTTTGTCAACTTCATCATAGGCCGCGAAGTTGCACGAGGACTGGTAGTGGCTGTTCCAGCTAGTCATTGCTGGAACTTCAAAATAATGACAAGTATAGGTTATTATGACAAGAACCAAACACACATGTCAATGTAATGCCAATCACTACAAAAATATATATAGATATCATCACAATGTCAAACAAAAATTTCCTTAGTGCTAACAAAAAATTTTCTTAGTTCTGACAAGAACCAAACACACAAGTCAACAGTAAGTTACAAGTAAGTTGCATCCATGCCCATCTTTGCTATGTGTTGCAAGTTGAAAAATGATTTGTAAGTTGATAATATTGCCTTGCTGATCAAACAAGAATAACAAGTAAGTTGATAATAATGCCAATCAAAGTATGGCAAGTATGGCAAGTGATCTAATGCCAATCATAACAATAATAACAAGCAAGTTGATAATAATGCCAATCAAAGTATGGCAAGTATGGCAAGTGATCTAATACACTTACACAAATTCTACAACCTAACTGATCTATACAGAGGCATGTCAACTTGTCAAGTAAACAAAGGAAATTATGTTCTTTTATGGGAGTAAACAATGGAACCCTGATATAAACATCCACATGATGATCATTGATGCAAAATGCAGATACAAAATGCCGCTGCCACTGTCATATAATGAACAAGATACATATTTAGCATTAGGCCACTGTCATTGATGCAAAATGCAGATACAAAATGCCACTGCTACTGTCATATAATGAACAAGATACATATTTAGCATTAGGCTACTATCATTGATGCAAAATGCAGTTACAAAATGCCACTGCCACTGTCATATGTTCATTGATGCAAAATGCAGATACAAAATGCCACTGCCACATGAAAGTGATAAACAAGCAAAGAAATTGTATATACTACGAATACCAAAGACCCTACAATTTAGCATTAGGAACACTACATTAGGAACACTACAATTTAATAATTTAACACTACAATTTTAAAAAATGCCACTACAAAATGCCACTGCCACTGTGAAGATGGAGGCAATGAACTCACCAAGGGACAAAGATGGAGGCGATAAACCCTAGCTTCCGCCGCCGTCGTCGCTTCCGCCACCGCCGTCGAAGAAACCCTAGCTCAAAACGAAATGAACTCTAATCAAATTGGAGGGCAACGAGCAGCGAGAGAGGGAGAGAGGGGAGAGAGCGGAAGATTACGTAACCACCGGCGAGAGAGGAAGAGAGCGGCGAGAGAGGGAGAGCGGCCGGCGACGACGAGCGGAGAGAGAGAGGGAGAGGAACGGGAACGAGAGAGAGGGAGTGGGGTGAGGGTGTCGTTGCCCTGGTTTTGACCCCCAAGGCCTCCTAATACTTGGGCTTGGCCCAATGCTATAAAAAAGATCACCACATAAAGAACTAAAAAGAAAAAAATTGGAAGTGTCAAACAACATATTTGAAGGCTCAAAACTATATATTTCAAGTCTTAAACTAAAAAGGAAAAAAAGTAAATTTAAAGTCTCAAAGTAAATATTTTTAAAAATGTCATTATTTGCATTTAAAAATAATAGAAATTTAATAAAAGTAAACTATAATATACTATAAAAAAGATCACCACATAATGAACTAATAATAAAAAAAATTGGAAGTGTCAAACCACATATTTGAAGGCTGAAAACTATATATTTCAAGTCTTAAACTAAAAAGGGAAAAAAAGTAAATTTAAAGTCTCAAAGTACATATTTTAAAAATGTCATTATTCCATTTAAAAATAAAGAAATTTAATAAAAAGTAAACTATAATATACTATAAAAAAGATCACCCACTAAAGAACTAAAAGAAAAAAAATTAGAAGTTCAAACCACATATTTGAAGGCTAAAAACTTATATTTCAAGTCTTAAACTAAAAAGGAAAAAAAGTAAATTTAAAGTCTCAAAGTACATATTTTAAAAATGTCATTATTGGCATTTAAAAAATAATAGAAATTTAATAAAAGTAAACTATAATATACTATAAAAAAAGGTCACCACATAAAGAACAAAAGAAAAATTTGGAAGTGTCAAACACCTATTTGAAGGCTCAAAAATATATATTTCAAGTCTAAAATAAAAAGGAAAAAAAGTAAATTGAAAGTCTCAAAGTACATATTTTAAAAAATGTCATTATTTCATTAAAAATAATAGAAATTTAATAAAAGTAAACTACATATACTATAAAAAAGATCACACATAAAGAACTAAAAAGAAAAAAAAATGGAAGTGTCAAACCAATATTTGAAGGGTCAAAACATATATTTCAAGTCTTAAACTAAAAAGGAAAAAAAGTAAATTAAAAGTCTAAAGACATATAAAAAATATCATTATTTGCATTTAAAAATAATAGATATTTAATAAAAGTAAACTATAATATACTATAAAAAGATCACCACATGAAAAACAAAAAAAAAATTGGAAGTGTCAAACCACATATTTGAAGGCTCAAAACTATATATTTCAAGTCTTAAACTAAAAAGAAAAAAAAAGTAAATTTAAAGTCTCAAAGTACATATTTAAAAAAATGTCATTATTTCCATTTAAATACTATAAAAAATAACAATACTGGCGTCGAAACCAACAGCACGCCACAACTAAATAAAATAGTGCTGACATTCCTCGATATTCCACGACAGCACTATATTACGCCTGGTACAAATTGTTGATCCCATATACTTCTGACGCTACCCTTTTTTCCAACGCCACCACTATGCCCCTACTAATGTCGTACCAAATAAGCCAACGCTGCCACTATTTGAAAAAAAATAGTGGTGGCGTTGGTTGTAAATGGCACACCACCAACGTAAGTTGTGGCTAGCACTATTTCCACTAGTGCTAGGGGCTTGGAGGGCAAGTCACCAGCCCCGTCCACGCCTATATAAAGGTGGAGAAGCACTGGGGGCAGCCACCGTTCCACCCTTGCCCTCCGTCGCTCCCAACTCCTCCCACCTCTCCTTCGGTATGCGCTTGGCGAAGCCTTGCCGGAATTTCGCTGCTACCACCACCACCATTTCGCCGTGCTGATTTCTACCTCTCCCTCGCTTGCTGGATCAAGAAGGAGAGGACGCCATCGAGCTAAATGTGTGCTAATCTCGTAGGTGCCGTCCGTTCGGCACTAGATCGGATTGCCGTGATTAAATCATGAAACTACATCAACCGCGTTACGACGCTAACGCTTTCAGTCTACAAGGGTATGTAGACACTCTCCCCTATTGTTTCTATATATCTCCTAGGTTAGATCTTGGGTGATCGTAGGTTTTTTTTTATTTTCATGCTTCGTTCCCATCAGTGGCATCATGAGCTAGGTCTATGCGTAGATGTATATGCATGAAATGTCTCCAATGTTTCTACAATTTTTTATTGTTCCATGCTGTTATATTATTAATATTGGATGTTTTATATTCATTTACTAGAAACTTTACATCATTTTATGGGACTAACCTATTGACATATTGCCAGTGCCAGTTGATGTTTGCTGCTTGTTTTTTACTTTGCAGAATATCAATACCAAACGAAGTCCAAATGCAACGAAACTTTTTGGGGATTTTTTCTAGACAGAAGACACCCAGGGAGACATAGGAGCACATGGGAGGAGGCCCGTGGGGCCCACTAGGCACCAGGGCGCGCCAGAGGCCCCAGGCGCGCCCTAGTGGGTAGTGGAGCCCAGGAAAGCTTCTCCACCGACCTCCACATCTATAAATACTCTAAAATCCCCAAACCCTAGGGGAGTCGATGAAACACAATTCTAGCCACTGCAAGTTCCAGAACGATGAGATCCAATCTAGAGGCCTATTCTGGCACTCTGCCGAAGGGGTCAATGATCACGGAGGGGTTCTTCATCAACACCCTTGCCCCTCAGATGATGCGTGAGTAGTTTACCACAGACCTACGGGTCTGTAGGTAGTAGCTAGATGGTTTCTTCTCTCTTTTTGATCCTCAATACAATGTTCTTGGAGATTAATTTAATGTAATGACTTTTTGCGGTGTGTTTGTTGGGATCTGATGAATTGTGATTTTATGATCAGATCTATCCATGAATATTATTTGAGTCTTTGCTGAACTCTTTTATGCATGATTGTTATAGCCTCGTATTTCTTCTCCAAAACTGTTTGGTTTGGCCAACTAGATTGTTTTTTCTTGCCATGGGAGGAGGTGCTTTGTGATGGGTTTGATCTTGCGGTGCTCAATCTCAGTGACAGAAGGAGACATGACACGCATGTATCATTGCCATTAAGGATAAAAAGATGGGGTCTATTCCTACATGAATGGATCTTGTCTACATCATGTCATCGTTCTTATTGCATTACTCCGTTTTCCATGAACTTAATACACTGGATGCATGCTGGATAGCGGTTGATGTGTGGACTAATAGTAGTAGATGCAGGCAGGAGTCGGTCTACTAATCTTGGACATGATGCCTATATAGATGATCATTGCCTTGGATATCGTCATAATTATTTTCTCTTCTGTCAATTGCCGAACAGTAATTTGTTTACCCACCGTATGCTATTTTCTTAAGAGAAGCCTCTAGTGAAATCTACGGCCCCCGGGTCTATTTCCTATCATATTAAAACTCAAAAATACCTTGTTGCACTTTTTTTCTTCTTTGTTTATTTTAGTTTGTATTTTTGCTAGATCTATTTATCAAATCTCATACAATTAATCTATCTCAATACCGAGGAGGGATTGACAACCCCTCTTACGCGTTGGATTGCAGGTATTTGTTGTTTATGTGCAGGTGCTGTTTACATAGTGTTGCTTGGTTCTCCTACTGGATTGATAACCTTGGTTTCATAACTGAGGGAAATACTTACCGTTGCTATGCTGCATCATCCTCTCCTCTTTGAGGAATTACCAACGCAGATACAAGCAATCAGGATGAATTTCTGGCACCGTTGCCGGAGAGATATCATCAACATCTATCAGATTCCTACACACAAACTCTCATCTCCTTGCAATTACTTTATTTGCCATTTGCCTCTTGTTTTAATCTCCCCACTTCTAAAACGTTTTTGCAAAAATACAAAAATATTTTTTTTGCCTTTTTCTTGTTTGATCTTTTGTTTGCTTGTGATTTTGTTTGCGTAGTCATGATGTCTCAAGAAAATACCAAATTATGTGATTTTTCCAATACTAATAATAATGATTTTATTAGTACTCCGATTGCTCCTCCCGCCACTATTGCGGAGTCTGATGGGGAACGTTGCATGGAAAACAAAAAATTTCTACGCACACACAAGATCTATCCATGGAGATGTAAAGCTACGAGAGGGGAGAGCATCTACATACCCTTAGAGATTGATAAGCGCGCGGTTGATGTAGTCGTACAACTTCACGTTCCGTACCGTTCAAGCACCGAACGAACGACACCTCCGCGTTCAGCACACGTTCAGCTCGATGACGTTCTCGCCTTCTCGGTCTAGCAAGAGAGGCGAAGTAGTAGATGAGTTCCGGCAGCACGACGACGTGATGACGGTGGTGGTGAAACTATTTCGCAGGTCTTCGCCAAGCACAACTGTTTAGAGCAGAGAACGAACTAGAAGGAGAGGGGGCGTTGGCACACGGCTTGGGGATTCGTGGTGTGTGGCACCCCCTCCCCTCCTCACATATATATAGGTGGAAGGGGAGAGGAGGCAGCCCTAGGCACGCCCCCTTTCCTTCCTTCAGGCGCGAAGGAGAAGGTAGGAGGGGGGCCGGCGCCTGCCCTGCCTCAAGCACCCACTTCCATATTTGGTGCATGGGGGGAAGGAAAGGGTGGGGGGCGGCTGCCCTAGGGCGCCCCTCCTTCCTTCTGGCGCGCGAGCAGGGGAGGTGGAGTGCGCCTGATACATCTCCAACATATCTATAATTTTTTATTGTTCCATGCTGTTATATTATCATTGTTGGATGTTTTATATTCATTTTATAGCAACTTTATATCATTTTTTGGGACTAACCTATTGAACTAGTGCCCAGTACCAGTTGATGTTTTTTGCTTGTTTTTTGACTTCGCAGAATATCAGTACCAAACGAAGTCCAAATACCATGAAACCTTTTGGAGATTTTTTCTGCCCAGAAGAAAACTTGGGAGCCAAGGAAGTGCACCAGGGGAGGCCCGTGGGGCCCACAAGACACCCTAGCGCGCCCTGATGGGTTGTGGGGCCCACAAAGGTCCTCTCCACCGCCTCTCAGCTCTATAAATACCCAAATATTCCAGAAACCCTAGGGAAGTCGACGAAACACAATTCCAGCCGCCGCAAGTTCTAGAACCACGAGATCCAATCTAGAGCCCTATTCCGGCACCTTGCCGCAGGGGAACACGATCACGGAGGGGGTCATCATCCTCATTGGTGCTCCTCCGTTGATGTGTGAGTAGTTCACCATAGAACTACGGGTCTGTAGGCAGTAGCTAGATGGCTTATTCTCTCTTTGATCTTCAATACAATGGTCTCCTTGATGAGATCTATTTGATGTAATTCTTTTGCGGTGTGTTTGTTGGGATCCGATGAATTGCGAGTTTATAATCAGTTCTATCTATGAATATTAATTGAGTCTTCTTTGATATCTTATATGCATGATTGTTATAGGCTCGTATTTATTCTTCGAAACTTAGGTTTGGTTTGGCCAACTAGATTGATTTTTCTTGCAATGGGAAGAGGTGCTTTGTGATGGGTTTGATCTTGCGGTGTCCTCACCCAGTGACAGAAGGGGTAGCGAGGCACGCATGTATCATTGCTATTAAGGATAAAAAGATGGGGTCTATTCCTACATGAATAGATCTTGTCTACATCATGTGATTGTTCTTATTGCATTACTCCGTTTCTCCATGAACTTAATACACTAGATGGATGCTGGATAGCGGTCGATGTGTGGAGAGTAGATGCAGGCAGGAGTGGGTCTACTAATCTTGGATGTGATACCTATATACATGATCATTGCTTGGGATATCGTCATAATTATTTGCTCTTCTATCAATTATCCGGCAGTAATTTGTTTACCCACCGTATGCTATTTTCTCTAGAGAAGCCACTAGTGAAATCTACGCCCCCCCGGGTCTATCTTTTATCATATTGTTTTCAGATCTATTATTCCAAAAACCCAAAAATACCTTTCTGCACTTTTTATTTATTTATTTTATTTTCTGTTTTTGCAAGATCTATTTATCCAATCTCATACAATTTAATCTATCTCAAAACCATGGAGGGATTGACAACCCCTCTTACGCGTTGGGTTGCAAGTTTTTGTTATTTGTGTGAAGGTACCTCTTGCATAGTGTTGCTTGGTTCTCCTATTGGATTGATACCTTGGATTCATAACTGAGGGAAATACTTACCGTTGCTGTGCTGCACCATTCTATCCTTTTTGGGGAAATACCAACACAGATACAAGCAATCAGGAAGAATTTCTGGCGCCGTTGCCGGGGAGACATCATCAACATCTATCAGGTTCCTAATCACAAATCTCATCTCCTTGCAATTTACATTATTTGCCATTTGCCTCTCATTTTCATCTCGCCCACTTCTAAAATGATTTTGCGAAAAGCATAAAAATATTTGCCTTCTTTCCGTTTGCCTTTTTCTCGTCAGATCTCTTGTTTGCGTTTAATCTTGCTTGCCTACTTTGTCACTATGGCTACTTCTTCCTCTATTGCGTGTACTCCCGAGAATGAAGTTCTTAATTTTCAGCAAAGCGAAGGGGAGAATCTGAAAGATGCTTCGTATAGGATTTGCAATGCTCATAATAGATCTATTCGTAAGCAATCTACCATTGTTCTTGTTCGCAGTTTTTATTTTGGCAATACCACTTGGTATAGATTCGTTCTTGACACTATTACCAGTGGAAATTTCTTGATGTGTCCTGCTTTGGATGCTTTTAATGCCATGGGAGATTTAGTGGGTGCACCACCTATCATTATTAATGAAACAACCTTGCCTCTCGAGCATGTTATGCAAAGGCTAGATGCTATTGAGAAGAAAATGATTACCAAAGTACATATTGAAAATTTGGACAAAAGAACCCATAATCTTGCTAATAGAATAGGGTCAAAGGCTGCAGATGCTCTAAAGTTATTAAAAGAAAAGGGGCACGTAGTTAACGAAAGGATAGTAGAGAGCCCCGCTCGAATCGATAAGTTGGAAGAAATTTTTAGTAACTTGAGCTCGGCTTTTTCTTCCGTCAAAACTATAGAAAAAATTCCTAAGAATTGCAAGACTACACATGTCTCTAAAAACAAGGGCGCCACTTCTAGTAGCAACAATGAAGATCTTAAAATGATTAGTATCCATCCCAACTTTGTTGAAGTGATAAAAAACCCTACTTACAAGAATGACTTTTTCAATCTTATTCCTAGGAGTATTATTATTGAAAATATGCATGCTAAATCCTTGAAGAATTTTGGTTGTGTGATTATTGAATTGGAAACTAAAGATGACAATACTTGAATCTATGCATTATGCCTAGCTAGGGGCATAAAACGATAACGCTTGTGGAGGCAACCCAATGAATAAAATTTATTTTTGTCTTTTTCTTTCTGTTTTTGTGTGCTCACACAATTTTGCTACTGTTATGATTATGTTTTTATGTTTAATTAGTGTTTGTGCCAAGTAAATCCTTTAGGATTATGTTGGGTGATAGTTGATTTGATCTTGTTGCAAAACAGAAACGTATGCGTCCAGTAGCAGAATTTTGAAAAATCACAGAAGTGAAGAAAGTTTCTGAATTTTTTTACACAAGATTGATATACAAATTGTCTACATCATCCTAATTTTTCAGAATATTTAGAATTACAGAAGTATGGTCAAAGTCCAGATTACTACACGCTGTTCTATTTTTGACAGATTCTGTTTTCGTTGCATTGTGTGCTTATTCTGATGAATCTATGGATTGAATCGGGGGGTATAAGCCATGGTAAAGTTGGAATACAGTAGATATAATGCATGTCACTTACCTCTTGAATTAGAACATAAGGCATATTGGGCTATTAAAGAGCTCAATTATGATTTCAAACTTGCCGGCGAGAAGAGGTTATTTGACATTAGCTCGCTTGATGAATGGAGAGCCCAAGCCTATGATAATGCCAAGTTGTTTAAAGAAAAAGTTAAAAGATGGCATGACAAGAGGATACAAAAGCATGAGTTTAATGTAGGTGACAATATTTTTCTATACAACTCTCGTTTAAGATTTTTTGCAGCAAAGCTTCTCTCTAAATGGGAAGGTCCTTACATTATCGAGCAGGTCTATCGTTCCGGTGCCATCAAAATCAACAACGCTGAAGGCACAAATCTGAAGGTGGTAAACGGTCAAAGAATCAAACATTATATCTCAAGTAATCCCATAAATGTTGAGAACAATATAATTGACACCATAACACCAGAGGAGTACATAAGGGATACTTTCCAGAATGTTTCAGACTCCGAAAAGGAATTGGCGTGTGGTACGGTAAGTAAACCGACTCCAAAACGTTTCCAATGGCAATTTCTCTCTGTTTTGGAATATTTAAAAAATTAGGAAAATTAAAAGTAGTCCGAGAGAGACACGAGGAGACCACAAGGGTGGAGGGCGCGCCCCCTGCCTTGTGGCCACCTCGTGTGCCCTCCGGACTCCGTTTTCTTGCACGATACTTCTTTTGGTCGGTAAAAATTCATTATATAATCTCCTGAAGGTTTTGACCACTATACCACGAAAATATCTCCTGTTTTTGTTTTGAGTGTTTCTGCAGCAGATTTAGAGCAAGATGTCTTCGCAAGAGTCGGTCGGGGAGAGTCATGTATCTCACCCGACACCGGGCCCAAGAGCATACAACGAAGCTGACCACTTCGGGCAATCAATAGAGGAAGAGATGGAGGCTGACTTGAAAAGGGTGGATGCCATGGAGGAGGATCAAGAAGCTACCTCTCGTCTTCAAACTAGATTCATGCTGGAGGAACTTCAGAGCTCAGCAATACAAAATCCGGTCATTCCTCCCAATGCTAGATTTCTCTCTTATGAAAATGTGAAAAAGAGTGTTGCTTTTTCTCCCGCAGCTATGAAACATCCATGGGTGAATGGAGCTCTAGCCGTCACGGGTAAACTTCGCGAGGAAGTAATGTATCTTAAGCAGCAAATTAATAAGCTCGAGGAAGAGAATCGCATCCTAAGGGGCATCATCGCCAAGAATATCACATCACCACCTCCGAAGAAAGAGACATAAATACATGGGTATGGGCACTCCCCTTGGCTACTGCCAAGCTTGGTGGAGGTGCCCCGGTATCGTATCACCATCACACTTTTACCTTTATCATTTTTCTTAGTTCGATCCTTTTGGTTATATCTTGATCTAGTAGAATAAAGTTTTTAGTATGATCTAGCTTTGATTTTTGTTTTGATCTCTATCTATGTAATCGAGTCCGTGAGTTATATATAATAAAGAGTAGTTTTGAGTTGAGGGCTTTACTTTCTTGCTATGATCTTGAGGGAATAAAATTAAAGAAAGAAATAAAAGATCATATATTGATCTTATGGAGAGTAATGACTTCACATATAAAGAGTATGATGAATAAAAGTTGTTGAGAGTTGACAAACATAGTTTTGGTCATTGTTGCAATTAATAGGAAGTAATAAAGAAAGAGAGGCTTCACATATAAATATACTATCTTGGACATCTTTTGTAATTGTGAGCACTCATTAAAATATGACATGCTAAAAAGTTGATGTTGGACAAGGAAGACAACATAATGGGTTATGTTTTCTTATATCCGAATAGAAGTTATATTGTCATGGATCATCCAACATGTTGAGCTTGCCTTTCCCTCTCATGCTAGCCAAATTCTTTGCACCAAGTAGAGATACTACTTGTGCTTCCAAACATCCCTTAAACCAGTTTTGCCATGAGAGTCCACCATACCTACCTATGGATTGAGTAAGATCCTTCAAGTAAGTTGTCATCGATGCAAGCAATAAAAATTGCTCCCTAAATATGTATGATCTATTAATGTGAAGAAAATAAGCTTTATACGGACTCGTGATATGGAAGAAATAAAAGCGACGGACTGCATAATAAAGTTCTTTATCACAAGCGGCAATATAAAGTGACGTTCTTTTGCATTAAGATTTTGTGCATCCAACCATAAAAGCGCATGACAACCTCTGCTTCCCTCTGCAAAGGGCCTATCTTTTACTTTTATCTTCTACCCTTATACAAGAGTCATGGTGATCATCGCCTTTCCTTTTTATACTTTTTCCTTTGGCAAGCACTATGTGTTGGAGAGATCCGGATATATATATCCACTCGGATGTAGGTTATCATAAAGTATTATTGTTGACATTACCCTTCAGGTAAAAGGTTGGGAGGCGAAACTATAAGCCCCTATCTTTCTCTGTGTCCGACTGAAACTTTGTACCCATAAGTATCGCGTGAGTGTTAGCAATTGTGAAAGACTAAATGGTAGTTGAGTATGTGGACTTGCTGAAAAGCTCTTGTATTGACTCTTTCTAATGTTATGATAAATTGCAATTTCTTCAATGACTAAGATCATAGTTTGTTAGTTTTCAATAAAGTTTCTGATTCATACTTTACCTTGTGAATGAATTGTTACTTTAGCATAAGAAATTATATGGCATTATATGTTGCTGTTCTAAAGATGAACATGATGCCCTCATGTCCGTATTTTATTTTATCGACACCTCTATCTCTAAACATGTGGACATAGTTTTCGATATCGGCTTTCGCTTGAGGACAAGCGAGGTCTAAGCTTGGGGGAGTTGATACGTCCATTTTGCATCATGCTTTTATGTTGATATTTATTGCATTATGGGCTATTATTACATATTATATCACAATACTTATGCCTTTTCTCTCTTATTTTATAAGGTTTACATGAAGAGGGAGAATGCCAGCAGCTGGAATTCTGGACTGGAAAAGGAGCAAATATTAGAGACCTATTCTGCACAACTCCAAAAGTCCTGAAACTTCGCGGAGAATTGTTTTGGAATATATAAAAAATATTGGGTGAAGAAAGCACTAGAGGGGGGCCACCTGCCATCCACAAGGGTGGAGGGCGTGCCCTACACCCCTGGGCGCGCCCCCCTGCCTTGTGGGCCACCTGGTAGGCCCCCGATGCCCATCTTCTGGTATATGATGTGTTTTGACCTAGAAAAAAAAAATCAGAAGGAAGCTTTCGGGATGAAGCGCCGCCGTCTCAAGGTGGAACTTGGGCAGAACCAATCTAGGGCTCCGGCAGAGCTGTTCTGCCAGGGAAACTTCCCTCCGGGAGGGGGAAATCGAAGCCATCGTCATGACGAACGATCCTCTCATTGAGTGGGGGTCAATCTCCATCAACATCTTCACCAGCACCATCTCCTCTCAAACCCTAGTTCATCTCTTGTATCCGACCTCTGTCTCAAAACCTCAGATTGGTACCTGTGGGTTGCTAGTAGTGTTGATTACTCCTTGTAATTGATGCTAGTTGGTTTATTTGTTGGAAGATCATATGTTCAGATCCTTAATGATAATTAATACTCCTCTGATTATGAACATGAATATGCTTTGTGAGTAGTTACGTTTGTTCCTGAGGACATGGGAGAAGTCTTGTTATAAGTAATCATGTGAGTTTGGTATTCGTTCGATATTTTGATGAGATGTATGTTGTCTTTCCTCTAGTGGTGTTATGTGAACGTTGACTACATGACACTTCACCATTGTTTGGGCCTACGGGAAGGCATTGGGAAGTAATAAGTAGATGATGGGTTGCTAGAGTGACAGAAGCTTAAACCCTAGTTTATGCGTTGCTTCGTAAGGGGCTGATTTGGATCCATATGTTTCATGCTATGGTTAGATTTATCTTAATTCTTCTTTCGTAGTTGCAGATGCTTGCGAGGGGTTAATCATAAGTGGGAGGCTTGTCCAAGGAAGGGCAGCACCCAAGCACCAGTCCACCCACATATCAAATTATCAAAGTAACGACCGCGAATCATATGAGCATGATGAAAACTAGTTTGACAGTAATTCCCATGTGTCCTCGGGAGCGCTTTGCTTTATATAAGAGTTCGTTCAGGCTTGTCCTTTGCTACAAAAAGGATTGGGCCACCTTGCTGCACCTTAGTTACTTTTGTTACTTGTTACCCGTTATGAATTATCTTATCACACAACTATCTGTTACCGATAATTTCAGTGCTTGCAGAGAATACCTTGCTGAAAACCGCTTGTCATTTCCTTCCGCTCTTTGTTGGGTTCGACACTCTTATTTTTCTAAAGGACTATGATAGATCCCCTATACTTATGGGTCATCATGCATCCATCTTGATCTTTTGAACATCGACGACATCCGCAACATGCAACTCCAATTCCATCTTCTCCTCCTCAATTCTTTTCAATTTTTTCTTCAAGTAATTGTTTTCTTTTTCAACTAAATTTAACCTCTCGACAAGAGGGTCGGTTGGAATTTCTGGTTCACATACCTCCTAGATAAAAACATCCATGTCACGTTGGTCGGCATAATTTTCATAAACACTAAATGAAACAAATAATAATAAAAGATAATATACCACATCCGAATCATAGACAGGACGAGGGCCGACGGGGGCGGATACCAAAACCATGGCACTATATAATAACAAACAATAATAAAAGTAAGAAGATCATACAAGTATCTATCTAAATCATACAAGTAAGAATTTTTTTCTGTTAAAAAGAAGATAAGAACAAGAGGCTCACCACGGTGGTGCCGGCGACGAGATCGACGCGGGCGATCGACGGCGTTGAGGACGGGGACGGGACGGGATGGACCGCCAAACCTAGACAAATCTTGGGGAAAATGGAGCTTGCAGGTCTAGCTTGGAGAGGAGAAAGCTTAAGTTTGGCTCGGGCATTTCATCAAACACCTCATTTGCATGCATAGAAGGGAGACAGAGCAGCGCATGCACACACCTCCCTCACGGCCAAAAAACAGAGTGAGCGGGCAGGGGCGAGGGTATATATAGGCATCTCTTTAGTCCCGATTGGTGGCTAGAACAGGGACAGAAGACTAACCTTTAGTCCCGGTTCCAGCCACCAACCGGGACTAAAGGTGCTGCGCCAGGGGCGAGGCCCATTGGTCCCGGTTCCTGTCTGGAACCGGGAACAAAGGGGTCAGACGAACCGGGACCAATGGCCCTCGAGGCCCGGCCGGTGCCCTGGCCTCACGAATGGTCCCGATTCGTAGGAGAACCGGGATTAATGCCCTTTTCTGGCCTGGACCAAAGCCCTGTTTTCTACTAGTGTGATCCAACTATATTAACAAAGCCCGCGATACATCAAGATCATGCCATATCAAGAACACTAGAGAGAGAGATTAAACACATAGCTACTGGTACAAACCCTTAGCCCCGAGGGTGGACTACTCCCTCCTCATCATGGTGGCCATAGGGATGATGAAGATGGCCTCCGGTGATGGACGCGAAGATGGGCCTCGAGGTGGGCACAACCCAGCTGGGCGCGCCTGGGCCTCCTGGCGCGCCCAGGTGTCTTGTGCTCACATCCTTCACCTACTGGTCCTCCCACGGAGCTTCTAGTGCTATTTTCTTCCAAAAAATCATCAAAAAGTTTCGTTGCATTTGGAGAACTTTTATTTCTGCACAAAAAACAACACCACGGTAGTTCTGCTGAAAACAACGTTAGTCTGGGTTAGTTCCATGCAAATCATACCAAAACCATAAAAAATTGTTGTAAACATGGCATGAATACTTCATAAATTATAGATACGTTGGAGATGTATCACCGACCTGCTTCGACTCATCGGCTGACATGGAGGCTTCGACACCTCGGCTGGACCGGGGGCTTCGCTATTTCTTGATCAACCTACTCCGGGGACTTCGGCATCACCAGCCGACCAGCTTCGTCACCTCGGCTAGACCAGAGGCTTCGCCTCGCCACATCGACTGTGTTGTGTCGCCTCTTCATCAAGCCGAGCTCTTCGCTCAGGCACCTCAGGACCGGCTTGGTGGCTAGGACCTCGACGTGCTGCAAGCTCAGCCCACATTATCAACACCGAGAACATTAACTACCTAAGTCGCTTTCATGCTCAATTTTTTTAAATGTTAAATTTTTAGTCAATTCGACCAAGCTTTATATTTGTGTTAAACAAAAAAGTCGTTTGTCAAAAACATTGTTTGTCGAAAACACTTCCTTTTCCCATGTTAACTAGGGGCTCTTAAAATTTATATGAGACATTTAATAATAAGTGTTTTTCTTCTAAGTCATTGCAAAGTCTTTTTCTACCACTCCTTTCTCGGCTCGAGTGTGTGGTCAATAGCCAGATAGCTTGGTTTCTCTATAAAGCCGCTTGATTTTAGTTCGCTAAACTGGCCTAAGAAGCACTCCGCCTTCGGGATAGGAGGTTGAAGCCGAAGGCTGATCCGCTTGAAGTCTTGAGATCAGATGTGTCATGTTAGAGCACGACGGAAGAACAAACTAATTTTAAGACCAATTTCAGATTGGCACCAAAAGACTTGATTCAATTTAGACGTAAAGTTGTTATGTAAGTTTTTTGGTTTTTCGAGCTATGGCACTTTTAAGCTATTTGTATGCTTTTCTTTCAGGAGGCGGGACATCCTCATGACCGAGGTGCCCTGCATAATAATTCAGCTCGAGAAATCTTTTCCGACCCGCAGCTCGGTATCTTTACTGTCGACCTACACCTCGGTGTTGGCAAAACACACATGACATCTGGACTAGTTCCCCAGGAGATTCAATCCTCAGGTTGGTCGGCCACACCCAACCTGAGTCTCGGGAGCTACTGTGTGTCTCCAGCATAACGCTCGCAGTACAACACCGGATGCCATTAAAGCATCAACAATATCAACGGGGGATGCAACTAGAGCCGAACCCACCAAAAGCCAAGGTACTCCATGGAGTCCTCGGCAAAACGTTCCCGGATATTACTTTATATGCATTAGTTTCGAATTGTATCTTCGGTCAATAGTTGGGTTGCCCGTCTCCTGTGCTTGCCTCCTACGTTCTGCTTTGTTCGGCTAGGTGTGCAAAAGGAGAACCACTATGATTGTACTTCTGGTTTAACTGGTCAAGTACCTAGTGGAGAAAGCCAAAAACTGACTGTCACAATAAGCGTAAACTAGTCTGCGATCCGATGACTGTGTCAAACTACAAGATTGATAGCGGTCCCACCATGTTAAAATGAGGGGCTTCTTATAAAATAAGCCGAAGTGTTAACACTACAAAAAAAATACACTTCCGTGATGATACGTGTTTGTCACAGTAGGTCATGTTTTCTGTCATGCATGTACATCCATCACGATTTTATGACGGAATCAAGATAGTCATACCTGTGCTGTCGTAGAAGTGTTCCATGACATTACCAAAATTATCATCACGGAAGTGTCCACTTCCATGACGATAAATCGCGCGTCATAGAATTGCTTTCGTCAAGGGTAACCGACATGTGGCATCCACCGTAACGGGTCGCCGTTAAGCTATCGGGTTCCGGTTTGGATCCGATAACCCATTAACAGCCCCGACCAATGGGGATTTTCCACGTGTAAAATTCTCATTCGCCGGAGGATCCATGTGTCGGCTCAGCGTTGGGACAGATGTCATCCACTCATAGTACGGGAGGCGCCTATGATACGTCGGCATGTGGCAAGGCCCAAAAGTGGCCCATCCCAGTGAAAAAGGCCGGCCCAGTAAAAATTAGCAGGCCGGCCCATATAAGGTCTACTTGTGTCAGGTCTATTTAAGCCCACGGCCCATACGAGATGTGCCAATTCGGCCCGTCAACGGCCCGTTAACGATTTGACACCATTGCAGCCCATCGTCAGTTCGAGCCCGTTAACAGCCTGCTATATATTTGGGCTCAATATCGGCCCGATGTGGTTTCGGCCTGTTAACGACCCATTCAAGGGATGGGCCAATTTCAGGATGTACGTCTTTCGGCCTTTTGGCGACCCATTTAAGTGTTGGGCCAATTTCCGGCCTGGTGTGTCTTTCAGCCTGTTAACGGCCCATAAATGAGTTGGGCCATTTGCAGTCGGACCTGATTTTTGGCCTTTTAACGGCCCATGCTCTTCATGATCCAATACCAGCCCGGTTTCTCTTTCGGCCTGCTAAAGGCCCACAACACAGTTGGGCCATATACAGTACGACCTGACTTTCGGCCTCTTAGCGGCCCATGCTCTTCATGGTCCAGTACGAGCCCGCTGTCTCTTTCGGCCTACTGAAGGCCCAGAGTATAGTTGGGCCATATGTAGCCTGACCTTAGTATCGGCCTGTTAACAGCTCGTGAAATCAAATGGGCCCACCTGTTGCTCGCTTCGATGTCGGCCTGTTAACAACCCGGGAGGTAACAGGGCCGAGCATTAACTTTTGGCCTGGTAACGGCCCATTAACTTAAAGGGCCCACTAAAGTTTGAACATGTCTGTAGGCCCATCTAGATAATTTGAGCCCATTACGATGAGCAATTATGCACAGGACCAAAACTGATCAATCAAAGGCCTATGATAATTTTGGCCCCTGCGAGCCCATTAGGGAAGCCCATTAAGGGCAGTGGGCTGCTTCCTTCATATAGGGCCCATGACTGTTCATGCTAACTAATAATTTCACTGCTTTTTTTAGCTTCCTAGCGAGCAGTTAGCTGGAATGCGAGGCGCGCTATGCAAAGGTATGGCATACAGGGAAAAATGTTGCACATCCAGCATATATTACAGGAAATTACATACACTGGGCAATCAAAGATTGATGCCAATGCAAATAAATGAACAGAACCTAACGATCTACAACGGCACAATCTGCAACCTCAGCGTGGATGACGCCCATAAGCATGTGAGCAAGTTCTTACTTCTTTGCTACACTGTCTGTGAAAACATTGATCAGTTATTGTTGCGCAAGAATGTGCACCTCTGATTCCTCTATGATTTCCATCATTGCTTCAGCCAGTAATTGGTTCACAAACATACATTTTTTCCGTTGCATTCGAGACAGAGGAAACTGAACAGATTCAGATGGCGATTTTGGCAGGCTTGTATTATTGATAGTGGAGAGTGTCTCGACCACTGCATCATAACATAAATTAGTAGGGGAACCGAACAGATTAATCAAGAGTTATTGCCATATTACCTGGCCTAGATTTATTGGAAAGAAACAATGGGGTTGCCTTGCTATTTTCAGAGTTTGTCTTCTTATCTTCAGCAGCCTGCACCAAATTAACACACTAGCATTGCTATCATTGGCCAGGTTAGATAATAGGAAAGCAACATTGACACAACAAACGTTTGGGCAACCAGACCACACCAGCCTACACCAAATTAACACAATATGGCACAACTATCATCAGCCAAGTAAGGTAATACGAAAGCAACATTGACACAATGAATGAATGGGCAACCAGAGCAGCACTACAATTCAGTAATGTGCATGATATGAGATAGTACACTCATGCAGCTCAGTATGCAAAACTACCAGGCAGTTTTCCTTACAAAAATTAACATTGTCGCCTTTAATTATACATTTTGCTACAACTAAATTTAGATCAGATAAAGGTTGGACTCATACCGATTAACAAAATACATGTTGATGTAAAAATATAGTGATATACAACAGGTACTTACATCAGCATTGGAGCACAGAGAATTCCCGCAAGATACTTTCCTCGAATATGATCCCAGTCCAGAAAGTCTTCTATTCTTTAAGCTTATTTTCTAAAAGAGAGATGGGTAAGAAACATGTAGAAAATATGATCAGAATGCTATAAAATTTCATGATGCGAGGATACGCACACGCTTCTTAGAATGGAGTTGACATATTTTTGCTGGACTGGAGCGGACAAGTTCTTTGGCCACTGGAATCTGCTTATTATCAGTAGGAGTTGGGTTTCTCTGTGCTGGAGCAGTATCTATGAAAACTGGAGTTGGTTTACCATCTCCTGGCGTTTGGATATTTTGCAAAGACCTTGTTTGTAACCCTTCAGATTCTAACATAGCCGTCTTCCCCTTGCATGCCTTATATAGAAGAATGGTGCTTCAATTGTAAAACATGCTACAACAAAGAGATGGAATAGGTACTGAAGAATAGAAAGGCATGACATATTGACATGTATTCCCTCCATCCGGAAATAAATGGATGGGTCTAGGCGTATTTCAGTTCTAGATACATCCATTTTTATCCATTTCTGCGACATGTAATCCGGATAGAGGGAGTACGATGTAAGAGCTAGGGATACGACAGGACAATAGAGTAAAAAAACACTAGTTGAATGTAAAACTGTATGCTAGCGGAATACATACAGAAAAACACTAAGGCAACATATGCGTGTATGCTTGGGAAACTAAGATGGCATTGCAACAGACCACTAGAACAACACTTCAATGTGAAAAAAACATGGTATGGTAGACAGATGAAGTACATACTGATGAATAACAATGCATAAGATATTCAGAAGCATGATGTCCAAACTAAGCAGATGTCATTGCGATAGAGTAGAATGACAGCACTTGAATTTGAAAACATGTTATCATGAATGGAATAGGTACTGAAAAACAGGAAGGCATGACATATTTACATGCATGATCAGCAGGCTAAGCACATGGCATTGCGATAGAGTAGATGCACTCCAGGACATTATATGCATGTTGTACCCATATCACGGGCCAAGTTAGAGCAAGGACCTTGTGGGGTGAATAGGATTCATCGTCTTTCTGCAAGTCTTCTGAAGAACTGCCTTTACATGTTCCGTCATATTGGGTATCATTGACGTCAAGTTTGTTGGCCGTTACATTGCTCCGTGAGGTTCTTGTGGATATATCAGTGTGTGCAATTATATCTGACATGCATGGAAGACAACTAGTAGTTAGATTTATGTAATGTGTGCCTGTAGGAGACGACATAAATAGTAGGACTGGGGTTAACTAGCAGCAACAGGTCTCAAAAACTAAAGGGAGAACACAGATGAAAGCTATAGAATATGTATCGTTTGTACTCGAGATTAACTAGATGGCACACAAAAGTATTAAAGAACAACATAGGTAATACTAGAAGTGGTATAATACTATAATCACCAACCTGTGGGATAGCATTGGCTGATGGATGATAACTATGGAACAACGTTACCTAAAGAACAAGTCTCTTAGCTGAACTATGGAACAGCGTTAACTCCTGAACAAGACCCGTAAGAGATTAGCATGAATATACAGTGAAATGTGATAATCTATTTTCCATGCTTATATGAATAACAAAGCCATGAATGTTGCACACAAGTAAGATGAGGGTACAACCTATCTGGCCGCCATCCATAGGAGTGAGCATCATGTGCTGACTTGTCGATGGCCCTGCAGTTGTTGTGGCTGTCCATGTCGGGCACACGCATTTGATGCAGGGAACTGTTGAGTGGGGACAATAGCTCCCTTCTGGTGTATGCTTCCCTTGTTGGAGCAGCTGCGGTGAGAAGGAAGACGGTGTGGCTGAAGATGTAGAAAACGCATAATGTTAAGAATGACACATATCTCTGACCTGAAGAAATACCCTAAGAGATCAACAGTAAGGTACGAGAGTGGTCACACGTCTGTTGACTGAAGACTAAATTGGGGTTACACGATTTTATTTTATTTTGGTATTGTCCGATCTACGCCGGATGGCTTGATGGCCGTCTTGTGCCTCCCGGCTAACTGTTCAAAATGTTACCCGAAGAGCCAGCGACCACCGACAGAGCAGCCTGCCTCCGCCGTTCGTGGCCGCGAGAGCTCCGACCAAAACCCTGCTCCCCGCCCCACCTCACTGCCGTGGTTGCGCCGCCCCCGGCCAATCCACAAAGACTCACCGTCATCCAGATCCGGCGGTGGCAGTACCTTCAACCCACGCAACTCTAAGATAGCCATCTAAGCGCTGCTTTCGCGGTGAACTTGCGCCCCCGCACCCTTACGTTAGACACCAGCCAACCGGCAGCCTAGAAGCTCCACCGCCTCGAGGGGTGCTGCTTCCCATTGGGAATCGATTGGCCCAGAATAAAAATTCAGACAACTGACGCCTAAATAAAGTGATTTGAGATGAGTGTACGACCTATCTTGTGGCCCGGTGAAGTAGGCTGCTCCAGCTGCCGAGTCGGTGAGGCCGGCGCGGTTGCGGTGGCTACCGACGGCAGGAAAGCAGAGATGTCGCGACGGTCGACAGCTATGGGGAAGCAGCGCCGGGGCCCTGGACGCATCCGAAGTTGGAGTCGCTCCGGCGCTGTGCACAACTGCGGGAGTGAATCGGCTCCGGTACGGTCCACGCGACCATCGTCGAGGCAACTCTGGCAGCACGGAGTAAGAGGCACGCGGCCCAGTGCACGACGGCAAACGGACAACGTCTCCGGCATGGGGGAGGAGGGCGGTGGTGAATTTGGTGCGGTGGGGGCGCCATGGAGGAGGGGCTGAGGTTTCGCGGCTTGGGAGAAGGGAGCTTCCGGGCAGAAGGTGATTTGGCGCCCACGAGGTATGAATGGGGAATTGGGAGGGGGAACCATGTCTTACGGACGCATTTGTCTGAAATGTGGGGGGAGTTACAGTTCTACCCCTGCCTTTAGGCTTTTGGGCCAGCGATTTCGGGCGAGGAGGGCGTGTTTTGAAATAGTGGGCGCGAGCGATTTTAGGCGAGGAGGGCGTGTTTTGAAATAGTGGGCGCGAGCGATTTCGGGCGAGGAGGGCGTGTTTTGAAATAGTGGGCGCGAGCGATTTCGGGCGAGGAGGGCGTGTTTTAAAATAGTCGGCGCGAGCGATTTCGGGCGAGGAGGGGGTGTTTTGCCGCCCATGGTTTATGAATTATTCGGCACATGTCATTTCGGCCGAGGAGAAGGCATGCTTGGATGAAGTTACGGACCTACCCTCGATGTACAACGGGCCAATTGATGCATGTCCCACATTGGCCGGTAATTTCGCGTCTCCCATTTATTTGCTCGGGCGAATTCCACCGAGCAGAGGGTGTTTAGCAGTTCGTTCAAATTTTGGGAGTAACGAGCATCCACGTCTACCTTACCAAGTCGATTCAAATAAAATTTTGAAATATTAGGTTGCCACTTCTTTTTTAGATGGAGAGATGATGCTCGGGACTAATGTGCTTTTACATGCTCATTGCTAACGATTTACTATATGACAAATAGTTGACCCACTCAAAAACGGGAATCAAACCCAAAATGAAGTATCTCGATTCAATGAAATAGCTCGTTCACCAGGTCAAAATAGTGAACTAAATCCAAAATTGAACACCTCAATCGAGTAGCATGTTGTACAGTATTATAGTACTCCATGAACAGGTTGAAAGTCAAATTAATGAACTTGTTTGATACGCATATCTCCGTTCATGTGTGGATTGCAGACAACATGTTCTCCAATTTAAATATTTGAATGCAAGTTTATATCGAAACATGGTTTATATCAGTCTTTGATGCATAAAACGCGACCTCCCCCTCTCCCGGACTCCTGCTCTCTCTCTCGCCGACAATCTTCAATTCTATCACACGCATCCAAACACAAACCTTGTTGGTCCCTCTCCCTCTCTCTCTCTCTCTCTCTCTCTCTCTCTCTCTCTCTCTCTCTCTTTGTGTGTGTGTGTGGGGGGGGGGGTCTTTCTAGTTCGTATGCACACTCCATGTATAGGTCTCTCTCGCACACTATGTATGATTCTCTAGTCCAAGCTAAATATCTTGGGTGCACTCATCGTACGCACACAAATTCCCTGGCTCGTTGCCCATAACTCTCTCACGCACCACTCTGCCGTCTCGGAGCTCTTCCCTCTCTCTCTCAAACTCTCCATCTCCCTGGATCACACATACACATGCATATCTCACTCGCACTCGATAGACCCATCTAAAACTCTCTCTCTCTCCCTCGTTCTCTCTCCATCTCACATGCACACACACACACAATCTCACGCCTAGCCAAGTGTGATGGTCTCTCACTCAATTGTAGGCACACGCAGTCCCCCC
Organism: Thinopyrum elongatum; assembly: GCA_011799875.1. Taxonomy (NCBI): domain Eukaryota; kingdom Viridiplantae; phylum Streptophyta; class Magnoliopsida; order Poales; family Poaceae; genus Thinopyrum; species Thinopyrum elongatum. The sequence continues at coordinate 41,032,907 of CM022298.1, read as the reverse complement.
TATATGTATATGACTAGCTAATTCTTAGTCTCCATCACAAACATGTGCATGGTCTATCTCGATTTCTCTCGGGGCATCTTTCTATCGCACACGCACCTCGTCCCTCGATCTCCCACCCATATAGTCCCCTCACGATCTCGAGGGGATCTCTCTATCACAAACACACCCTCTCTCCCTCCCCATGCGTCCCTCTCGACCTTTGTCCCTTGTTGGCCAGACCTCTATTGGACATGTGCTATAGGGGTGTCTCTCTCCGTTGCAAACAATCACGCACTAGCTATCTTCGTGTATCTCCTCACCTCGCTTTTCTATCTCGGAGATGCATGGGTGATATGTTTGCATAAGAAACGAACACACACTCTCTCTCTCTAATTTATCGTTTGTTGTCCCTTTCTCTTTCACACACATACTCTTTTTGCACACTCACTCATTCTCCTTCACACGCACTTGATCTCTCTCGACTTAGGCACTCTCTTTGGTCCATAGCATATAGATTTATTGAAAAGTCAAACATCACAAAGTACTTGTAAGGGAACATTTACATCTGGAACAATCATTAGATTCATCACAACATGTACTTGTAAGGGAACGCGACAGAAAACGAAAATTTTCGGTATAGCGAGCACGCCCAGGACCACTATGGAGACTGCATACAAGGTTTGATCTGATCCGTACCGACTCGAAGCGCAGCGGAAGAAGAGTCGGTGGTGATCGTTGGTGCAGATCCCCACAGCTAGGATTTACAACCTCCCAACTGCGAGGATGTACTCCCTCGTCGGACAGCCCTTCGGGAGGCGGTCGGACAGTCCCTCGGGAGGCGGTCGGACAGTCCCCCGGACGATGTCGCGGACAGCCCTTCGGGAGGACCCTCGAAACTCGAACGGAGACTCGGACAGCCCTTCGGGAGGACACTCGAACAGCCCCTCGGGCAAAAGACCGAAACTACGACCTCTCTACGGGTTGCACACATAACGGTGTCACTATCCGGCAGGTTCGCCGTCCAGAACTAGTTCCTGCCGGAACCCAGACAGCCTTTCGGCTCTACGAAACTCTTTCGTGGGAGGGAAGAAGAAGCCAGATATGCATGGCATGTGTATGAAGCAAGGATGAAGAGATGGCAGCCCCCATCTCCTCTATTATAGGAAAGCCAGGGGTAGGGCTCCTCCACTAATTACCAAAAACCCATGCATAGGTCACACCTCATGGGCATAAGGGTAAACTTGGGATGCCATGTGGAGCTCCAAGGAGCTCCCCCTTCCTTGGCCGGCCACCCCTAGGGGGCCCCCCATGAGGGGCTCTCATGGCCCCCCAAGCCCTTCTAGAAGCCTTTAGCAAAAGCCCTAAAAGGTGGCTTCCAAAAAATTATCCAAAAAGCACTTTCACTATTCATGACGACATTTTTCAGCGTCCGTTCAAACTGAAAATATTTATGTGGGCTTAGAACAATTCTAGTACCCACTAAAATAATTTTCAACGCGTTCTGGAACAATTCCAGATTAGTGATTTTCATCTGCGAAAAGCATCTGAAGCGGTTCCGGCAGCTCCGAAACATTTCCGGTTTTTCTTCCAGAAAATTCCCAGAAGTTTCCAGAATGATTCTGGAACCCTCCAAGAATTATCAGGCATGTGCCGAAAACAATTTGACTTTATGGTATCCTCTGAAACAACTTTTCAGTTTCACCGGAACTCATCTGGTGACCTCTTTGCGGAACCTTTCCGCTGTCCAAAACTTTTTCGGTGTCCGAAACTTTTTCGGTGATTTTCTCTCAGACTCCCTGTCTAGTATTCAGCAGATAGATGACCCTTAAGCGTGTGACCCTATAGGTTCGGTGAAGCATAGACATGACCTGGAACCCCTTCCGATCAATGATCAACATCGGAGCCGTGGACACCCATATTGACCCCTATACCCACACGAATGAATATTCGAGTGAACCTCCAGTTGCCGTGAGCTATTCTTGTTGCTTCGCGATATGTCACAAAACACCTGAGGTGAGATTTATTGCACCCCCGTGGATCAACAATTTGTCCACTATGCAAGTTACCTCGTTACCGGTTTTGTTCTCTTTTCTCGTTTCCGTGTTTCGGTATCCCAGTGATCAAATCACAAGTTGTCTGGCCAGACGATGATGGATACCGTTTCACCGAGAGGGCCCGAGTATATCTCTCCATCGTCGGAGGAGCAAATCCCAATCTTGAGCTATCTCGTTACTTGCCATACTTTTCCGTGAACTCATAAGCCGCCGTAATAGCCACCCAGTTACGGATGACGTTTAACAAACCCCAAAGTTCATGAAGCAAGTACGAAGGAACTCGACACTCTCATGGTCTAAGGAATTATGCAAACATTAACTTCCCTGTGTAAAATACCATTAACTTGTGACGAATGTATCTCATAGCATAACATCAATTTGGGTCGATTCAACACAAGTGTTCTACCAACAATTTGTGCCCTCAAAATTGCCGGCATAGACATGCCCATGATCAGGAAAACAGGATCATCATGCAATACTCGAGCCAGTCATAGAGGCTTGACCAGGAATACATTTTTCCGTTTATCATCCGACACGTGCACATGAGTTTCCCTCCAAGCCTCGTTTTATTGTAGACTCGAGAATCATTGCAGTTATAGCATGGAACATAAACTTTCATTACAAACCAGGAGATACAAAATAACTGATATTACTACCTCTAGGGCATATCTCCTACAGACTCCCACTTGCACTAGAGTCATAATCCAGTTACATGGCTTCCCTAACACCAATGGCTATCCGGTGTTGCTCATGCTTTGCTCGTGGTAGAGGCTTTGTCATCAGGTCTGACACATTCAGATCCGTGTGAACTTTGCGTACTTTCACTAAACCCTCTTCGACATGATGTCGAATGAGTTTATATTTGCGTTGAATATGTCTTGTCTTATGGTGCGAACTTGGCTCCCTTGCCTGAGCCACAGCGCCACTATTATCACAATAGATCTCCACTGGGTCCAGAGCACTTGGAACCACACCAAGGTCTTCAAGAAATTGCTTGATCCATACCGCCTCCTTGGAGGCTTCTGAAGCTGCAACATACTCCGCCTCTGTCGTAGAATCCGCCACAGTCTTTTGCTTGGAACTTTTCCAATCAACTGCGCCACCGTTCAACATGAAAACATAGCCTGATTGAGATTTGAAGTCATCTGGGTCAGTCATGAAGCCTGCATCAGTGTAACCACTTACAATGAGCTCTTCATCACCTCCGTACACAAGGAGTAAATCCTTGGTCCGTCTGAGGTACTTAAGAATACCCTTGACTGCGGCCCAGTGTTCCAATCCAGGATCACTTTGGTACCGGCTACTAACACTTAGCGCATAGGAAACATCCGGTCTTGTACATAGCATGGCATACATAATAGAACCAACTGCCGAGGCATATGGAACATCATTCATTTGTACTCGCTCATCGAGAGTTCGAGGACTCTGATTCTTGCAAAGCACTGTGCCAGGTGACATGGGGAGTAGGCCTTTCTTGGAGTTCTCCATGTTGAACCTTTTCAACACCTTGTCAGTGTACATGCTTTGGCTAAGCGCTATCAGGCGTTTTGATCTATCTCTATAGATTCTGATGCCCAATACATATGCCGCTTCGCCTAAGTCTTTCATTGAAAACCTTTTCTTCAATGAGTCTTTTATTTTACTAAGAAAATTCACGTCATTTCCAATCAACAATATGTCATCCACATACAAGATTAGAAATGCTTTTGCGCTCCCACTAAACTTCTTGTATACACAAGATTCTTCGTCATTTCTGATGAAGCCAAACTCTTTGACCACTTCATCAAAACGAATGTTCCAGCTCCTTGACGCTTTCTTCAGACCATAAATGGCTTTCTGAAGTTTGCATACCTTTCCAGCATCCTCATGAATGACAAAACCTTCTGGCTGTATCATGTATACATCCTCTTTGAGGTTTCCATTTAGGAAAGCCGTTTTGACATCCATCTGCCATATTTCATAATCGAAATAAGCAGCAATTGCTAGTAATATCCGAACAGACCTAAGCATAGCTACAGGCGAGAAAGTCTCGTCGTAGTCCACTCCTGGAACTTGCGTGAACCCTTTCGCGACAAGTCTAGCTTTGTGGATAGTAATGTTACCATCCGCGTCCGTCTTCCTTTTGAAAATCCATTTACAACCAATCGGCTTTACGCCTTCTGGAAGTTCTTCCAAGTTCCAAACTTGGTTTTCGTACATGGATTCCATTTCGGATCTCATGGCTTTGTGCCATTCTTTTGAGCTGGGCCCCGCCATCGCTTCCTTGTAGTGCGCAGGTTCATCGTCTTCAAGAATGAAGATTTCGTTATGAAACCATTCAGGTGGCTGGATAGCCCTACCTGATCTGCGCGGTTCAGTTACAACATTGTCTGAAGTCTCCGCATCATATGCGACAACTTCCGGCTCAGTTGTAGGGATAATTAGTGGAATTTCTTCCGGTTCCTTAGCCATATCAACGGTCACCGAAGATTCACTAATCTCATTAAGTTGCACTGTCCTCCCACTTAATTCTTTGGCGAGAAACTCTTTCTCGAGAAAGTGTCCAACTTTTGCGACAAACGTTTTGCCCTCGGACTGGTGGTAGAAGGAATACCCAATGGTGTTTTTGGGATAACCTACAAAGTAACATTTGTCTGCTCTGGGGTCGAGTTTGCTTGGTTGTAAACGTTTTACATAAGCTTCACAACCCCAAACCTTGAGATGTGACACATTGGGTTTCTTCCCATACCATAATCCAAATGGCGTCGTCTCAACAGACTTAGACGGTGCTCTGTTTAGTGTATAAGCGGCAGTAAGTAGTGCGTGACCCCAAAAAGATATCGGTAGATCTGTAAGAGACATCATCGACCTTACCATGTCCAACAAGGTTCGGTTACGTCGTTCCGATACTCCATTTCTCTGTGGAGTTCCGGGAGGCGTAAGCTATGAAATGATTCCACGGTCACTCAGATGTTGGCCAAACTCATGACTAAGATACTCGCCTCCGCGATCAGACCGCAGAAACTTAATCTTTTTGTCACGATGATTTTCTACCTCATTCTAAAATTCTTTGAACTTTTCAAAGGTTTCCGACTTATGCTTCATCAAGTAGATATAGCCATACCGACTTAAATCATCAGTAAAAGTCACGAAGTAAAAATACCCACCCCGTGCGGCCGTGTTCATTGGACCACATACATCACTATGTATTATTTCCAACAATTCACCCGCCCGTTCAGGATGACCCGTGAACGGCGTCTTGGTCATTTTCCCCATCAAGCAAGCTTCACATGTGTCAAATGATTGAAAATCAAGGGACGGTAAAACTCCATCTTTATGGAGTCTTTGCATGCGTTTCTTTCCGATGTGGCCAAGCCGACAGTGCCACAAGAAAGTGGTGGTGGAATCAGCCTTCTTAAGGCGTTTAGCATTCACGTTAAAGACATCATTTCCACATTCAAGATTTAGTATGAAAAGGCCCCCAACAATGGGTGCAAATCCATAAAACATATCCTTACAATAAAGTGAACAACCATTGTTCTCAGACTTGTACGAATACCCATCGTGTACTAAACATGATCCGGAGATAATGTTTCTACACAACAGTGGAACAAAATAACAGTTACTTAGTTCTAAGATAAATCCTGAAGGGAGACGTAGGGCATAATGCCGACGGCTTGAGCGGCGATCCCAGCGCCGTTCCCGACACGCATCACGACTTCATTCTTTGCCAGCTTGCGCACATTCTGAAGTCCCTGTATCGAGTTGCAAATGTGAGCAACCGATCCGGTATCAAATACCCAAGACTTAGAATTTTCGCTAGCAAGCAAAACGTCAATGACATTAACTTGTATAACAATTATACCTTTTCCGGTTTTCCCGGACTTCTTATCTTCCAGATACTTCTTGCAGTTTCTCTTCCAGTGTCCTGTGCCCTTGCAGTAGAAGCACTCAGTTTCATTCTTGGCTCCACCCTTAGAGTTGCTTTGGGAGCCGGTCTTACCGGCGCCCTTGCCCTTCTTTGGCTTGCCTTTCTTCTTTTTGAAACTGGCGGTTTTATTCACAAGCAACACTTGCTTGCGATTTTTCCGCAGTCCTCCTTCTGCAGTTTTCAGCATGGCGAGCACCTCTTCCGGTTCCTTCTCCATCCCACTCATGTTGTAGTTTAATACAAAACCGTCGTAAGACGGGGGGAGAGAAGAAAGCAACATGTCCATCGTATGGCCAGGTGGAAGTGGAAATTCCAGGGTTTTAAGCCTTTCAGCATAGCCAATCATTTTGACCACGTGTTCGCCAACTGAACTACCCTCAGCCATCTTGCAATCCATCAAAGCCTTCATGATATCAAATCGTTCAGACTTTGCGGTTTCCTTGTACAGAGCATCCAATTCCCGGATCATATCACGGGGTTTATGGAATTCAAAACGTTTTTGAAGGTCTGTACTCATGCAAGCTAGCATGAGGCACTGCACTAAGTTGTGATCATCATCCTTAGTGACCCAGACATTTTGTTCATCTTCCGGGGCCTCTGCCGCCGGTTTAGCTGGAAGAGCATTTTCAAGCACATATAGTTTCTTAGCGCTCCTGAGGACAATCCTCAGGTTGCGGACCCAGTCCGCATAGTTGTTTCCAGTCGTAGTTAACTTCTCTTTCTCTAACATCGGGCCTAAGTTGAACGCGGTGTTGCGAGCCATTTGATCTACAACGGAAAACACAAGTTTCACTTAGACTTTGTTTATAATGAAATTTGCACTAGTGAATAAACCGTTTTATTCTAAAATGTGCTCCCACTCAAATCAATATCTCTCAAAATTGATTATGAGTGATACAAGACCCGCATATCCATTCAACGCCATTGAACGAGATGAACACTGATGGCGCGAACTTCAACCGGTAGGCAAACTTGCCGATCACATCTCTATGTGACTCTTGTTCATCTTTCGATGGGCGTGTTCCGAGCTCAGGGAGATCCTTCCAGAACGTCAAGACAACCAAGTGATCTTGCTGTGAGGTCTCAACTCACCCGCCTCACACATCCCTATGTCGTTCGTACCCAGGGAGATCCTGTGATACCCCGAAAAGTTAGGTGCCGTGACGGTGCTACACTTGGGAGAACACTAACTACTTGATATTTTAAGTGAGAGATCACCCTAATAAAAAGCGACTACCGCGCAATCAAGAAGGGTGCATCAAGAGGGATAAACATCTCAGGCAATTCAAAATAGCATGATATGGTATAGCCCCTTCTGACGGAGAAGTCTTTCATTTCTTCGTCTTCGGCATTCGCGTCGATGTTCACCTTCGCGAAGATTGCCACCACCTTGTCGATGCACCAGATAATATTGCTATCTCCATAGCAAGATAAAATAAATGCATTACTTAAGGTTGACACGCAGGTCATTAAAGTGCAATCATATGGCTCCAGCCATCATGCCGAATCATGACACGCAGGTCATGTTAATTACATCATATAGTCATCTCATACATAATCAAATTGAATATGAGCATTGCTATACCACATCACATGCAAACCATCCTGCAAAACCAAGTTAGACGCCTCTAATTGGTTTATGCAAAATTTTATTTTACGTGGCTTCTAAGGTTTTTACTCAAACCGCAGCTACCAACGTTTTATCATCAAGTATGATTATTCAAGTTGCTAGATTAACATCTCGGGGTGTATGAAACACGAGATAATTAAATCTCGAGCCCCATACTAAACTTCGTCATACGCATGACCCCCGTGCAGATCATATCTGCAATGCCCTTTCATTCGCGAATTTCATCTTTCTTTTGACTATGGCAGAACCCAAAGAACTGATAGCACTTCCATGATCAATCAGGATCACGGATTGCCAGAACTTTGTCAAATTCCACCATGCTGTCTCGAGATTGAGCAAACGCAAATTCTAGGGAAGCAACAAGAACGTCGGGTAACAGATTTCATCTGTCACCCGCATAAATAATTTTCAGCAATAGATCTCATCTACTACCTAATCATATTATGCAATACCCATACATCTCCATGTATTCTAGATCGTAACCTGCATCTACGCATAGCACGGCTCTTGATGCCACTGTAGGGGAACGCGACAGAAAACGAAAATTTTCGGTATAGCGAGCACGCCCAGGAACACTATGGAGACTGCATACAAGGTTTGATCTGATCCGTACCGACTCGAAGCGCAGCGGAAGAAGAGTCGGTGGAGATCGTTGGTGCAGATCCCCGCAGCTAGGATTTACAACCTCCCAACCGCGAGGATGTACTCCCTCGTCGGACAGCCCTTCGGGAGGCGGTCGGACAGTCCCTCGGACGATGTCGCGGACAGCCCTTCGGGAGGACCCTCGAAACTCGAACAGAGACTCGGACAGCCCTTCGGGAGGACACTCGAACAGCCCCTCGGGCAAAAGACCGAAACTACGACCTCTCTACCGGGTTGCACACATACGGTGTCAGCTATCCGGCAGGGCTTCGCCGTCCAGAACTAGTTCCTGCCGGAACCCAGACAGCCTTTCGGCTCTACGAAACTCTTTTCGTGGGAGGGAGAGAAGAAGCCAGATAATGCATGGCATGTGTATGAGAGCAAGGGATGAGGAGAATGGCAGCCACTTCTCCTCCTTTTATAGGCCAAGGCAAGGGGTGGGGTGGTGGAGAAAATACCAAAATACCCAAGCTACATGTCCCACATGAGGGGTAATATGGTAATGCAAGTGGAGCACAAAGGGGACACCCAAGGGGGCCCCTACTTGGCCGGCCACAACCTTGCCCCCTCCCATGGGGGGGGCCCCCCAACAAGCCACCAACATGTCTCCCTTGAACAAGGGTGCTCCCTAGACAAAAAGCCACCAAACATGCAACCCCCGATTCGTGGGATCTTGTCCCCTCGCGCTGAGACAAGATGTTTTCCGCGAAACTTTTTTCTGAAAAATTCCAGAAAGTCCCAGAACATTTCTGGCACCCTCCAAAATTATTCCGGGAATTTTTCGAAACATTTTCGGTATGGTAGTTTTCATCAGCGAAAAGCAACAACAGCGGTTACGGAAGTTTCGGAACATTTCCGGTTTTTTTTTTTCTGAAAATTCCCAGAAGTTCCCAGACCAATTCTGGCATCCTCTGAAAATTTCCATGCGATGCCGAAACCCTTTTTGACCTAATAATATATTCCAAAACAACTTTTTGGTTTTACCGAAACTCTTTCGGTGTTCTCTCTCTCCGGAACTCTTCCATTGTCTCCGAAACTTTTTCGGTGACTTTCTCTCAGACTCCCTGTCTAGTATTCAGCAGATAGATGACCCTTAAGCGTGTGACCCTATAGGTTCGGTGAAGCATAGACATGACCTGGAACCCTTTCCAATCAATGATCAACATCGGAGCCGTGGACACCCATATTGACCCCTATACCCACACGAATGAATATTCGAGTGAACCTCCAGTTGCCGTGTGCTATTCCTGTTGCTTCGCGATATGTCACAAACACCCGAGGTGAGATTTATTGCATTCTTGTGGATCAACAATTTGTCCATCATGCAAGTTACCTCGTTACCGGTTTTGTTCTCTTTTCTCGTTTCCGTGTTTCGGCATCCCAGTGATCAAATCACAAGGTGTCTGGCCAGACGATGATGGATACCGTAACACCGAGAGGGCCCGAGTATGTCTCTCCATCGCCGGAGGAGCAAATCCCAATCTTGAGCTATCTCGTTACTTGCCATACTTTTCCGTGAACCCGTAAGCCGCCGTAATAGCCACCCAGTTACGGATGACGTTTAACAAACCCCAAAGTTCACGAAGCAAGCACGAAGGAACTCGATACTCTCATGGTCTAAGGAATTATGCAAACATTAACTATCTCTGTGTTATTAACCATAACTTGTGACGAATGTATCTCATAGCATAACATCATATTGGGTCGATTCAACACAAGTGTTCTATCAACATCGTGCCCTCAAAATTGCTGGCATAGCCATGCCCATGATCAGGAAAACAGGATCATCATGCAATACTTGAGCCAGTCTTAGAGGCAAGACTAGGAATACATTTTACCGTTTATTATACCACACGTGCACATGAGTTTCCCTCCGAGCCTCGTGTTATTGCAGACTCGAGAATCATAGCAGTTATAGCATGGAACATAAACATTCATTACAAACTTGGAGATACAAAATAACGGTTGTTACTGCCTCTAGGGCATATCTCCTACAGACTCCCACTTGCACTAGAGTCATAACCCAGTTACATGGCTTCCCTAACACCAATGGCTATTCGGTGTTGCTCATGCTTTGCTCGTGGTAGAGGCTTTGTCATCGGGTCTGACACATTCAGATCCGTGTGAACTTTGCGTACTTTCACTAAACCCTCTTCGACATGATGTCGAATGAGTTTATATTTGCGTTGAATATGTCTTGTCTTATGGTGCGAACTTGGCTCCCTTGCCTGAGCCACGGCACCACTATTATCACAATAGATCTCCACCGGGTCCAGAGCACTTGGAACCACACCAAGGTCTTCAAGAAATTGCTTGATCCATACCGCCTCCTTGGAGGCTTCTGAAGCTGCAACATACTCCGCCTCCGTCGTAGAATCTGCCACAGTCTTTTGTTTGGAACTTTTCCAATCAACTGCGCCACCGTTCAACATGAAAACATAGCCTGATTGAGATTTGAAGTCATCTGGGTCAGTCATGAAGCCTGCATCAGTGTAACCACTTACAATGAGCTCTTCATCACTTCCGTACACAAGGAGTAAATCCTTGGTCCGTCTGAGGTACTTAAGAATACCCTTGACTGCGGCCCAGTGTTCCAATCCTGGATCACTTTGGTACCGGCTGCTAACACTTAGCGCATAGGAAACATCCGGTCTTGTACATAGCATGGCATACATAATAGAACCAACTGCCGAGGCATATGGAACATCATTCATTTGTACTCGCTCATCGAGAGTTCGAGGACTCTGATTCTTGCAAAGCACTGTGCCAGGTGACATGGGGAGTAGGCCTTTCTTGGAGTTCTCCATGTTGAACCTTTTCAACACCTTGTCAATGTACATGCTTTGGCTAAGCGCTATCAGGCGTTTTGATCTATCTCTATAGATTCTGATGCCCAATACATATGCCGCTTCGCCTAAGTCTTTCATTGAAAACCTTTTCTTCAATGAGTCTTTTATTTCGCTAAGAAAATTCATGTCATTTCCAATCAACAATATGTCATCCACATACAAGATTAGAAATGCTTTTGCGCTCCCACTAAACTTCTTGTAAACACAAGATTCTTCGTCATTCCCGATGAAGCCAAACTCTTTGACCACTTCATCAAAACGAATGTTCCAGCTCCTTGACGCTTGCTTCAGACCATAAATGGCTTTCTGAAGTTTGCATACCTTTCCAGCATCCTCATGAATGACAAAACCTTCTGGCTGTATCATATATACATCCTCTTTGAGGTTTCCATTTAGGAAAGCCGTTTTGACATCCATCTGCCATATTTCATAATCGAAATAAGCAGCAATTGCTAGTAATATCCGAACAGACCTAAGCATAGCTACGGGCGAGAAAGTCTCGTCGTAGTCCACTCCTGGAACTTGCGTGAACCCTTTCGCGACAAGTCTAGCTTTGTGGATAGTAATGTTACCATCCGCGTCCGTCTTCTTTTTGAAAATCCATTTACAACCAATCGGCTTTACTCCTTCTGGAAGTTCTTCCAAGTTCCAAACTTGGTTTTCGTACATGGATTCCATTTCGGATCTCATGGCCTTGTGCCATTCTTTTGAGCTGGGCCCCGCCATCGCTTCCTTGTAGTGCGCAGGTTCATCATCTTCAAGAATGAAGATTTCGTTATGAAACCATTCAGGTGGCTGGATAGCCCTACCTGATCTGCGCGGTTCAGTTACAACATTGTCTGAAGTCTCCGCATCATATGCGACAACTTCCGGCTCAGTTGTAGGGATAATTAGCGGAATTTCTTCCGGTTCTTTAGCCATATCAACGGTTGCCAAAGATTCACTAATCTCATTAAGTTGTACTGTCCTCCCACTTGCTTCTTTAGCGAGAAACTCTTTCTCAAGAAAGTGTCCATCTTTGGCAACAAATACTTTGTTATCGGACGGGTGGTAGAAAGAATACCCAATGGTTACATTGGGATAACCTACAAAGTAACATTTGTCTGATCTGGGATCAAGTTTGCTTGGTTGTAAACGTTTTACATAAGCTTCACAACCCCAAATTTTGAGATGCGACACACTGGGTTTCTTCCCTTTCCACATCTCATGTGGTGTCGTCTCAACAGACTTAGACGGTGCTCTGTTTAATGTATAAGCGGCAGTGAGTAGTGCGTGACCCCAAAAAGATATCGGTAGATCTGTAAGAGTCATCATCGACCTTACCATGTCCAACAAGGTTCGGTTACGTCGTTCCGATACTCCGTTTCTCTGTGGAGTTTCGGGAGGCGTAAGCTGTGAAACGATTCCACGGTCACTCAGATGTTGGCCAAACTCATGACTAAGATACTCGCCTCCGCGATCAGACCGCAGAAACTTAATCTTTTTGTCACGATGATTTTCTACCTCATTCTGAAATTCTTTGAACTTTTCAAAGGTTTCCGACTTATGCTTCATCAAGTAGATATAGCCATACCGACTTAAATCATCAGTAAAAGTCACGAAGTAAAAATACCCACCCCGTGCGGCCGTGTTCATTGGACCACATACATCACTATGTATTATTTCCAATAATTCACCCGCCCGTTCAGGATGACCCGTGAACGGCGTCTTGGTCATTTTCCCCATCAAGCAAGCTTCACATGTGTCAAATGATTCAAAATCAAGGGACGGTAAAACTCCATCTTTATGGAGTCTTTGCATGCGTTTCTTTCCGATGTGGCCAAGCCGACAGTGCCACAAGAAAGTGGTGGTGGTATCAGCCTTCTTAAGGCATTTAGCATTCACGTTAAAGACATCATTTCCACATTCAAGATTTAGTATGAAAAGGCCCCCAACAATGGGTGCAAATCCATAAAACATATCCTTACAATAAAGTGAACAACCATTGTTCTCAGACTTGTACGAATACCCATCGTGTACTAAACATGATCCGGAGATAATGTTTCTACACAACAGTGGAACAAAATAACAGTTACTTAGTTCTAAGATAAATCCTGAAGGGAGACGTAGAGGCATAATGCCGACGGCTTGAGCGGCGATCCCAGCGCCGTTCTCGACACGCATCACGACTTCATTCTTTGCCAGCTTGCGCACCTTCTGAAGTCCCTGTATCGAGTTGCAAATGTGAGCAACCGATCCGGTATCAAATACCCAAGACTTAGAATTTTCGCTAGCAAGCAAAACGTCAATGACATTAACTTGTATAACAATTATACCTTTTCCGGTTTTCCCGGACTTCTTATCTTCCAGATACTTCTTGCAGTTTCTCTTCCAGTGTCCTGTGCCCTTGCAGTAGAAGCACTCAGTTTCATTCTTGGCTCCACCCTTAGAGTTGCTTTGGGAGCCGGTCTTACCGGCGCCCTTGCCCTTCTTTGGCTTGCCTTTCTTCTTTTTGAAACTGGCGGTTTTATTCACAAGCAACACTTGCTTGCGATTTTTCCGCAGTCCTCCTTCTGCAGTTTTCAGCATGGCGAGCACCTCTTCCGGTTCCTTCTCCATCCCACTCATGTTGTAGTTTAATAAAAAACCGTCGTAAGACGGGCGGAGTGAGGAAAGCAACATGTCCATCGTATGGCCAGGTGGAAGTGGAAATTCCAGGGTTTTAAGCCTTTCAGCATAGCCAATCATTTTGACCACGTGTTCGCCAACTGAACTACCCTCAGCCATCTTGCATTCCATCAAAGCCTTCATGATATCAAATCGTTCAGACTTTGCGGTTTCCTTGTACAGAGCATCCAATTCCCGGATAATATCACGGGGTTTATGGAATTCAAAACGTTTTTGAAGGTCTGTACACATGCAAGCTAGCATGAGGCACTGCACTAAGTTGTGATCATCATCCTTAGTGGCCCAGACATTTTGTTCATCTTCCGGGGCCTCTGCCGCCGGTTTAGCTGGAAGAGCATTTTCAAGCACATACAGTTTCTAAGCGCTCCTGAGGACAATCCTCAGGTTGCGGACCCAGTCCGCATAGTTGTTTCCAGTCGCAGTTAACTTCTCTTTCTCTAACAACGGGCCTAAGTTGAACGCGGTGTTGCGAGCCATTTGATCTACAACGGAAAACACAGGTTTCACTTAGACTTTGTTTATAAAGAAATTTGCACTAGTGAATAAACAATTTTATTCTAAAGTGCGCTCCCACTCAAATCAATATCTCTCAAAATTGATTATGAGTGATACAAGACCCGCATATCCATTCAACGCCATTGAACGAGATAAACACTGATGGCGCGAACTTCAATCGGTAGGCAAACTTGCCGATCACATCTCTATGTGACTCTTGTTCATCTTTCGATGGGCGTGTTCTGAGCTCAGGGAGATCCTTCCAGAACGTCAAGACAACCAAGTGATCTTGCTGTGAGGTCTCAACTCACCCGCCTCACACATCCCTAATCGTTCGTACCCAGGGAGATCCTGTGATACCCCGAAAAGTTAGGTGTCGTGACGGTGCTACACTTGGGAGAACACTAACTACTTGATATTTTAAGTGAGAGATCACCCTAATAAAAAGTGACTACCGCGCAATCAAGAAGGGTGCATCAAGAGGGATAAACATCTCAGGCAATTCATAATAGCATGATATGGTATAGCCTCTTCTGACGGAGAAGTCTTTCATTTCTTCGTCTTCGGCATTCGCGTCGGTGTTCACCTTCGCGAAGATTGCCACCACCTTGTCGATGCACCAGATAATATTGCTATCTCCATAGCAAGATAAAATAAATGCATTACTTAAGGTTGACACGCAGGTCATTAAAGTGCAGTCATATGGCTCCAGCCATCATGCCAAATCATGACACACAGGTCATGTTAATTACATCATATAGTCATCTCATACATAATCAAATTGAATATGAGCATTGCTATAGCACATCACATGCAAAACATCCTGCAAAACCAAGTTAGACGCCTCTAATCGGTTTATGCAAAAATTTATTTTACGTGGCTTCTAAGGTTTTTACTCAAACCGCAGCTACCAACGTTTTATCATCAAGTATGATTATTCAAGTTGCTAGATTAACATCTCGGGGTGTATGAAACACGAGATAATTAAATCTCGAGCCCCATACTAAACTTCGTCATACGCATGACCCCCATGCAGATCATATCTGCAATGCCCTTTCATCTGTGAATTTCATCTTTCTTTTGACTATGGCAGAACCCAAAGAACTGATAGCACTTCCATGATCAATCAGGATCACGGATTGCCAGAACTTTGTCAAATTCCACCATGCTGTCTCAAGATAGAGCAAACGCAAATTCTAGGGAAGCAACAAGAACGTCGGGTAACAGATTTCATCTGTCACCCGCATAAATAATTTTCAGCAATAGATCTCATCTACTCCAAAATTATATTATGCAATACCCATACATCTCCATGTATTCTAGATCGTAACCTGCATCTACGCATAGCACGGCTCTTGATGCCACTGTTAGGGAACGCGACAGAAAACGAAAAATTTCGGTATAGCGAGCACGCCCAGGACCACTATGGAGACTGCATACAAGGTTTGATCTGATCCGTACCGACTCGAAGCGCAGCGGAAGAAGAGTCGGTGGAGATCGTTGGTGCAGATCCCCGCAGCTAGGATTTACAACCTCCCAACCGCGAGGATGTACTCCCTCGTCGGACAGCCCTTCGGGAGGCGGTCGGACAGTCCCCCGGACGATGTCGCGGACAGCCCTTCGGGAGGACCCTCGAAACTCGAACGGAGACTCGGACAGCCCTTCGGGAGGACACTCAAACAGCCCCTCGGGCAAAAGACCGAAACTACGACCTCTCTACGGGGTTGCACACATACGGTGTCAGCTATCCGGCAGGGCTTCGCCGTCCAGAACTAGTTCCTGCCGGAACCCAGACAGCCTTTCGGCTCTACGAAACTCTTTTCGTGGGAGGGAGAGAAGAAGCCAGATAATGCATGGCATGTGTATGAGAGCAAGGGATGAAGAGATGGCAGCCCCCATCTCCTCTATTTATAGGAAAGCCAAGGGGTAGGGCTCCTCCACTAATTACCAAAAAAACCCATGCATTAGGTCACACCTCATGGGCATAAGGGTAAACTTGGGATGCCATGTGGAGCTCCAAGGAGCTCCCCCTTCCTTGGCCGGCCACCCCTAGGGGGCCCCCCATGAGGGGCTCTCATGGCCCCCCAAGCCCTTCTAGAAGCCTTTAGCAAAAGCCCTAAAAGGTGGCTTCCAAAAAATTATCCAAAAAGCACTTTCACTATTCATGACGACATTTTTCAGCGTCCGTTCAAACTGAAAATATTTATGTGGGCTTAGAACAATTCCAGTACCCACTAAAATAATTTTCAACGCGTTCTGGAACAATTCCAGATTAGTGATTTTCATCTGCGAAAAGCATCTGAAGCGGTTCCGGCAGCTCCGAAACATTTCCGGTTTTTCTTCCAGAAAATTCCCAGAAGTTTCCAGAATGATTCTGGCACCCTCCAAGAATTATCAGGCATGTGCCGAAAACAATTTGACTTTATGGTATCCTCTGAAACAACTTTTCAGTTTCACCGGAACTCATCTGGTGACCTCTTTGCGGAACCTTTCCGCTGTCCAAAACTTTTTGGGTGTCCGAAACTTTTTCGGTGATTTTCTCTCAGACTCCCTGTCTAGTATTCAGCAGATAGATGACCCTTAAGCATGTGACCCTATAGGTTCGGTGAAGCATAGACATGACCTGGAACCCCTTCCGATCAATGATCAACATCGGAGCCGTGGACACCCATATTGACCCCTATACCCACACGAATGAATATTCGAGTGAACCTCCAGTTGCCGTGAGCTATTCTTGTTGCTTCGCGATATGTCACAAAACACCCGAGGTGAGATTTATTGCACCCCCGTGGATCAACAATTTGTCCACTATGCAAGTTACCTCGTTACCGGTTTTGTTCTCTTTTCTCGTTTCCGTGTTTCGGTATCCCAGTGATCAAATCACAAGTTGTCTGGCCAGACGATGATGGATACCGTTTCACCGAGAGGGCCCGAGTATATCTCTCCATCGTCGGAGGAGCAAATCCCAATCTTGAGCTATCTCGTTACTTGCCATACTTTTCCGTGAACCCATAAGCCGCCGTAATAGCCACCCAGTTACGGATGACGTTTAACAAACCCCAAAGTTCATGAAGCAAGTACGAAGGAACTCGACACTCTCATGGTCTAAGGAATTATGCAAACATTAACTTCCCTGTGTAAAATACCATTAACTTGTGACGAATGTATCTCATAGCATAACATCAATTTGGGTCGATTCAACACAAGTGTTCTACCAACAATTTGTGCCCTCAAAATTGCCGGCATAGACATGCCCATGATCAGGAAAACAGGATCATCATGCAATACTCGAGCCAGTCATAGAGGCTTGACCAGGAATACATTTTTCCGTTTATCATCCGACACGTGCACATGAGTTTCCCTCCAAGCCTCGTTTTATTGTAGACTCGAGAATCATTGCAGTTATAGCATGGAACATAAACTTTCATTACAAACCAGGAGATACAAAATAACTGATATTACTACCTCTAGGGCATATCTCCTACAGACTCCCACTTGCACTAGAGTCATAATCCAGTTACATGGCTTCCCTAACACCAATGGCTATCCGGTGTTGCTCATGCTTTGCTCGTGGTAGAGGCTTTGTCATCAGGTCTGACACATTCAGATCCGTGTGAACTTTGCGTACTTTCACTAAACCCTCTTCGACATGATGTCGAATGAGTTTATATTTGCGTTGAATATGTCTTGTCTTATGGTGCGAACTTGGCTCCCTTGCCTGAGCCACAGCGCCACTATTATCACAATAGATCTCCACTGGGTCCAGAGCACTTGGAACCACACCAAGGTCTTCAAGAAATTGCTTGATCCATACCGCCTCCTTGGAGGCTTCTGAAGCTGCAACATACTCCGCCTCTGTCGTAGAATCCGCCACAGTCTTTTGCTTGGAACTTTTCCAATCAACTGCGCCACCGTTCAACATGAAAACATAGCCTGATTGAGATTTGAAGTCATCTGGGTCAGTCATGAAGCCTGCATCAGTGTAACCACTTACAATGAGCTCTTCATCACCTCCGTACACAAGGAGTAAATCCTTGGTCCGTCTGAGGTACTTAAGAATACCCTTGACTGCGGCCCAGTGTTCCAATCCAGGATCACTTTGGTACCGGCTACTAACACTTAGCGCATAGGAAACATCCGGTCTTGTACATAGCATGGCATACATAATAGAACCAACTGCCGAGGCATATGGAACATCATTCATTTGTACTCGCTCATCGAGAGTTCGAGGACTCTGATTCTTGCAAAGCACTGTGCCAGGTGACATGGGGAGTAGGCCTTTCTTGGAGTTCTCCATGTTGAACCTTTTCAACACCTTGTCAGTGTACATGCTTTGGCTAAGCGCTATCAGGCGTTTTGATCTATCTCTATAGATTCTGATGCCCAATACATATGCCGCTTCGCCTAAGTCTTTCATTGAAAACCTTTTCTTCAATGAGTCTTTTATTTTACTAAGAAAATTCACGTCATTTCCAATCAACAATATGTCATCCACATACAAGATTAGAAATGCTTTTGCGCTCCCACTAAACTTCTTGTATACACAAGATTCTTCGTCATTTCTGATGAAGCCAAACTCTTTGACCACTTCATCAAAATGAATGTTCCAGCTCCTTGACGCTTGCTTCAGACCATAAATGGCTTTCTGAAGTTTGCATACCTTTCCAGCATCCTCATGAATGACAAAACCTTCTGGCTGTATCATGTATACATCCTCTTTGAGGTTTCCATTTAGGAAAGCCGTTTTGACATCCATCTGCCATATTTCATAATCGAAATAAGCAGCAATTGCTAGTAATATCCGAACAGACCTAAGCATAGCTACAGGCGAGAAAGTCTCGTCGTAGTCCACTCCTGGAACTTGCGTGAACCCTTTCGCGACAAGTCTAGCTTTGTGGATAGTAATGTTACCATCCGCGTCCGTCTTCCTTTTGAAAATCCATTTACAACCAATCGGCTTTACGCCTTCTGGAAGTTCTTCCAAGTTCCAAACTTGGTTTTCGTACATGGATTCCATTTCGGATCTCATGGCTTTGTGCCATTCTTTTGAGCTGGGCCCCGCCATCGCTTCCTTGTAGTGCGCAGGTTCATCGTCTTCAAGAATGAAGATTTCGTTATGAAACCATTCAGGTGGCTGGATAGCCCTACCTGATCTGCGTGGTTCAGTTACAACATTGTCTGAAGTCTCCGCATCATATGCGACAACTTCCGGCTCAGTTGTAGGAATAATTAGCGGAATTTCTTCCGGTTCCTTAGCCATATCAACGGTCACCGAAGATTCACTAATCTCATTAAGTTGCACTGTCCTCCCACTTAATTCTTTGGCGAGAAACTCTTTCTCGAGAAAGTGTCCAACTTTTGCGACAAATGTTTTGCCCTCGGACTGGTGGTAGAAGGAATACCCAATGGTGTTTTTGGGATAACCTACAAAGTAACATTTGTCTGCTCTGGGGTCGAGTTTGCTTGGTTGTAAACGTTTTACATAAGCTTCACAACCCCAAACCTTGAGATGTGACACATTGGGTTTCTTCCCATACCATAATCCAAATGGCGTCGTCTCAACAGACTTAGACGGTGCTCTGTTTAGTGTATAAGCGGCAGTAAGTAGTGCGTGACCCCAAAAAGATATCGGTAGATCTGTAAGAGACATCATCGACCTTACCATGTCCAACAAGGTTCGGTTACGTCGTTCCGATACTCCATTTCTCTGTGGAGTTCCGGGAGGCGTAAGCTATGAAACGATTCCACGGTCACTCAGATGTTGGCCAAACTCATGACTAAGATACTCGCCTCCGCGATCAGACCGCAGAAACTTAATCTTTTTGTCACGATGATTTTCTACCTCATTCTAAAATTCTTTGAACTTTTCAAAGGTTTCCGACTTATGCTTCATCAAGTAGATATAGCCATACCGACTTAAATCATCAGTAAAAGTCACGAAGTAAAAATACCCACCCCGTGCGGCCGTGTTCATTGGACCACATACATCACTATGTATTATTTCCAACAATTCACCCGCCCGTTCAGGATGACCCGTGAACGGCGTCTTGGTCATTTTCCCCATCAAGCAAGCTTCACATGTGTCAAATGATTGAAAATCAAGGGACGGTAAAACTCCATCTTTATGGAGTCTTTGCATGCGTTTCTTTCCGATGTGGCCAAGCCGACAGTGCCACAAGAAAGTGGTGGTGGAATCAGCCTTCTTAAGGCGTTTAGCATTCACGTTAAAGACATCATTTCCACATTCAAGATTTAGTATGAAAAGGCCCCCAACAATGGGTGCAAATCCATAAAACATATCCTTACAATAAAGTGAACAACCATTGTTCTCAGACTTGTACGAATACCCATCGTGTACTAAACATGATCCGGAGATAATGTTTCTACACAACAGTGGAACAAAATAACAGTTACTTAGTTCTAAGATAAATCCTGAAGGGAGACGTAGAGGCATAATGCCGACGGCTTGAGCGGCGATCCCAGCGCCGTTCCCGACACGCATCACGACTTCATTCTTTGCCAGCTTGCGCACATTCTGAAGTCCCTGTATCGAGTTGCAAATGTGAGCAACCGATCCGGTATCAAATACCCAAGACTTAGAATTTTCGCTAGCAAGCAAAACGTCAATGACATTAACTTGTATAACAATTATACCTTTTCCGGTTTTCCCGGACTTCTTATCTTCCAGATACTTCTTGCAGTTTCTCTTCCAGTGTCCTGTGCCCTTGCAGTAGAAGCACTCAGTTTCATTCTTGGCTCCACCCTTAGAGTTGCTTTGGGAGCCGGTCTTACCGGCGCCCTTGCCCTTCTTTGGCTTGCCTTTCTTCTTTTTGAAACTGGCGGTTTTATTCACAAGCAACACTTGCTTGCGATTTTTCCGCAGTCCTCCTTCTGCAGTTTTCAGCATGGCGAGCACCTCTTCCGGTTCCTTCTCCATCCCACTCATGTTGTAGTTTAATACAAAACCGTCGTAAGACGGGGGGAGTGAAGAAAGCAACATGTCCATCGTATGGCCAGGTGGAAGTGGAAATTCCAGGGTTTTAAGCCTTTCAGCATAGCCAATCATTTTGACCACGTGTTCGCCAACTGAACTATCCTCAGCCATCTTGCATTCCATCAAAGCCTTCATGATATCAAATCGTTCAGACTTTGCGGTTTCCTTGTACAGAGCATCCAATTCCCGGATCATATCACGGGGTTTATGGAATTCAAAACATTTTTGAAGGTCTGTACACATGCAAGCTAGCATGAGGCACTGCACTAAGTTGTGATCATCATCCTTAGTGGCCCAGACATTTTGTTCATCTTCCGGGGCCTCTGCCGCCGGTTTAGCTGGAAGAGCATTTTCAAGCACATACAGTTTCTTAGCGCTCCTGAGGACAATCCTCAGGTTGCGGACCCAGTCCGCATAGTTGTTTCCAGTCACAGTTAACTTCTCTTTCTCTAACAACGGGCCTAAGTTGAACGCGGTGTTGCGAGCCATTTGATCTACAACGGAAAACACAGGTTTCACTTAGACTTTGTTTATAAAGAAATTTGCACTAGTGAATAAACAGTTTTATTCTAAAGTGCGCTCCCAGTCAAATCAATATCTCTCAAAATTGATTATGAGTGATACAAGACCCGCATATCCATTCAACGCCATTGAACGAGATGAACACTGATGGCGCGAACTTCAATCGGTAGGCAAACTTGCCGATCACATCTTTATGTGACTCTTGTTCATCTTTCGATGGGCGTGTTCCGAGCTCAGGGAGATCCTTCCAGAACGTCAAGACAACCAAGTGATCTTGCTGTGAGGTCTCAACTCACCCGCCTCACACATCCCTAATCGTTCGTACCCAGGGAGATCCTGTGATACCCCGAAAAGTTAGGTGCCGTGACGGTGCTACACTTGGGAGAACACTAACTACTTGATATTTTAAGTGAGAGATCACCCTAATAAAAAGCGACTACCGCGCAATCAAGAAGGGTGCATCAAGAGGGATAAACATCTCAGGCAATTCATAATAGCATGATATGGTATAGCCTCTTCTGACGGAGAAGTCTTTCATTTCTTCGTCTTCGGCATTCGCGTCGGTGTTCACCTTCGCGAAGATTGCCACCACCTTGTCGATGCACCAGATAATATTGCTATCTCCATAGCAAGATAAAATAAATGCATTACTTAAGGTTGACACGCAGGTCATTAAAGTGCAATCATATGGCTCCAGCCATCATGCCAAATCATGACACGTAGGTCATGTTAATTACATCATATAGTCATCTCATACATAATCAAATTGAATATGAGCATTGCTATACCACATCACATGCAAAACATCCTGCAAAACCAAGTTAGACGCCTCTAATCGGTTTATGCAAAATTTTATTTTACGTGGCTTCTAAGGTTTTTACTCAAACCGCAGCTACCAACGTTTTATCATCAAGTATGATTATTCATGTTGCTAGATTAACATCTCGGGGTGTATGAAACACGAGATAATTAAATCTCGAGCCCCATACTAAACTTCGTCATACACATGACCCCCGTGCAGATCATATCTGCAATGCCCTTTCATCTGCGAATTTCATCTTTCTTTTGACTATGGCAGAACCCAAAGAACTGATAGCACTTCCATGATCAATCAGGATCACGGATTGCCAGAACTTTGTCAAATTCCACCATGCTGTCTCGAGATTGAGCAAACGCAAATTCTAGGGAAGCAACAAGAACGTCGGGTAACAGATTTCATCTGTCACCCGCATAAATAATTTTCAGCAATAGATCTCATCTACTCCAAAATTATATTATGCAATACCCATACATCTCCATGTATTCTAGATCGTAACCTGCATCTACGCATAGCACGGCTCTTGATGCCACTGTAAGGGAACGCGACAGAAAACGAAAATTTTCGGTATAGCGAGCACGCCCAGGACCACTATGGAGACTGCATACAAGGTTTGATCTGATCCGTACCGACTCGAAGCGCAGCGGAAGAAGAGTCGGTGGTGATCGTTGGTGCAGATCCCCACAGCTAGGATTTACAACCTCCCAACCGCGAGGATGTACACCCTCGTCGGACAGCCCTTCGGGAGGCGGTCGGACAGTCCCTCGGGAGGCGGTCGGACAGTCCCCCGGACGATGTCGCGGACAGCCCTTCGGGAGGACCCTCGAAACTCGAACGGAGACTCGGACAGCCCTTCGGGAGGACACTCGAACAGCCCCTCGGGCAAAAGACCGAAACTACGACCTCTCTACGGGGTTGCACACATACGGTGTCAGCTATCCGGCAGGGCTTCGCCGTCCAGAACTAGTTCCTGCCGGAACCCAGACAGCCTTTCGGCTCTACGAAACTCTTTTCGTGGGAGGGAGAGAAGAAGCCAGATAATGCATGGCATGTGTATGAGAGCAAGGATGAAGAGATGGCAGCCCCCATCTCCTCTATTTATAGGAAAGCCAAGGGGTAGGGCTCCTCCACTAATTACCAAAAACCCATGCATTAGGTCACACCTCATGGGCATAAGGGTAAACTTGGGATGCCATGTGGAGCTCCAAGGAGCTCCCCCTTCCTTGGCCGGCCACCCCTAGGGGGCCCCCCATGAGGGGCTCTCATGGCCCCCCAAGCCCTTCTAGAAGCCTTTAGCAAAAGCCCTAAAAGGTGGCTTCCAAAAAATTATCCAAAAAGCACTTTCACTATTCATGACGACATTTTTCAGCGTCCGTTCAAACTGAAAATATTTATGTGGGCTTAGAACAATTCCAGTACCCACTAAAATAATTATCAACGCGTTCTGGAACAATTCCAGATTAGTGATTTTCATCTGCGAAAAGCATCTGAAGCGGTTCCGGCAGCTCCGAAACATTTCCGGTTTTTCTTCCAGAAAATTCCCAGAAGTTTCCAGAATGATTCTGGCACCCTCCAAGAATTATCAGGCATGTGCCGAAAACAATTTGACTTTATGGTATCCTCTGAAACAACTTTTCAGTTTCACCGGAACTCATCTGGTGACCTCTTTGCGGAACCTTTCCGCTGTCCAAAACTTTTTCGGTGTCCGAAACTTTTTCGGTGATTTTCTCTCAGACTCCCTGTCTAGTATTCAGCAGATAGATGACCCTTAAGCGTGTGACCCTATAGGTTCGGTGAAGCATAGACATGACCTGGAACCCCTTCCGATCAATGATCAACATCGGAGCCGTGGACACCCATATTGACCCCTATACCCACACGAATGAATATTCGAGTGAACCTCCAGTTGCCGTGAGCTATTCTTGTTGCTTCGCGATATGTCACAAAACACCCGAGGTGAGATTTATTGCACCCCCATGGATCAACAATTTGTCCACTATGCAAGTTACCTCGTTACCGGTTTTGTTCTCTTTTCTCATTTCCGTGTTTCGGTATCCCAGTGATCAAATCACAAGTTGTCTGGCCAGACGATGATGGATACCGTTTCACCGAGAGGGCCCGAGTATATCTCTCCATCGTCGGAGGAGCAAATCCCAATCTTGAGCTAACTCGTTACTTGCCATACTTTTCCGTGAACCCGTAAGCCGCCGTAATAGCCACCCAGTTACGGATGACGTTTAACAAACCCCAAAGTTCACGAAGCAAGTACGAAGGAACTCGACACTCTCATGGTCTAAGGAATTATGGAAACATTAACTTCCCTGTGTAAAATACCATTAACTTGTGACGAATGTATCTCATAGCATAACATCAATTTGGGTCGATTCAACACAAGTGTTCTACCAACAATTTGTGCCCTCAAAATTGCCGGCATAGACATGCCCATGATCAGGAAAACAGGATCATCATGCAATACTCGAGCCAGTCATAGAGGCTTGACCAGGAATACATTTTTCCGTTTATCATCCCACACGTGCACATGAGTTTCCCTCCAAGCCTCGTTTTATTGTAGACTCGAGAATCATTGCAGTTATAGCATGGAACATAAACTTTCATTACAAACCAGGAGATACAAAATAACTGATATTACTGCCTCTAGGGCATATCTCCTACAGTACTTACTTCATACTATCATTTATCTTTGGTATTGTAGATATAAGTAATTTCTTTATAAACTTGGTCAAAGTTTCAAAAGTTTGACTTTAAAAAAAATGTAGGCACTACATTATCGAACGGAGGGAGTAGCTCTTTCTCTCACTACTATCTCTCACGGGTCTCCCCTCTCACTCGAACTCTCTATACCGAGGGATTATACGGTCACTGTGTCAGCGTATAGCTCCGTATATTGTTTAGTTGACCGGTCAACCAGTCCACATGCTGCCTTGTCAGCTCGTGTTCTCTATCTTCGTGTGCTGGCCCATGTGGCAGTGGGTGAAAATAAGTAAACTAGAGGCCCATCTGACACGCAATGAAGTAAACAAAGTTGAAACCACTCGGGGTAGCACCCCGCACGCTTGTAAATTGAGGGCACACTTCTTCCGCGTGAAGGACGCACTCGCGCACACTTCACCACTACGCGGCGGCATGCACCGAAGGACGCACTCGCGCACACCCAGCACACAATACACACCTCAGCACATGTGTACACCGGCGTTGCCGCCGGCTGAGATGGACGGCGAGGCAGCCAACAATTGGAGGCGGCTCAAGCCAATACCGCATCCGGCGAGCCTGGACTTCATCAGCAGCCTCCTCGACGACATGATGCTCGTCATCATCGGCCTCCTCCCCACCAAATCTGCCGTGCGGACCACCCTGCTCTCCCGGCGGTGGCACCCCCTCTGGCACCGCGTCCCCCTCAACCTCACCGTCGACAGCTGCCTCTGCGACGGGGATTGCAAACGCATGGCTGCAGTCTCCAAGATCCTTTAATCGCACCCTGGGCCAGCCAGACGCCTTGACATCCGCATGTTCAGTACCAACTGCAAGGTCCAAGCCAAGTTCGACGAGTGGTTCTTATTCCCTTCCCTAGATCAGCTTGAGGAGCTCAGGTTTGAAGCTAGACGATGTCGCTCTCTTCCGCCGTCCGCGCTCCGACTCACGCCAACGCTGCGCCGCACCAGCTTCAGCTCTTGCTAGTTTCCCCAGATTAATGCCGCGTCCGCCCTTCTTCTCCCTCAACTCAGGCAGCTCGACCTCTTCGACGTTGGCATCTCGAAGATGGCTATGGAGCACCTACTTCGTAGTTGTACTGCGCTCGAGTACCTTCGTCTTCGGCAGATCCACGGGTTCATTAGCCTCCACATCGCCTCGACGAATCTCCGATGGATTTATGTGTCTTGCTGGCCCCGCAACAAGACATCAATTGGGAAGAGATCGCTCCAGCTGTTCCATGTTATGGTCATTAAGAATGCGCCTTTCCTTGAGAGATTGCTTGTATCTGATCTAGAAGGTCCAACAAAAATCATGGTCATTGACGCGCCGAAATTGACAGTGTTGGTGTACTTGTCTGCCAAATTCTCCGAACTCTTTATTGGATCCGTAATCATTCAGGTACAACACGCATCTTCTTCTCCATCTTATTGAAATTCACATTTTTAAATTTCTTCTTGATGTATTTACGACTGTCATCCAGAAAATGATTCCCACAAGCTTGACCCAGTCTGTGCGCACAGTGAAGATCTTGGCAATATAATCTATCGGCCCCAATCTGGATCAAGTTGTTGGATTCCTTACATGCTTTCCGTGCACAGAGAAGCTACTCATCGAGGTGAAACTTCTTTCCTATTAGTAAACGGTAATCACAACGTAGCTCAATTTTTTTGTAATTTTTCCAAATTACGATGACAAGTGTAGTGTTCAAAACTGCATCCACGCACTGCACCGAAAGAAATGTTTTTAGTATTTTTTCTCACGTGATCACCTGCATCGTTTTTTTTGTTGTACTACTAGTAGCCTAGGCTAGTCATAGTGGCAAGTAACTTAGACTAGTAACTCTATGGTTACCCTAAGAGCAAGTACTACCTCCATCCTGGTTTACTCTTCCTATTTTGTAGTATCAAAATTTGACCATAGATTTAACTGACAAAATGTTAATGCATGTCACTAAAAATTATATCGTTGGATTCGTATTTGAACATAATTTCAAATGGTATAATTTTTGGTGACATGCATTGGCATTTTCTTAGGTAAATCTATGGTCAAAATTTTACACTAAATACGAGGTAGTACGAAAGTGGGCTATAACGGCCCTCCACTATGTAGGCCAAAACACGTGCCAAATTCACTTGTGATGCATTTGGCATCGATGCACCTCCATTGCTCACCTGGTGCCCCAATCTGGAACACCTACTTTGCTCCGGTGCCAAATTAACTCACGCAATGAAAAAACACTTGTGTTGGAGAGGGAGAGGACTGAGGCAATAAAAAAACACTTGCTTGGGTGAGTGAGAGGATGGTGTAGTTGGTTTGATTGATTTGTTTATACATGTGGGTCTGTGTGCACAGCGGTGCCAACTCTCTCACATCGCTAGAGCGGTGCCAAAATCTTTTGATTTGACATCGATGTGTATTATGTGGCATACTTTTGAGAAATATGGCATCGGCCACATAGTGGAAGGCAACAAATGCCCAAGCTCTTCACATGCTCCAAGGTAAATGAGAGGAAAGAGAAAGAGAGAGAGAGAGAGTGAAAAAATATCACTAGCCAGCCAACCCTATCATATGAGCGAATGATATTGGTACCTCTTGATGACACGGCAATCTTATACAGCCAGCTGCTCTAATATGTTCTCTTCTTTTGCAGATAAAAAAAGACCCGAAAGTGAAAAATGTGCTGCACTATAACAATCTCATCGAATGCCTTGATCTCCATTTTACAGAAATTGATTTGATTGACTACTGAGGCAGCACATCTGAGATTAAATTGGCCAGGTTCTTTGTTCTGGAGGCAAGTGTGCTCAAGGTAATGAGGTTTGGCGTTCTCTGGCGCAACAATGAATGGCGTGCTGATCACCGCAAGCGTCTAAGCCTAAATGACAAAGTCTCTGCAGAAGCTGAAATTTTTTTTTGAAACATCAACTCGCGAGAGACTCAAAAATTTATTTGCCCATTAGTGACTTGTCAGGGAGGTGGATTTTAGTTTGTACGA
Source organism: Thinopyrum elongatum (assembly GCA_011799875.1). Classification (NCBI taxonomy): domain Eukaryota; kingdom Viridiplantae; phylum Streptophyta; class Magnoliopsida; order Poales; family Poaceae; genus Thinopyrum; species Thinopyrum elongatum. The sequence continues at coordinate 41,004,641 of CM022298.1, read as the reverse complement.
TAATGTGTTGGGGAACATTGCATGGGAAACAACAACAAAAATTTCCTACGCTCACCAAGATCCAATCTAGGAGATGACCATCTACGAGAGGAGAGATTGGATCTACATACCCTTGTAGATCGCTAAGCGGAAGCGTTAGGAAACGCGGTTGATGTAGTCGAACGTCTTCGCGATCCAATCATGATCCGTCCCGCGAACTCCCGATCCAAGTGCCGAACGGACGGCACCTCCGCGTTCAACACACGTACGGCTTGATGATGCCTTCACCTCCTCGATCCAGTGAGCGATGGTCAAGTAGTAGCTCGAGTCCTCCGGCAGCACGACGGCGTGGTGGCGTTGGTGGTGGCGGAATCTCAGCAGAGCTTCGCTAAGCACTACAGAGAGGAAGAGGGATGCGAGGGAGAGGAGAGGCAGTGCCGTGGCATGGAGATGTGCTCAAGGGTGCGGCTGCCCTCTCTCTACCTCTCCATATATAGGGGGAAGGGAGGAGGAGGAGGAGGCGCCCTAGATCCAATCTAGGAGTGGCGGCCAAGGCAGATGGGATCTCCCCTAGGGTGACTTGCCCCCCAAGCCGGGTGGAGAGAAACCCTAGATGGGGCGCCCCACCTCTCTTGGTTACGTGAGATGGGGTGAGAGGGGCTTTCAGCCCCTTAGTGGGATGGTTTGCCCCCTCCCCTTGGCCCAAGAGGCCCCCCAACACTTGTCGAGACCCCCCGAAACCCCTTTCGGTGATGCTGGTCATCACCCGATACCCCCGGAACAATTCCGGACTCCAATAACCTTCGTCCAATATATCGATCTTCACCTCTAGACCATTCCGGAGTTCCTCGTCATGTCCGAGATCTCATCCGGGACTCCGAACAACCTTCGGTAACCACCATAATGACTCAACTATACTTATATCATCACCAAACGTTAAGTGTGTAGACCCTGTGGGTTCGAGAACTATGCAGACACGACCGAGACACCTCTACGGTCAACAACCAATAGCGGGACCTGGATGCTCATATTGGTTCCTACATATTCTACGAATATCTTAGCGGTCGAACCTCGATGTCAAGGATTCTGCTAATCCTGTATGCAGTTCCCTTTGTCTATCAGTATGTTACTTGCCCGAGATTCGATCGTCGGTATCTCCATACCTAGTTCAATCTCATTACCGGCAAGTCTCTTTATTCATTCCGTAATACAAGATCCCATGGCTAACCCATTAGTCACATTGCTTGCAAGCTTCTTATGATGTTGTATTACCGAGTGGGCCCTGAGATACCTCTCGGTCATACGGAGTGACAAATCCCAGTCTTGATCCATGCCAACTCAACTGACACCCTCGGAGATACCTGTAGAGCACCTTTATAGTCACCCAGTTACGTTGTGATGTTTGGTACACACAAGGTACTCCTCCAGTGTCAGTGAGTTGCATGATCTCATGGCCATAGGAACATATACTTGACATGCAACAAAACAATAGCAATAAACTTGACACGATCATATGCTACGTTTATAGTTTGGGTCTTGTCCATCACATCATTCTCTAATGATGTGATCCCATTATCAAATGACAACTCATGTCTATAGCTAGGAAACCATAGCTACCTTTTAGCATCCTTAGGATCGACAAAACCTTCCGGTTGTATCACATACAACCTTTCCTCATGGAAACCGTTAAGGAAACTTTGTTTTGTCATCCATCTGCTAGATTTCGTAAATGAAAATGCAGCAACTGCTAACATAATTCCAACAGACTTTAGCATCGCTATGAGTGAGAAAGTCTCATCATATTCAACTACTTAAACTTGTCGGAAAGTTCTTTGCGACAAGTCGAGCTTCATAAATGGTGACATTACCATCAACGTCTGTCTTCTTCTTAAAGATCCATTTATTCTCAATGGCTTGCCGATCATCGGGCAAGTCCACCAAAGTCCATACTTTGTTCTCATACATGGATCATATCTCGGATTTCATGGCTCCTAGCCATTTGTTGGAATTCGGGCCCACCATCGCTTCTCCATAGCTCGTAGGTTTACCGTTGTCCAACAACATGACCTCTAAGACAGGGTTACCGTACCACTTAGAAGTTGTACATACCCTTGTCGACCTACGAGGTTCGACAGTAACTTGATCCGAAGCTTCATGATCATCATCATCATTAGCTTCCTCTTCAACTAACGTAGGTGCCACAGAAACATCTTTCTGTGCTGCGCTACTCTCTAGTTGAATCAAGTTCTATCTTCCTCCCACTCAATTCTTTCGAGAGAAACTCTTTCTCGAGAAAGGACCCGTTCTTAGTGACAAACACTTTGCCCTCGGATCTGAGATAGAAGGTATACCCAACCATCTCTTTTGGGTATCCTATGAAGACGCACTTGTCCGCTTTGGGTTCGAGCTTATCAGGCTGAAGCCTTTTCACATAAGCGTCATAGCCCCAAACATTAAGAAACGACAAATTAGGTTTCTTGCCAAACCATAATTCATACGGTGTCGCCTCAACGGATTTAGATGGTGCCCTATTTAAAGTGAATGTAGTTGTCTCTAATGCATAACCCCGAAACAATAGTGGCAGATCGGCAAGAGACATCATAGAACGCACCATATCCAATAAGGTACGACTACGACGTTTGGACACACCATTACGCTGTGGTGTTCCAGGCGGCCTTAGTTGTGAAACAATTCCACATTGTCATAAGTGATTGCCAAACTCATAACTTAGATACCCTCCCCTTCGATCAGATCGTAGGAATTTGATCTTCTTGTTATGATGATTCTCAACTTCACTCAGAAATTGCTTGAACTCTTCAAACATTTCAGACTTATGCTTTATTAAGTAAATATACCCATATCTTCTCAAATCATCAGTGAAGATGAGAAAGTAACGATATCCACCGCGTGCGTCAACACTCATCGGACCGCACGCATCAGTATGTATGATTTCCAACAAGTCACTTTCCCGTTCCATTGTTTCAGAAAATGGGGTTTTAGTCATCTTGCCCATGAGGCATGGTTCGCATGTGTCAAGTGATTCAAAATCAAGTGACTCCAAAAGCCCATCAGCATGGAGTTTCTTCATGCACTTAATACCAATATGACCTAAGTGGCAGTGCCACAAGAAAGTGGTATTATCATTATCAACTCTACATCTTTTGGCATCAATGTTATGAACATGTGTATTACTACGATCGAGATTCACTAAACCATTCACATTGGGTGCATGACCATAGGAGGTATTATTCATGTTAACAGAATAACCATTATTCTCTGACTCAAATGAATAACCGTATTGCAATAAACATGATCTAATCATGTTCAAGCTCAACGCAGACACCAAATAACATTTATCTAGGTTCAACACTAATCTCGAAGGTAGAGGGAGCGTGCGATGGTGATCACATCAACCTTGGAAACACTTCCAACACACATCGTCACCTCGCCCTTAGCTAGTCTTCGTTTATTCCGTAGCCTTTGTTTTGAGTTACCAATATTAGCAACTGAACCGGTATCTAATACCCAGGTGCTACTAGGAGTACTAATAAGGTATACATCAATAACACATATATCAAATATACTTTTGTTGAAGTTGCCAGCCTTCTTATCTACCAAGTATTTGGGGTAGTTCCGCTACCAGTGACTGTTCCCCTTACAATAGAAGCACTTAGTCTCAGGTTTAGGTTCAACCTTGGGTTTCTTCACTGGAGCGGCAACTGGCTTGCCATTCATGAAGTTATCAGAACGTGTCTGCCAGACATTCACAACATCCACAGATGACGCTAGAGGGGTTGGCACACCGAGCGGTGCATCTAGGACATAAGCCTTCAGTGCAGCAGTGAGGACAATCCTCAGACTACGGACCTAGTCCGCATCATTGCTCACAATATCTTTCAACTTAGTCTTTCTCTAGGAACGTATTAAAACAGGGAGCTACAGCGCGGGCTATTGATCTACAACATAAATTTGCAAAGACAACTTAGACTATTGTTCATGATAAAGAGTTCAATTAATCATATTACCTAAGAACTCCCACTCAAATCTACATCCCTCCGGTCGTTCGAGTGTAACACGATCCAAATTCACCAACCCAAGTCCGATCATCACGTGAGATGAGGTGGTTTCAATGGTGAACATCTCCATGTTGATCATATCTACTATATGCCTCGTGTTCGACCTTTCGGTCTCCTGTGTTCCGAGGCCATGTCTGTACATGCTAGGCTCATCAAGTTTAACCCAAGTGTTCCACATGTGCAACACTGGCTTGCAACCGTTGTATGTGAACGTAGAGTCTATCACACCCGATCATCACGTGGTGCTTCGAAATGACGAACTTTCGCAACGGTGCACACTTGGGGAGAACACAATTTTATCTTGAAATTTTAGTGAGGGATCACCTTATAATGCTACCGTCGTCCTAAGAAAAATAAGATGCATAAAAGGATTAACATCACATGCAAATCATAAGTGACATGATATGGCCATCAACTTGTGCTTTTGATCTCCATCTCCAAAGCACCGGCATGATCTCCATCGTCACCGGCATGACACCATGATCTCCATCATCATGATCTCCATCATCATGTTGCCATCGGGGTTGTCACGCCAACCATGCTTCTACTACTATTGCTACCGCTTAGCGATAAAGTGAAGCATTACATAGCGCTTAATGATTGACACACAGGTCATACAATAATTAAAGACAACCCTATGGCTCCTACTGGTTGCCGTATGCATCGACATGCAAGTCGATATAAACTATTACAAACATGATCATCTCATACATCAAATATATCTCATCATGTCTTTGGCCATATCATATCACAACATACCCTGCAAAAACAAGTTAGACGTCCTCTAATTGTTGTTGCATGTTTTACGTGGCTGCTATGGGTATCTAGCAAGAACGATTCTTACCTACGCAAAGCCACAACGGTGATATGCAAGTTGCTATTTAACCTTGTACAAGGACCGCCTTTGTCGAATCCGATTCAACTAAGGTGGGAGAGACAGACACCCGCCAGCCATCTTTATGCAACAAAGTCACATGTCTGTGGATGGAACCGGTCTCATGTACGTGGACATGTAAGGTTGGTCCGGGCCGCTTCATCCCACAATACCGCTGAATCAAGAAAAGACCAAGGAAGTAAGCAATCTGAATATCAACGCCCACAAACTCCTTTGTTTTCTACTCGTGATGTCATCTATGCATAGACCTAGCTCTGATACCACTGTTGGGGAACGTTGCATGGGAAACATCAACAAAAAATTCCTACGCTCACCAAGATCCAATCTAGGAGATGACCATCTACGAGAGGAGAGATTGGATCTACATACCCTTGTAGATCGCTAAGCGGAAGCGTTAAGAAACGCGGTTGATGTAGTCGAACGTCTTCGCGATCCAATCACGATCCGTCCCGCGAACTCCCGATCCAAGTGTCGAACGGACGGCACCTCCGCGTTCAACACACGTACGGCTTGATGACGCCTTCACCTCCTTGAACCAGTGAGCGATGGTGAAGTAGTAGCTCGAGTCCTCCGGCAGCACGACGGTGTGGTGGCGGAATCTCAGCAGAGCTTCGCTAAGCACTACGGAGAAGAAGAGGGATGCGAGGGAGAGGAGAGGCAGCGCCGTGGCATGGAGATGTGCTCAAGGGTCCGGCTGCCCTCTCTCTACCTCTCTATATATAGGGGGAAGGGAGGAGGAGGAGGAGGCGCCCTAGATCCAATCTAGGAGTGGCGGCCAAGGCAGATGGGATCTCCCCTAGGGTGACTTGCCCCCCAAGCCGGGTGGAGGGAAACCCTAGATGGGGCGCCCCACCTCTCCTGGTTATGTGAGATGGGGTGAGAGGGGCGTTCAACCCCTTAGTGGGCTGGTTTGCCCCCTCCCCTTGGCCCAAGAGGGCCCCCAACACTTGCCGGGACCCCCCGAAACCCCTTTCGGTGACGGTGATCCTCACCCGGTACCCCCAGAGCAATTCCGGACTCCAATACCCTTCCTCCAATATATCGATCTTCACCTCTAGACCATTCTGGAGTTCCTCGTCATATCCGAGATCTCATCCGGGACTCCGAACAACCTTGGGTAAGCACCATAATGACTCAACTATACTTATATCATCACCAAATGTTAAGTGTGTAGACCCTGCGGGTTCGAGAACTATGCATACATGACCGAGACACCTCTACGGTCAATAACCAATAGCGGGACCTGGATTCCCTTATTGGGTCCTACATATTCTACGAAGATCTTAGCGGTCGAACCTCGATGTCAAGGATTCTGCTAATCCTGTATGCAGTTCCCTTTGTTTATCGGTATGTTACTTGCCCGAGATTCGATCGTCGTTATCTCCATACCTAGTTCAATCTCATTACCGGCAAGTCTCTTTACTCATTCTGTAATACAAGATCCCGTGGCTAACCCATTAGTCACATTGCTTGCAAGCTTCTTGTGATGTTGTATTACCGAGTGGGCCCTGAGATACCTCTCCATCATACGGAGTGACAAATCCCAGTCTTGATCCATGCCAACTCAACAGACACCCTCGGAGATACCTGTAGAGCACCTTTATAGTCACCCAATTACGTTGTGACGTACACAAGGTACTCCTCCAGTGTCAGTGAGTTGCATGATCTCATGGTCATAGGAACATATACTTGACATGCAGAAAAACAATAGCAATAAACTTGACACGATCATATGCTACGTTTATAGTTTGGGTCTTGTCCATCACATCATTCTCTAATGATGTGATCCCGTTATCAAATGACAACTCATGTCTATAGCTAGGAAACCATAGCTATCTTTGATCAACGAGCTAGTCTAGTAGAGGCTCACTAGGGACACGTTGTTGTCTATGTATCCACACATGTATCTGAGTTTCCGATCAATACAATTCTAGCATGGATAATAAACGATTATCATGAACAGGGAAATATGATTATAACCAATTTATTATTACCTCTAGGGCATATTTCCAACATAATGCTGCATCCACCTAAAGTAACGAAAGTTCTTACATAAACTTCCTAATAATTCCCTCTTCGTAGGTGCAGCATTACTCCTAACATTTGTAATATCAGTTTGAAACTTGTAATATTGTCCTATTCCTGCATTTTCAAAATCCTGCGAATCAAAGAGGTCCTGAGTTGGTGATGATGGTGTGCCTGCCATCTTTCACCAATAGCCGTCGGATCTAGATCTCACGCATACAAAGCAAACTTCTGCAGTTTTGCAAAAAGATGCCCACACTTGTTCCCTATTTACAAAAACCTCCTTGTCTCTCACAATCAGCCTTATCTCCTCCCCACCACATCTAGAAGGCCATGGAACAATCTGGCACGATGGCCGCTGCCGGCGCCATCCACACCCAATCTTCGTGTTCAGTGCAATGCACGGGCATCTTACTCGTATAAGAAAAGAGTAGAGATACTCGTGGCAATGCACGGGAAATTATGTCGAACACGGCTAGTTGTAAGCAGGCTAGCTCTACAGCCATGATGATAGTGACTGCACACGGTGAGGCTGACTTTGGTATGCCGAACACGGCGCCTACACTCAGGTGTCATCTCCGGCGCAGGGTCTTGTCACTTCACTATGAGGAGTAATTTGATCAACGGGTAGTACAGTACTAGTACTACATTGGTAGTACTACTACTAGTCTAGCACCACCGTCTGGATTTAGTAGTACTACCACATCCGTCTGGATTTAGTATTTGACTAGCAATATCTAGTAATGCATGTCACAAAAAATATACTACTCCCTCTGGAAATAAATACATGGAGTATTGTTTTATTCGGTTTTGAACGTAGTTCCCGATGATATTATACACTCTCCCTTCCGGTAGATGGCTCAAATCTGAAGTCTCATCAATCTGACTACTATTGTACTCATCGAGCGCTCAGCTTGGTAAGCTACCAACAAAAAATTGCAATCAAAGACTACTATTGTACTCCCTCCGTACTGGTGCATTAGTCACGTTACAAAACCAAATAATCCCAAAACTTTCAGGCGCGGTGCATTAACTATCCACCTCGTTCCCTGTTTTTTGCCACGAAAAAAGTAATCACCCAATAGGAGACGTGGGGTGCGTATGCATTCAATGATTTGAGACTATAGCACAACATTTTTGGTTACATGCATTAACATTTTATTAGTTAAATCAAAGGTCAAAACTTGGCACAAAATGCAAAGGGGACCAATAAACCAATAAACATCAAAGTTCTCTCATTTTGTCCCAACTTGGTCTCGGTGAGATGACTATACTGCACCGGCACGGAGGGAGGGCCGAGGAGTAGATAGCCAACACACTCGTGAATGCAACGTAGTCTGCACTTCTCATATAAAGGCTCCCCCGCCAGTCCAATCTACGAAATCCTACACACCTACGCACCCTAACCAAGGGCAAGAGTGATCACTCCAATCGCAAGATTAGTTGACTAGAAGCTAGACCCATGGAGGCGATGAGCGCGAGCATCATCCGGCTATGCCAGATGGTCCACGACGCCGGCCTGCGGCCCGGCACCTAGGAACATCTCCAAGTCGTGGTTGAGGCCGCCAGGGCGAGAGGCCTCTTGGACGACAGCTTCGTCTCCTTGTTCGACGAGTTCCTCGTCGGCTTCCTCGACAAGTTCACCGTCGTCAAGAAGCTCGCGGACGACCTTGACGTACGCCTCCAGCCCACGCGCCCAGGCTCTAGGATGCCCGCCACCCTCAACGGCCTCTATGGTGAGAACCTCTTCGATGCACTGGTGGCCCTGTGACTGCCCGCCGTCACACCGGAGAATGTCCACCTCGAGGTCGCGCTCACCACGCAGCACCTGGCGCAGCAAGACACCATCGAAATAATCACCCACGTCTACGCGCAAATCGTCCACAAGGACTACTACGTGCAAGAGGAGGACGATAGGACGCTGGCCTTCTTGGACCACAGGGCAACCTTGGACGGCATTGTTGAGAAGCACGTTGAGCTCGCCGCCAACGCCGCTGCTCCTCACACGTCGGTTGGTGACCCGGCGCACTAGGGCGTGAGGATGTCGTTGATGGATCCGTATGTATCTTTATCTTTCCGTCAAATCCATGTAGTAGTATATTGTACTACTAGTAATTATCTAACCTTTCACATCAACTTCATAATTTTCGTATGTACTCCATGCATGAATTGCACCAGAACCAAACTTCTCATTACTCTAGGGAAAATCGTTATTTCTATCTATCTGTCGCGCCATGGAGCAGAACCAAATTTTACAAGTTATAAGTTCAAAAGGAAAAGCCTGCCGTGTTCGCGTCGCACCCCCACACGGTTGGTCCGGCACGCCGCTCAAGGTGGAATGCATGCTGTGTTGCATTTTCACTTACAAGTGGGACCGCAATTGAGCAAATCGACTATCGGCAAACCCCCACCCCGCCCACCACGCGATGACTGAGAAAACAGGAGGGAGAAGAGATGGTTGTAGCACGGACTCCAAGAAAATTGGTGTCAGATGGGACTCGTGTGGGTGGCGTGTGCTGTACTGCTTGACGTGAATGCTAGTTATGGCCCATGCCACCCCACTATATCGAGGTGCTGGTTACGTAGAGCGAACACATTATCTCTCCAGGAGTACGGACATTGTCGCGAAATTTCCTAGAGTCCATGCTCAGCCCTCCTCTCTCTCTCTCTCTTCTCAGCCAGCCAGCAGACGCACGGAGCCCATCATCTGTTTGCACACATGCGGTCCCACATGTCAGTGAAAACGCAAGACGACCCACTGAACGTGCACATCTTTCACCTTGACGTGCTGGTGATGAAAAACAAATCCAATAAAGATCTTCGGTGGCCGCTTTTGGAGTTACTCAAGAGTAAGATTCTATTTACAGTTTAACCCAGGATGCACATCACGTGGCTTCAACTAGCACTCCATTTTCTTGCATGACATGACCTGGATGCTGGATGTCCTACGTGTCGGCAAAAGTAGGAAGAACTCGACCAAATCTTCTCCACATTTAGACCAGAGGAGTAGGAAACACGGCAAGCCCTGTGCCTACATCATACTACGTACAAGCCCACCTCACGCAGTCATGCTATCACCATATTTCTCGGCCTCTGTGCGACACCTAGCTCTAGTTGATCTAACTAGAACTAACTATTGTGCTAGCATACTCCAATATTAGGCTATACTACTACGGTACTCACACTCCAAGAAGTGAGTCGAGAACCATTCATAAATTGAGTTTATGACATGCATATGCAAATGTACCATTCATTACATACAACAAGTCATCAACACACAATGACAACGAGAATACAAGTTGGATTATAAATTAGTTCCAACAAAACATTCTAGTAAATACTAAAGTTTTCATCACACAACAAATAACAAGCAATGAAATGAACTTCAGCTCAACCAATCCTCGGCGTTGGAAACGCTTGCTTTGAACCATAGTTAAGCCTCTCGGAAGGGCCAGCTATTGTCAATCTCAAGACCAACGCAGGATTGATCATCCAGGCTAAAGCGGCCTATATCAGGACGCATATTGTGATAGCCACGGTAGGGAACCATAGCAATGTCCGAGGTATAGATACAGTTGCTTCTCACAAATGGTAGTAACGTTGTGTCAATAGCAGCTGGATCGCCTTTCACCATCATTGGATAGTTTTGTCCAAGGAAGAGCGAGTTTTCTCCAAGACTATCAATACTGAACCAAGGAGAAGGTGTTGGCGCTAGCACACTAGTATCCATCCCGAATACCCTGCAACGGATGTTGGAACAGGTTCGGAGAGTGCGACCATGGGAGACAACACCTGCTTCCTTAGTAACATTAGCAGTGCCCTGTAAACAGACAAGAAGAGGTGACCCATCGGAATAAGTTGCCAGGCGCCACTGAGTATATAGGTCCTGCTCGTCCTCATGCTCGTGATCATCACCATCGTCATCTCCCCCTTGGTTATAAAATTTTTCAAGTATAGGTTGTAGAATGTTCACAGGGCCTTGGAAACACAAGAAGGTTAATTAGCAAAGGGAAACTAGCTAACCCGCATGCATGTGGATGTGTAAGTGCATCTAGTGCCCCTTAGTGATTTTGGTGTATTGAAGACTTATAGGTTAAGGGACTAATATGTTTGTGAGTGTACACAAGTACTATAAGTCTATGAGGAGTTTAATATTTATAGTGAAAGTCGACCCCTAAAAATGAATGTCTTCAGTTGAAGACTTTGGTTTTCTTGAAGACTTTGAAAGTGAAGAAATTGGTGTGACCTTGAAGACTTCAACATACATACGAGGATTATGAAGCGAGAAGACTTTTGTTTTGTAGTTTCATTTTCTCTTTCTTGAGTCATAGGAAACACCGTACTGTTAAAGGGGCTCGAGGTAAAACTAAGGAAAAGTTTCCAAGTGATGCTCATCTCAAAATCCTACACCTACCCAATCCTTTTGAGTGAAGCCATTGGAAATCTCATACAGTTCAGTTAATTTGTTCAGTGAAAGATGAAGATCTTCTGTTCAATGAGGAATTTGTTCTGACTGAGGAGTTAGGAATTCGCCAGTGCGGATTGACTACAAGTGAGGATCATGATAGCCCTGAGGAATTTGAGAGCTCAAATATCCGACCGTTGTTGTGCTATGCGCCAACTGTCCAAAATATCTACCCACCTAACGGTCATATCATTAAAGGACATTTATGTCTTATCATGTCAGGCTGCTCCCTAGGCTATAAATAGCCGCCCCCTACAACCACTAGCTGGTTGGCTGCTCTGAGAGATAGATTGACACTTGTCATTGAGAGTATCCCATCCTCCGAGGACTTTGAGCAAAAATCATCAAGTGAGGAAAAACCCAAACCCAAACACCTACAAACCCAAAGTGATTGAGCATCACTGAAGAGATTGTTCCTGTGTGGAACCGATGCTTGTTACCTTTGAGGACTGTGCATCCTCCAGACGGTTAGGCGTCATGGCCTAAGCATCCAAGAGGAATTGTGGATCGCCAAGTGACCAAGTCTGTGAAAGTTTGGAAGTCACCTAAAGACTTACCACGAGTGATTGGGCGAGGTCTGTGTGATCTTAGCTCAAGGAGAATACGGTGAGGACTGTGTGTCCAGGACTGTGTGTCCTCAGGTTTAAATACCTAGCCGCTCCAACCAGACATACAACTCTCACAGCAGTTGGTGTCGGCGTTCTGGGAACGGGGGTACCCAGACTTGCCTACCTGTGGCCCACGGCGTGGCTCCATCGACGGCCTGGTACGGCCCAACTGCAGCGACAACAACTCAAGACCCTCGCAAGGGGCCAAGCCTCGTGAGGCGGACGACACCAAGACCTTCGGCAGGAGCGGCCTCCTCAGGCTGGCTCCTGAGAAGCGGAGATTCCTATGCAAGACGCACCTCGCGAGGTCCAGATGACGTGAGCCATGACGACCAAGGTCAGGCGAGCGCCAGCGGGCGCAGTGTACCAGTTTTCTCTTTGGTGCTAAGGAGGCAAGTGATACATCTCCAATGTATCTATAATTTTTTATTGTTCCATGCTGTTATATTATCATTCTTGGATGTTTTACAATCATTTTATAGTAATTTTATATCATTTTTTGGTACTAACCTATTGACATAGTGCCAAATGCCAGTTGCTGTTTTCTGCATGTTTTTTACATCGCAGGAAATCAATACCAAACGGAGTCCAAACGCAGCGAAACTTTTTGTGGATTTTTTTGGACCAGAAGACATCCACTGGGCCAGAGAAGCGCCTGGGGGTGCTCCGAGGAGAGCACAACCCACCAGGGCACGCCAGGAGGCCCAGGCACACCCTAGTGGGTTGTGCCCACCTCGGGTGCCCCCCGGACCGCCTCTTTGCTCTATAAATACCCCAATATTCCAGAAACCCTAAGGGAGTCGACGAAATTTTGTTCCAGCCGCCGCAGAGTCCAGAACCACCAGATCCAATCTAGACACCATCACGGAGGGGTTCACCATTTCCATTGGTGCCTCTCCGATGATGCGTGAGTAGTTCCATGTAGACCTATGGGTCCGTAGTGAGTAGCTAGATGGCTTCCTCTCTCTCGTTTGATTCTCAATACAATGGTCTCTTGGAGATCCATATGATGTAACTCTTTTTGTGGTGTGTTTGTTGGGATCTGACGAACTTTGAGTTTATGATCAGATCTATCTTTTTATCCATGAAAGTTATTTGAGTCTTCTTTGATCTCTTATATGCATGATTTCTTATAGCCTCGTATTTCTTCTCCAATATTTGGGTTTTGTTTGGCCAACTTGATCTATTTATCTTGCAATGGGAAGAGGTGCTTTGTAGTGGGTTCGATCTTACGGTGCTTGATCCCAGTGACAGAAAGGCAACCGACACGTATGTATCGTTGCTACTAAGGATAAAACGATGGGATCTATTTCTACATAAATAGATCTTGTCTACATCATGTCATCGTTCTTATTGCATTACTCTGTTTCTCCATGAACTTAATACACTAGATGCATGCTGGATAGGGGTCAATGTGTGGAGTAATAGTAGTAGATGCAGGCATGAGTTGGTCTACTAATCTTGGACGTGATGCCTATGTAATGATCATTGCCTGGATATCGTAATGATTATTTGAAGTTCTATCAATTGCCCAACAGTAATTCGTTCACCCACCGTTTGCTATTTTCCTCGAGAGAAGCCACTAGTGAAACCTACGGCCCCCGGGTCTCTTTCTCATATCATTTGCCTTTGCGATCTATTTTCCTTTGCTTTTATTTTCAGATCTATTAAACCAAAAATACAAAAATACCTTACTGCACTTTATTCAATTTGGCGTTCGATCTATCAATATTTACTACTCTCTCACGTCCGTTTGCCAATTTTTGACGCCGCTACCCGAAAGGGATTGACAACCCCTTTTACACGTCGGGTTGCGAGTATTTGTTATTTGTGTGCAGGTGCTATTTACCTAGTGTTGCTTCGTTCTCCTACTGGTTTGATAACCTTGGTCTCATAACTGAGGGAAATACCTACCGCCGCTGTGCTGCATCATCCCTTCCTCTTTGGGGAAATACCGACGTAGCTTCAAGCCGCATCAAAAGGAATTTCTGGCGCCGTTGCCGGGGAGG